>CM034151.1:58419218-58988942 GCA_019776745.2 Taxus chinensis
ACAGAGCCTAAAATCCCCACCAAATACCCAAAACAGCCATAAACCAGACATTGACCAGTACCAGTACTCTGACAAAGACCTTGACCTTAAGATTAAATCATAGCTTAGCTTGTTGTGAACGAATTTGCTTATTGTAGTCAAATGAGATACCTAAATCATTTTAACTAAAGTATGATTTTATTTATTGTTAACATTGAATTGTTGTAAACAATGGATTGACAGCCGTCTAGGAGCATCACACTTCTCGGATCTAGCATATGCTAGGTAGTCCACTACATATATTGTTTAACTTCCATTTGGTGGTCTTGTTTTCTATTTCAAGTAGTTCCTCCTAGCCAAAAGGAATCTCTCATGATTATCTGTGGATCAAGAAGTCATACGCGCACAACAACCTTTAACTAGATTTAACAGGTATTCCTCCTAGCCCATTTCCCCTTATCTGTTTCGTCAATATTCAAGGAAACACTCTAAGAATCAAGTGAAAATTTTTGGCACGCCTGGTGGGACACATTCGGGGTTCCTTGCATTTCTTCATTTCTAGGTGAAAATTTGTATGTTTGTTTCCTTTCTGAAAGGTTCTCACATTAAAATTTCTCTCCTGGAATCTTCTTTTCTTTCTATTTGTCTCAAAGAAATTGTGTTTTGGTGCTATAAAAATAACTCTTCTTCTCTTTCATTTGTACTGCATTAGTGAAAGATCATACTCTCTCATGTTCATCTTTTTGTGTCATCAAATTTAATATTTTGATTTGGGCTTAAAACCAGCTACATTTCATTCTACTTTACTGCATTGGATCACATTAAATTAGGGTAACCTATATGTTGGAAGTCATGCCTAGCTGATGGTTGACAAAAAAATAGTAGAAAAGAACTTCCTTTCTCTTCTTATCTTTCTGAGTCTTACCCAAACATCACAAAATTGAAGAAATATACACATTCTTAAACAACATCTTACCTAGAAGAAGATGTAAGTGACCACATGATCATAGTACAGTGGGAACCCAACTCATTACTTCTTTTGAATCATTATCTCATAAGATGGCCCACCCTCACCACAACATAACTTGAAACCTCTCCTTGTAGATATCCTTCTTTGTAGGAAGCCTTCCTCACCAAAAAATCTATTCTAAAGTTCATGAGTCAGTCTTCTAAATAGCATAAGTTGAACAAACATAAAGAAAAGAGCACTCTTAGGATCATATTTTTCTTAGTGTTTCTATTTGTCTTGTGTTTTGAGGTAAGAGGACATGTTCTTTATATTTTTATTTCTCCTTGCATGCTCCTTATCATAGTAAATGTATTCCAACTTCTTCTAAGTGTGCCTGGACCCCATTTTCATCATTCTCAAAATTTAGGGTTTGATTCTAGACTTGATTTTAAATCACAACCACTTGTTCTTCATCTTTGTTTCAATTTCACAATAACCGGTGTCGGTCCATCAACCATCATTGATTACCCTCTGACCATCACCGGTTTTACCCAACCAACGTCGGTTTACTGTTCTTTTGGTTGACCTACCCAAAAGGATACCTGTTTCATATTCTTTGTTACTTAGAGTCTCGGTAACTCTCATCATCTTCTTTGTCCTGATAAAATCCATCTGCATGTTATCTACCTAGAAATTTATTATACTTTTGCCTTGTTTTGACAAACTATCCATTTTCCACAGTGATCGACCATGGTTACCTGTAGCCAACATCAGTTTACCATAACCGGCATCGGTTAGGATGTTCAAATTTCCAGCTGACATTTTGTACCTAATCCACCTACCACCACCTATTTTTCCTATTTCTGTTGTATTTCTATGTCATTTAATGAAAGTAGTCCTACCACATTAGTACTTGTTCACATAGTGCTGACTCGTAGCTAAGTGAATGCCCTCATATTTCATGCTAGTTATCAACCAATCCCACCTAGTCCTTCACCACCGTCTATTCTATCACCCATGGATCCTACCCAACCTATCACTATCACCACAGGGAACGAGGAGTTCACATGACTCCTTAACCAGAACCTTGCAGTCTTACATTTTTATCTTTCCCACTCGTCCACTCAAGATTCCTTGGGTCAGTTGATATATGACATGCCCGTATGTATCCCCTTGAAACTCGTTCCTACTTCTGCATCAACCCCTTCTGGCTCCGCGTTACCCACATCTTCCCCTCCCCTAGTCATTTCACAGTTAGGCCTTGTACCCGCTATGACCACCGCATCGGCTACATCTATTAGACCCATAGCATCCACTATATCTTCATCCACCACCCAGAACATAACCTCATCCATGCCTATTGTCTCACATATACCCATAGCAACACAACCACCCCCAGTGTCAACGAACCCTACCCCATTTCAAAACATTATCCTTTCTATTCCATAATCCTTAGCCCCCATCATTACTAGGGTCACTTCAACCCTTCCACCTCTATATATGTACTATCAGTAGCCTCTTGTTTAATCTATCATTTATTCTAGGGTACGTACCCCTTATCTCACCCCCTCATTATCAACCTACCTATGTGGCATCACCATTTACTGGAATGCCACCTCCTTGACATGTCTAACACCAACCCTCTTACACTACAGGAGGTACCCATCCATCACCACCTACCAATGACATAATCAAGTTAACAATGGAAAAGATGTAGATACTGGAGGAATCGGTTTCTAGCTCGCACAAACTCTCTCACCTATGATGAGATTTACAATGGAGCCCATACACCCATCCATTCCTATTCGTGTCCATATCCCATACATTGGTAAATTCCTAAATTCAACTGCTTCAATAGCAAAGAGGACTTGAAACAGATTATTTGTGATGTTTCAAACACTGGTGTTATTTGATCGCCCATGATGAAACTTTGCTTCTAAGGACATTTCCTATGTCTCTGAACGGGCCTGCATTAGACTGGTATAGTGGGTTACCTAGGCATTCTTATCTTTTCATTTAATTAGGTAGCCCAAGCTTTCTTGGATCACTTCTCCATCAATGATTGTTAAGAAGGTTACCATGACTAACCTCTACTCTACGGGTCAATATGAAAACGATTCTATCATGGGTTTTCTCACTCGTTGGTGTAGCCTGATCAATCAACTCACATTCCAATTACAAAAAACCAAGCTCATAGATATCTTCACTTGGGCTTGTGCTAGACATAACTCATAGACCCTACAAGTCCAGACTTTCCGAACTTCGATGAGGCATTCACCATGGCACGAAAGCTAGAGATTCGGGCCATCGAGGAAAAGAAAATTCAACTACACAATAAGATCTTGACATTTAAGTAAAATGAAACCTATCCTTCTTCGAAACCATAGAATACTTATTCAAAAGCAAAGGGAACCACTAATGTCAGTGGTACTCAAGGCTAGCCCTAGATAATCCATTAAATCAAGCCAAGTGCTCATCTAATCTTTCTCCTGTCTAGATCTTTCAATTAAGATGAGAACAACAGAAATATACCCCAATTGGGGATCCTTATTCTTCTTTTTTAGAAAAGCTCATTAAAACTGGGGCCATCACCCTTCCCCCTATCAAACCACATAATGGTTTTGATCCTTGCTCCCCCCCACACCTGCATGGTACAAAGAGCACTACTTCTGTAATTGTGATTAGGTAAGAGGTCATAATGACGACAATTACATCACTTTCAAGAAAAAATTGTCCAGGAAATACTCGAGATCGGCGAAGTTAGTCTTCGATAATCCGAATGCACCTACCAATAAAAACCTTCACATGTTCAAGAAACCTTTTTCTAATCACGCCCCTTCGTCTGATCAAACTGGAGAGACCTCAACTAATGATAGCCATACTCGCGAAGTCAATGCTATTTTCAGTGACACACCAGCTGCCTCCCAATTACCTCATATTCCTTCCATAGAGTAAATATTGGCCTGAAGTCCTCCACCTTCACATGAACCCACTTCACCTATTCCTCCACCCATAGAGGAACACCCTTCTTCACCTTCACTCACCTGTGAAGGAACCTTCTGTTAATAGCAAGACCATTTCACCTTTGGCTTCTCCACCTAGAGAGCCGTCACCAGCAGTACCTCTCTGACCCACAGAGAGACACTTGTTCATCTCCTCCACCCACAGAGGAGCACCCATCATCTCCTCCACCTATCAAAGATCTAGCAGAAATGTCCGTTACCTCTAGGTGACCATTGTCCATTAGCCACCTAGGATCTTACTGACTTACTTTTGGCTCTCTTACCCGCAAAGGCTGAAGCTAGCGAATTTCCCCATTTCTAAAACACATTTTATGAGAATTACCATTGGATCCACATTAACCCCACTCATTGTAGTTCCATTCTCATGCTTATCCGACCACCTCAATTATGCTGGATAGAGCCTTACTTTGGGGGCATCTTCTACTCCCTGTCTCAACACAAATGTAAGATGTCACTCACTGACACATCCACTATTATATCCAAAAGTGTTTTAGCTGACCGAACCAAACATAGCCATAACTATCAAAAATTCTCCCATGACACCACTCATGGTTGAACTTACACCTCTACCAATAACCCAGCATGTATCTATATCTAAACCCACACTCTAGATCATCACCATTGCCTAAACCTATTACTACTTTAGGGGTCATCCTAATGGCTAGCCTTACTCATCCACCCATCAAATTAGATTTAGCTACATCCTCCAAAGCCAACAACAAAGCTTAATCCGGCCACTAAATAAAAGAACCAATCCCCTATATCTTGTACCCCAACCTCGCAAATCACACCCTCATCACCTTTAACCCTTTCGTCCATCCTAGGACCTCACCCCTCAACCTTGGCTAAGAAACATCCACTTACTGGTAAAACTAAAAATGCAATAGCCTATTTCTCCCTCGTAGACCTCTAATTAACCCAAGCACCCCACACAATCTCCACCCGTGCCTGTTACACATATTTCTCCCTCACAGACCTCTAATATTTCCAATGGGGTTACACATCGTGAGATGCTAAAAAAATTACACCAATCCTCCCTCAAAATTTTCCTATATAACCTCATCCAAACCTCTGAATCCCATTGTAAATCTCTCATGGAGGTTCTTTAGTCTATTGAGGTCTTACCTAATGACCCTATACCCGTAGCCTCCATTATTGCACCTCATCATGTAGCCTCTCTCACCAAATTATCACCTTTTTCTACACCTCCACCTACCAACAAGTAGCCGCCCTCAGCTTCTCAAATGAAGAGATTGCACTGCACCAAACTGATGACCCTGATCCATCCCTTTTCATCTCTGTCCATATTGATAATATATGTGTATGATGTGTTATGATCAATGGGGGCACTAGCATTAACATCATCTCCTCCCATGCGTTCGACCAAATGCACATACCCGATAATTACATGCATAAACATCCCGTCATGTTACATTCATTTAATGATGCTATCACCTCTACACTTAGCACCATCATCCTCCATGTTTACGTGGGCCCCCACACTGTTCCAAAGTTATTTTACGTCTTGGAGGGGGAATTTTAATATAATATGTTGCTTGGTAGACCCTGGATTCGAGTCATGGGTTGTTTTCCTTCCACTTTGCACCGTTGTGTAAAGTTTGAGCATGAAGGACACACCTATACCATTCCAGCTAACCCATCACCTTTCAAAACCTGCAACATGCTTTACCGACCTAATGACGTGCTTATACCCATTAAGTCATCTACCTCCATGACCACTTCCTCTTCACCTACACCTCCACTTACCAGTTCCGCCACTACATGAACCACACCTAACTCCATCCCTATCGCTGCCACGACCTCCACTTCCAATCCATCAACCTCCTAATCAGCTAGCTCCACCTCCGATCCAATCTCTAACACATCATCTATCCCAGCTACCCACATATCAACCACTGATCCCTTGGAAGGAATTTTTCAATGCCTCACTTTGGGGGAGTATCGCCTATATAATGTCAACACATTCCTTACTCCATAAGAGTATGGAAGCCTTCACCAACACCCTCACTATGATCACTGCATAGGAGAGCGTCTCCTTTATGGTCCTCCCCACCTTCACACTAATCTCACCTATGGGGGACTTGATACTACCACTTATACACCTTAACCACCATAAAAAACCCACCCATTTTCTACTGACCTCTAGTCACTAACCAATCACCATTTCGCCCACACCTTCCTGCACAGATGTGCATGGAAGGGTTTTGATTTTTACTTTTATGAGCAAGGCCATCACACTATTATTCCATTTATTTACCCATAAACATAATGACCGTAGTGGTATCAGCTTTGTTAAACTACGTACCAAGAAGGCTCACATTGAACTCATTGAGGATATCAACCCCTTTCCACCTTCTTCACGTTCTCCACCTTCTTCACCACCTTCACTGATAGATTCAATGGATCCAGAATCTATCCCTCCTAACTTTTTTTTCATAAACACCATTTCCTTGGGGCTTGTGACTTATCAACGTGAGGGAAAGGCTCCCTCTTCTCTTCCCTTCATGTATCCTGAAATGAATTGATGACAGATACACCTTCTATTAATGTCTTTTAATGTCAGGATGATGAATCTATACTCACCTACCTTGGTGCAAAAGACTTGTATATTCATCATTCATTATCATCTGAGATGTAAACCATGTTGAATGAATCCATTATCGAAATCAACATCCACACTCCGGATCGATCTGTACATTCTAAAGATTGGCCATTCTTTAGATACTGCTGAACAGGAAGCCATCACTTTTTTTCTCAAAAAACATAACCATGATTTTTCTTGGTCCTAAAAATACATGCCTGGTATTGACCCCACCACAGTGGTCCACAATATCATAACCATTCCTGATGCCAAACTCGTAAGAACAAACACTGAGGAAAATGTACCCTTGCATTGCTCTTGTGGTCAAGGAAGAACTTTAACACCTTCTTTTTATTTCCTTCATCTTACCCATTGATTATCCTCAATGGATTTCTAACATTCTCCCTATCACTAAGGTGACAGGGGGACTTCACATTTGTATAGATTTCTAAGACCTCAACTTAGCTTGCCCCAAAGATGACTTTTCTCTACCCGTTATTGACCAACTGGTTGACCTTACCACTAGTCACAAGATGCTATCACTCATAGATGGTTTCTAGGGTTATAACAAAATCTTGATTTCCCCAAAAGATCAACACAAAACAACATTCATCACCCCTTGGGGAACCTTCTACTATCGAGTCATGCATTTTGGCCTTAAAAATGCTGGGTGCTACATATCATTGGGTTATGACTTACATCTTCCATGACATCATGCACCATATATTAGAAGATTACGTATACAATCTCTTGGCCAAATCTAAATGCCACTCTGAGCACCTCACCATCCTAAAAACCATCTTTGACTGCCTCATTAAGTATTGTGTTTGCCTTCAACCCAATAAATGTGTCTTCGCGGTTCTCTCAGGAAAGAACCTAGGATTTATTATATCCTTATGTGGTATAGAGGTTGACCCTACTAAATTCAAGGCCATTCTTGAAATGCCTCTGTCCACTAATCTACGACAACTCCGTAGCCTGCAAGGTAAGCTGCAATCTATTCATTAATTCATTTCACAACTTTCCGATCGATGTCAACCATTTCATCATCTTCTCAAAAAGGATGTCTCCTTTAAATGGGATGATGACTACCATAAAGCTTTTGAGGCCTTAAAAAAATACCTTCTCTAACCACCCGTACTCATTCCACCTAAAGACGATCAACCCTTCTACCTATACATTTCTACTACTGATCATTCCTTAGGGGCCATGCTCGCTCATCGCGATGAACAACATAGGGAGAATGCAATTTATTACATAAGTCATACTCTTCTAGAATACGAGACCTTATACACCCATGCCGAAAAAATTTGTTTAGCCTTAGTTTTTGTTGCCACCAAACTCTGCCATTACCCACTTAACCACAAAACCTATGTTGTGACCAACACCGACCCCTTACACTTCACGTATGCCAAACCTTACCAAAATCAATGGGCTGCACGTTGGCTTATGCTTCTAGCCGGCCTCAACCTCAAATTCATCCATCAAAATTCCATCAAGGGCTAAGCTATCACCGACCAATTGGCTGATGCACCTATTTCTGGGGATCAACCCTCTAATTTTGACTTTCCAAATGAGTCTATTACTACCCTTTCCTTGGACGAACCTGCTTACCAAATGACACTCTTCTTCAATGGTTCCAAGTGTCAGCATGGGGCTAGGGCTGGTGTTATCCTCATTCTGTTTGATGGTGAATCGATGCCTTTGTCTTTAAAACTTAATTTTGATTGTACAAATAATATTATTGAATACGAAGCACTCACATTGGGTCTCTAAGCTACTTATGCCTTAGATGTTAACTCAATCAACATCTTTGATGATTCTCAATTAGTCATAAACCAAGTCAATGGTATATACCAGTGTTGTAATGAGATACTTCAAAATTATAAACATCATGTAGACACACTTTTGACCAACTTCGACTGTTACGCCCTTAAAACCATCCCCCGTTCTACTAAAAAATTTGCAGATACCATGGCCTTCTTGACTTCCCAGATACCCGCTTTGCCCGCCCATTCTAAAATCTTTGTCACCGTACAAAGACTCCAATCACTCTCATATTTACCTCACGAAGTTTACTCTATCGGAACCACTGCTCCCGACCTGAGTGACCTTTGGTATAAACAATAATCAGACTATCTTTCCCTCTCCATCTTACCTCCCGACCTTACTCGTAATGAATAATGCTCCATTCTTAAAAGGGTCTCTTATTACGTAATCATGGGTGGTCTCCTCTATAAGTGCAGCTTCGATGGTATTCTCTTACGGTGCCTTATGAGTTCTGAAATTCCTTATACCATTAAGGAAGTTCATGATGGCATATGTGGAGGTTACTTTAGTGGCCTTGATGTTGCTAAGCGTATTCTTCACCTAGGCTATTAATGGCCGGCCCTTAACCATGATTGTTGCAATTACGTTAAGTGTTGTGTAAAATTCCAACAACACGCCAAACTTTATCATACACCTAGTCATGCCTTACAGGTCACCCGTGACCTTTGGACCTTCTCTCAAAGGGGTTTGGATCTTGTTAGAGAGATCAATCCCAATTCTTCCCAGGGACATCAATGGATAATCACCGCTACCAAATATTACACCAAATGGGTTGAAGCCATACCTCTCATCTCCACAAAAGTTGAGAAAATATGTGAGTTCATCAATCATCACATTATTTGTCTCTTTGGTTTCCCACATCGCCTCATCACTGATAATAGAAAACAATTCAAAAATAAAACCTTGCGGAAACTTTGCGACGCCTTTGGTATTTAACTAAGTTTCTCGTCACCATATTATCCACACACCAATGGCCAGGCTGAATCCACTAATAAAACCTTGAACAAAATTCTCATGAAAGTGGTTAAGGATACTAGGAAGTATTGGCATACGCACATTCCTTTCACCCTGTGGGCATACCGCACTAGTATTCGCACTTCCACTGCTGCCACACCTTTTTCTTTGCTCTGCAGTACAAAGGCTGTTATGCCTCTCGAAGTCGATATTCCATCTCTTCATATTTCTCTCTAGAACATGCTCAATGATGATGACTTTCACCAGGATCGTTTAGCACAACTTGAGTTATTAGATGAACATCGTCTTAATGCTATTGATAATCTTCAAGTTTACTAAAAACGTATCAAACGTGCCTATGAAAAATGTGTCCATGAACAAAATTTCCAAGTCGGTGACCTTGTCCTGAGGGAAAATAAACATGTAACCAAAGCAGAAAAAGTAAAAGGGGAAAATTTTCTCCTAATTGGCTTGGACCATACATCGTGACTCATGCTTATGGATCAGGTGTTTATCGTTTATCTTCACTAGATGGTAAACCCGAACCTGAGCCCCTTAATGCCTTGCATCTTTGACCATTTTACTGTTGACTTTCAGTCCTACCTCACCTTCTGCCTCTTTTCATGCTCGTCCCTTGAGCACTTTTCACTTCCCTTCTTTCACTATGACATCCCCAATGATTAAACAAGAATCATGTGCACACCCGTCACTCTTTAACCCTCTCTTAAATATGTGTACAACAGCTCTGCACATGACATGATTCTTATGGATACTTTTCATCTGCTTTCAGATGAGATCCCATGGTCATTTCACCTTACTTTCTAAACAAGAATCTAATTCTTCACCTTAGTCTTGTCTGTGAATTAAAATCCCCAACATGGGATCCAACTCCTTGATTCAAACTTCCAATAAAAAGATGACTCCCTCAAAAGGGACATCTTTCTCTCTACATAGTTGCTATAAATAGATTGCTCCCTCGAAGGATAGCTATATAAAGTTGGCTTCTTAAAAAAAAAGAAAAAAAGAAGAGAGAATATGAAGCTTCTCGCATTGATCAACTTCACGAAGACCTCAAGGAGTTAATTTCCTCATCCCATATAGACTTCCCGCATCGATCAGTCTATCTCAAATATAAGTCAAAATAGACACCTTTTTCGTCATGGACTTGTTTATTGTGATCTTGGATCTCTTGCCATAAGGCATTCTCCCTCACGCCATATAAACTAACCACTTTTCACCTTCTCACCGTTCGCCATTTCATTTCCTACCGCCTCAAGGGACCTGCTGGAACCGTGACATTTGGTGATCATGTGACTACTCTTCACCTTTAGAATGATCAATCATGCAATGTCTTTAGGGTCTTACGTTCATCAGCCTATCTAAGGTATGACCCACTTGTTCTGATCCTTACCAATCAGGTGGCTTTCTTGCCTCCTCTTATCTTTTAACCTTCTTCATTATGTATTGATTATCCTATATAGGACTAGACCCTCGATGCTTACCTCTGGGAAATTTTCCTCTTTCACCACAATCAACTTAATATCACCCATACCTATTTTCCCACAGTTCATCCATACCTAAAAGACCTAGACTCAATCATGCCTATAACCTACCAACCCCTTCTCATACCTCCTCCAATTTTTCCCTAGCTTATGGGAGAACTACATCGGCCTGAGGTCCCTTTTCACCGGGACTATGTAGGTAGCACTCCGGGGGCACGGGACCTTTGGAGGTTAGCTCGGCCACTCTCTACCCTAACCAATTCCCCTTTTCCCTTTCCCAATCACATTCTACCCTAGTTAATTTCCTTTTTTATATCAATAATTGGAAATTTAACCAAACAAAACAATAATTTATTCACATCTTTATCATCATCATTTATACATTACCATTATGTTTATCATTCATTATGTCTACCATTTCTTTACCATTATCACACATGTTACTATAAAACATCTCAATGTGACTCATATCATCATTAATTACACAAATTAATGAGTTACAAACTCAATCCATGCCTAACTTGACTACATCCATGCCTAAACCACAACCTAACTCAACACATGCCTACAACCTGACTCAATCCATGCCTCTGGCTTGACTCAATCCATGCCTCCAACCTGACTCCATCCATGCCTAAACCACAACCTAACTCAACACATGCCTACAACCTGACTCAATCCATGCCTCTGGCTTGACTCAATCCATGCCTCCAACCTGACTCCACCCATGCCTATGACCTGACTCCATCCATAAACCCACAACCTAACTCAATCCATGCCTAAACCATGACCTGACTCAATCCATTCCTACAACCTAACTCAATCCATGCCTAACCTGACTCCATCCATGCCTAAACCAAAAACCTGACTCGATCCATGCCTATGACCTGGCTCTATCATACCTACACTACTTAGTTTCCATCACATATACAAATCAAAATAGCAAGTTAAACACAACCATATACACATAATGACCATAATCACCATCATCTCTATAAATCAATCATCTAAACATGTGTATCCATATACATGACTCTCAAATATCTTCGGCATGTAGGCCGACATATATAAAAAAATCTCAAAAACTCTCATGTACATCCTCACTATCTTCAGCACGCAGGCTGGTATATAGTGTCAAAAATATGATATCATCAATAAAATAATCATGCATGGAGCTCAATCATCTCCCCATCTGATGTCCAAACCAGTCTCATCTGTCTCCTTCCTCCGCTCCTCTATCCTGGCATCCGGTTGACCTCTCTCTGCCTCACCCTGGTCTAGCCCATGATGGTCTTGCCTCTGGAGCTGGCCTCTGTGCACTAGTGGCATCACCTTGAATCAGCCCCTGGGCTTACTGGCCCCCTGTACTCTCCACACTATGTGTGTAGGATCTTCTCCTCTCAGTCGAGGCCAGTTGTGCTCTATACTCGACATATGATAATACATATATACCCGTTGCCATCAAATGATCCTAGTAGTATCTCACCTCACCCATGGTGTCTCTCAATCTAGTAGTGGGTACTGTTTGTGGTGGTGCCATTAGCCTTTGACCCTGTCCCTGCCCCTGTGGTGGTGCCATCAGACCTGGAGCCAATGCCTATATTTGGGCCTGAAGGGCCACTATCTGTGCCTATGCAGTGGCCATATGGCCTTGCAAACCTATAACCTGTCCCTGCGCCATGGCCAACTGGCCCTGTAAACCTATCACCTGTCACCTGTAGGGTGGCTACCTACACCCCATCTCCATCTCCACCCTCTCCCTCTCCCTCAGGTGTGGGTGCTGGTCCCTTTACTCCTTGGGCCTGAAAAGTGGCCACCTGTGCCTGCAGGGTCACAACCTGTGCCTCGGCCCCTGTCAAATGTCCTTGTACTATGCCCAACTGGGTCACCAGGGTAGCCACCTGCCCCTGTAGGGCATCTCTCTACACTGTGATGGTATCCAAATCCATTTTCCCTGGCCTCAATGGTACTTCTCATAGCTATGTAGCCCACCATTGCCTATACCTATCAGTCACCCTACCATCATCTATCTGTCAGTCGACTGGTTTCTCCTCCTGCCCCTGGTCAACACTGTATGTCATGGGGGAGACATATGCCTCTCCACATCATCTCTCATGTACTGAGGGAAGGGTGGGGGTATATCCTGTGGCAACCAAAACTTCCGTCTGACCTAGTCTACAGGTATCATCTCATGCTCCCCTGGACCTACCGCCCCTCTATCCACCTAGTAAATCTGTAGCCCATCTAGCTCCACCGCCATCTACCTGTATGAAGGATAGCCTACATATGGCCTCCAAATAATGTCCACACCCAGACAACCCCTCCAGTAATCACCTGTAATAGGCTACATCATGTGTCACTCTAGCCACTCGGCACTCTCCCATAACCGACACCCATCGCCTGTAGCCCACTCGAAAAAAACCTGGCTCGAATGCGTCGGCCCGAGGCATACCAATCGGGCACACACACATAATGTTCTCATAGGCCCAACAATGTAACAAAAATGTGCAGCACAAGCTGAAATGCCATAGTCACCTATAAGCCCACAGCTCCCTATATAATTGTACTAAGAATGCAGGTGCCCATGTAAACCGAGTCTTACTCTCCACCATGTTGTGTAGGACCCCCATCAGTGACCATGGGAATCTCCCACCCTCTACATCTGGCAGTGTACAAAATAGTAGACTTCCTCCATCAGAAGTACTACTAGCCTCATCTCCTCGGGGTAGGCTCGATACATCACCCCGTAGCTCATACTGGCACTGTGGAATCCTAACAATGCCAGCCCCTCTCCAAACACTGGTAATAATAACTCCTCGGATGCCTCTGAGGAGATTGAGTAAACCTGTGTACCTACTATAGGTAGTCACAGGATCCTATAAACATCCTCTAGGGTGATCATGATCTCACCTATTGGAAAATGAAAGGTATTGGTCACTGAGTCCCATCTGTCGACGAGAGCGACCATCAAGCTCGACTCCCAGACTACGGGCTAGTAGCATTTGACACCAATCAGACCCACATCTGAAACATGGATCCATTCCTCACGCATGTCGTCTCCCCCCGTATCTCCACGAGCAAGGGAGGTACCCTATCCCTCATTCTGTAGCTGGTCCTTGGCTTGCATACAACTAATCATATTAATCAAACTTGACCACACCTGCATGCAACCTTGTTATCCCCCTACTACACCGCTTACCCTAACTCAATCACCCTTTCACCTATATCTATGCCCTAAATCAACACTACCTATCTACCTATCTACCCATGCCTTGGACCCTCACCTATTTCCATTTTTCTCCTCTCACTGATCTTCCTTATTCACTCACCTACCCATACCCATAACTCTACCCTCCCCCTATCTAACTCTCCCTCCCCCTACCTATCTTTCCATGTAACCCGTCCATTTTAATTCTTTAAGGGCTTGCCTCTTTAGCCCACTGACTAGCATTGGTTAGCATTGACCTCGTTTTCCCTAGACCATGGTCCAACAATAACTAGGCATCGGTCACTACATCAGGTGACTGATACCGGTCCTTACCCACCGACGTCGGCTCAGAGTAAACTCAACGTCGGTCACTGTCTGCGGTGTGACGATGACCTCTCATTTTTCTCTTTTATTCTTCCTTCCTACCCATTTCCCCTACCCATACCTACCCAATTACCTATTCCCACCCCTTATTTACCTAAATCTACCCTCCCTTGTTCTCCCTTTTCTCCTTAAACCCCCACATTTAAATTTTAAAAGTTTCCCCCAAAACAAACCCCATTTTCCCTCCTACCTGATTCCTACCCTCCACCTACTCACAAACAATCAAACAATCAGAATAGGTTCTTACCTCATAATGCTTCCATCTGGGTGGTAGCACCTCGGGCCATTGTGCCAGGTCCACCCGATCCCTCTCCTGCCTCTACCATCACCAATCACCCGTTGGCTCAATCCAATCAAATCACTCACCCAATCCAATCACCGCGCTCGTAGCCCCGCTTATCGACCAACGATCCCTCACTTCGCGGCTCGCCGACTCAGCTCTCTGATGTCGTTTGGTTCACTTTCCACCTCGTTCTTCCTCTCTTTTCATTTTCTCCAATTCAGTAAATGACAAATGATTTTAAAAAATGCGGCACTTTTTATTTTTATAGCCTACCCGACTTGACCAGCGATGGTTTTCCCTTGACTGACATTGGTACTGTGCCCTCACCTAACGTGGATGGTTTTACCTCAGACTGACATTGGTCCTGTGCCCTAGCCTACCATGGTCGGTCCATAGAGACCTGGGAAGAAATCGGTTCCATTATAACATGTTGTCGGTTATCATGCTTAGTCTTTTTCCTAACCACTACCCCTCATTTTTTGACCTGAATCATTTTTTTCCCTCACCCACACCTGACTTGGACACTCCACTTTACCCTCTTGACCTCATCATTTACCACCTAACCTCTTCCTCATTTGGGGACTCATTATTTTACCCATACCTCAGCCCTACCCATGCCATGACCTAGCTACTTGGACCTGGAACATTTCTAGTGACTTGTGACCTCATGTGCTCACTATACCTTGAATAGATACTATTACCCATGTTGTTTGATCAATCTATGACCTTACCTTGCCTTCTTTCCATGACCATTTATCCTGACCTAACCTTTGGTGTACCAGAACATGACCTAAACATTCCTATACCTAACCTAGCGGATGTGTTTCCTGACCATATCCTATACCTTGGATACTGGAATCACCTCAACCTTGTTTGGATAAACCTATCGAACCTTAGACAATGTAGAGTTTGCATGCTCTTCAACCTAGTACCGTGCTACAATTTATACGTGTGCGTGTGTTTGACTGTTACTACCTTTGACCCTAACCCATTACCTGGATTACCCGATTGGATCTTTACCCCCCTCACCCCTATTGTCCACCTTCCTCTTCATCACATCCACCTTTTATCAAACCAATTACATGGATTCTACCTTCTACCTCATTATTCCTAGTTTGAGGGGGATCACCTTCACCCACACATGGGGCAACCACACCTTATTTTTGTCAGCGTCACCTTACCAGTTATACAATCTACGCAACAAAAAGGGACAAAATGTAGACACCAAAATTGGGTCACACTCCCCTTGGTCCTAGTAGGCTTATCGTCAAATATCTCACCTTGAACGAAAATACACTCACCTAACCATGGCCCCTTTCACCCCACTCTAATATTAATTTACCGGACCAATACGAACACCCATAATTAAATTTTAACATTCCTGGTTGTATTAATTCATGGTCTCATAATATTTATTATTTAAATATCCTAATTGAGATAATTCTCACACCACCACCTCACCTATACAACTCACCTAACCACCTCACCTAACCACCTATTCTTAGTATGTTGCCATAACTAACTAAGACCTACCTAAACCCTAAAAATCAAAGCCTACATTCCCTCTAACCACATTCTCACCTGTTAGAAAGGAAGCTTCCATTCTAATCCGTGAAGAAAAATGAACAGGATCCAAGAAATCAAGGGGATCTACCCATTTTAGTAAACCTAGCACCATTTTTCAAAGTGAAATCTGGAATAATAGGGCATCCATGCCCTAACCAATAATTATAACAATCAAAAAAGCCAGTGATACCCTGACTTCGCTGTAAGTTGTCCAATAAGAAGTGCTCCACAGTCACCCTAAACCATCCCTGCCTATTTGGTCAGCCTGGAACCATGGTCGGTTACCATTTATTCCCCAAAACAACCTTATTTTGATTATCAAACCCTCATAGGCTCAAGGTGTTGCACATTTTCTGAGAGCAAGGGACGAAACCAGAGCTAGGCATGCAAGTAGAACCAATAATTTACACACATGCTTCAGCCTCTTTTAGCATCCACAACCAACATCAGAAGCATGATCATAGAGCCATTTACATTCATGGGAGCATCCTGGGAAGTGCCATCACCACACCAAACTCCATCCATCTGACCAACTGCCATTGCCATCCATTGCCATCAAGCTCATATAACATGGGAGAAACTTAAGTATTTTGTTAACCAACATTCATCTACTTTCTTTATTTTAGTAGACTCTGTTACCTCTGTTATTAGTTTCTATCTTCTTGCATTCCCATTCTCCCATCATTCACCTTCATCTAAAACTTGATCATTCCTTCACCCACACCACTTAAACTACCCATACCTAACTTTTAAAGATCTCTGAGCACACCTAAGATCTCCATAGACCTAACCATGGCCCCTTTCACCCCACTCCATTTCCTTCTCCATTTCATTTAGCCATAACTCAGATCTACATTCCCTCTCACACCAAGATTTTAATAAGTTTCCTCTACCCCTAGGAAACCATATCGACGCCGGTTACCCATTTATAACCGTTGACATGTTTTCTAAGGGCAAGAGCCAGAGTTTCACATTTGTACACACATTTGAACCAACATTGGTCATACTAGACCGATGTCAAGCTCATACAACATTAAGTATTTTTTTAACCAACATTCATCTTTGTGTTTTATCCTCAGACCAAGAATTGAGACTAAATTCCCCACCAAATACCAAAAACAACCCAAAACTAGACCTTAACCAGTACCAGTACTCTGAGAGAGACCTTGACCTTCATATTCAATCATATCTTAGCCTGTTGTGAAATAATTTGCTTATTATAGTCAAATGAGATACCTAAATCATTTTAACTAAAGTAGGATTTTATTTATTGTTAACATTGAATTGTTTTAAATAGTGGATTGACAGCCATCTAGGGAGTATCACACTTCCCAGATCTAGCATACGCTAGGTAGTCCACTACATATACTGTTTAACTTTCATTTGGTGGTCTTGTTTTCTATTTCAGGTAGTTCCTCCTAGCCAAAAGGAATCTCTCACGATCAGTTGTGGATCAAGAAGTCATACGTGCGCAACAACCTTCAACCAGCTTTAACAGGTATTCCTCCTATCCCATTTACCCTTATCTGTTTCGTCAATATTCAAGGAAACACTCTAAGAATTAGGTGAAATAATATTAACCATATAATAACTAGATTCATTCATGTTTAATACCATTATCCAGCCAATATACTCCATTGCATTAAATATTGTAAAACATAGAAGCTTATTACACTATATCAGCGTCTCCATGAGTCATGTGCACATCAAAACTAGCACCATAACTCTACAATATTTCACCACTTACTAAACTATGCAAATCAATACATATTTATATGGGTAGGGACTTGCCCTTCACCACCCATGTGCCTTTGAAATAGTATGCACAACATGTAAGTAATCTAACAATAGATGTCATATAGTTAACTCCAAGTAGAAATCCTATTATTAGCTTAAACTATGCATGGCGCTTATCTTCCACTTGTTCCCAAAATACCATTGTGTGGAGTGCAAGTCTTCATCTCTATGTGTGCTCTACACGTTATCTCCAAAAATAGCCCTTATCCATAAAAATGGCTAAGTCCTAAGAAAAAGTGTTCTGGTGTGTGTTTCCTTTCCTATCCTCCCATGCCTTCAAATGTGCCTTGTTCCCGCGTGTGCATCCTTTGTGTGTCTTCTCCTTAGATCAATATTTTGTCTACTCAAAATTACCACACACTAAAGTACATTTTCATCTTGGAAATGGGAATTCTTTCTGATGTCTCTAATAATAAAGAATAAGTAATGAAAGAATGAATGAAACATTGTACAAAAGAATGAAATTTACTTTGCAACACCCTCTTCTTTGACTGGCAAGATTAACTCTGGATATTCAATTTTGATTTCAGCCTCCAATGTCTGCCAATCACTTAGCACATTCCTTGTTTTCTTTGGAATATTTATGGCTATTACATTCAATTCATCCTGAGGGATCTTATCTTTCTCATTTTTTAGCACCCAGAAAACATTGGCCATACCTGACAACATTCCATCCATTAGATCCATTTTCTGCGCTATGAGTTTCCCAATCTCATCAATTCTATCCTTGTGCGGATCCTAGGTTGTTGTGAAGGCCTCACGCTTTTGTTTACCAGTGTTAATTTTTATGCATGCCCAATTGTTTCATCTTTCATTGCCTTCAAAACTTCATTGTCCTCTACTATAGTCCTGATCCTTATTATGGCTTCTGGTGCTGCACATATATTGAGAGCTTGGTCGGCTTTCTTTAGCTCATCTTTCAAGGTTTGGAGCAAGGCCTCATAAGTTAAAACTTGTCTAACAATATTGGCCATTTCTCTTACTGCTTCTTGTGCAGAATCCTTTGGTGTGGGAATTTGAATTGGCTCGTCATCTAATACCAAATTGACCAAAGTGTGCACATAATGCATAATAGAAGGAAATGTTTTAGGAACTTGAGATTCTAGACAAGGCCTTGCTTTAATAATGTGATCACCAAGTTCCTCGGCCATGCTAATTGTTGTCACAAAATCACTGCACCCTCCGAATGGTAAGACTGTATGTAGGACATTCAGTGTGATTAGGACACATGGGATCACCTCTCAAGTTGTGGGACTTGGGCTCAAGGTGAACCTCTAGAGAAGGTCAGCTTCCTTTTCCTAAACTAAGTGTTGTACTATCCCTAGTGCAATAAAATGGTTATCTAATCCTAGGCTAACATTTTCATGGGGTTTAGGGAAAGATATTTACAAAAAGTAAAATATATTAGGGATCATGATGCACCAAATAAAGGGTTAATGTGAGTAGGATGCTTGCACCGTTAATCACCTTCACTTATTGCAACTTAGAAAGGATACAGAATACCACAATCCAGAAGCATACGTTCCTTTGTTAAAACTTGAATCATATAGAATAGAGAGATCAAATTTAATTGAACACAATTAACTAATCATGAGGAGAGAGCACATGCACATGTCAAACATCTATTTCATTGATTGTAGCCAATGATAATGTAACTTTAACAGCATAAGGAAAGCAATATTTCCACAATGGACATACAGGATGGTTACATTACTTCCTCATAACATAAAATAGATAATCTGAAATAAAGGTAAGCTAACCACTTATACTAATGAATCATGCATTCACAAAGCATATATTGAGTAACCATTCTACACTATAAATCAAGTTCTTCAAGGAAAGATATCACTCTGAATATAATTAAAAGGTTTTAAAATCTCTGAAGCACTCTTCCAAGCTTAGATAGAAACTTCACCAAAAAAATGATCTCCCAAATAACTCCATACACCTAACTATTTATAAGTTCTTTAGGTTGAGCCATTACAGCTGGGCCTTCAATTAACATTTTACTAAAAATAGAAATGTCATTAATGCAAGGGAATGTGCTCCCATGAAAATAGAATTTTTTTACAAGGGTTTGACTCAGTCAACCCCGCAACTTTGACTGATCCAGAGATTGGATATGTCCTTTCATGGCCGCTCAACTTTGGCCTGGTTCTGCAACACCTTCTTCTACAGTTTTTTTGTGTTTCCTCCCACGCTGCCATTCAATGTTTATATTCGATGAAGCGTTTAGTGATTCCTTGAATTTTATCATCCCCTAGCCCTCATGTGGACTAATTCACCACATCTTTTGTTTCAATTTCCCTTGTGATCTTCGTTGGAACTATTCTAAGTTTACTCACAACTTTCTTCAATCTTCCTGTGAAATTTTGACATAAAACCAACCTGTCAATAGATTCACTGCATAAATGTTTGGTAACCTCATTGTCACACTTCACTAGATCTTTGAAATTCTTCTTAATCTACTCCTTTGGAAGAGCATCGGTATTTTCGTTAAAGAATTTACAGTTAACAATATCAAATTCCTCTTATATTTCATTCAAAGCATCCATAATTTCCACTCGTTTATCATCCAACTTCTTAATTAAATATTACAGCACTTGACACTAGAATTCCATGGCCTTTTGATATTCAAACAACTTTGTAGCATCATTGATTACATCCTCCTGGAGGAGTAGATCTTAATCTTCCTCTCTGATCTCACTCCATGTTGCCAAATTCAAATTTAGGTTGTTATTATCCTCCGAAAAATATTCATCCATTTTACAAATAGTAGTTTTTCCAACCTACAAATCATTATATATCTCAACAGCTTCTTTAATTAAAGGGTTAGCTTCTTGGAGCATATGTTCCATCCATCCATCTATTGATCTCCCTTTCTGGCCTATCTTCTCGATATCATGATAGTAAATGTCCTCAATGGTAGATGAAATTGGCATAGCCGTAGTAGTTGAGACTTTGGTAGATGGAGTTGGCTTTGTTACTTTTCGTAGTAATGTAGTGAGCTACTCAACCTTGGTCTTAAGCTCATCCTTAGAAGCTTTATCCTTATCATATTTCTCCAGCAAATTTCTAAGAGCAGTGTGTACATCTTGTTTTTCTCCTTTGTGGGTGGCTTTTCCCAGTGAGATTCTAGAAATCTGATAATCTACAGTTGTAATTGTTTCCTTAGTTTTTCCCTCAATGGGAGTGACAACCTCTACAACTCATTCCCTAGATGGATTCACTGTCAGGCTTGAAACAATCTTTGGCCTCTTGGCCTGTCTCTTTTGTATATGCTCCAATATGCTTAGATCTATTACATCCCCTAGAGGCACTTTCTTCTTTTTCTTTGGAGTCTACCGAGACAACCATTCTAGAATGGATGATGATGATGAAGATAGAATAGGTGATTCAGTACTTGAAACATTAGTCACAACAAGAGTACCATCAACAATAGTTGGCATTTGAATGGTAGTGGTAGTAATGGATGGGTTGGATGTGAGGATTGCCATAGGAGTTGATACAATGATGTTAGGGGATGAGATTGAAGGAAATGGAAGTGTTAGGGGAAGTGAAGTAGAAATGGGTGACCCAATAGTTTCTTTAGGTGAGAGAACTATAAGGGACAAGAATACATGGGCCATAGAAGGAGATGGGAAAAAAAAAATGATTATAGAAGTAGAAGGAACTAATGTGGGAAGTGAAAATGGAAGAGAAAAAGGAAATGATGGGTCTTGTGTGACACTTGGAGAATCACTGACTTCAATTATTTCTATCACAGGTTCTGTAGGAGGCATGACTTTGGGAACAAGATCCTTGGAGAGAGATCAACTCCCAATAACAAATGAAATATTTTTTTAGAACTGTATGGGTCTGACCTTTTTCCCTTTGTGGGTGTTTATTGGCTCATGGTTGATGGGGATTCTATATTTTTAGGTTACTCTAACCCCCTTGGGTGAGATTCCCAAGGTAACCAACCAACTGTAAGTTCTCTGTAGAATGGGCCCCGCCCTCTCCTTTATGTTGCAACATTCTTCCACATACCAATCAGTCCATGGAAATGGTTGATTAGCAATATTATAATTTTTATATACTACATCCAAAACCTCGTCATCATCTTGCATGTCTTTTGGGACATCAGCTATTCCAAATTGCCAAACCTCATCCAAAGTTAGCCTTTCATAGTCTCTTTGTTGGATGATGAATTCATCCCGAAAATGAATCCAGATGTCTTCCAACTAGGGTACATGGGAACTGGACCAACCTATTTCATTGAATTTACCCCAATAGTCAAAATTGGTTTGTGGATGGAAAGTCTGCAAGGTTACCTCTGCCATTTCTACATCCACATTCTTAGCCTTGTAAATATTTGGGCAAGTGTATCTACCAATTTAAATAGGAAATTGAACTCCCATTTTGTGTCATTTGTTCTGGATCTTATGGTACTCTAGTAGTTGTCGAACCAATTCTAGTAGAACCCATTTTTTGGTGGGACATCTTGGTAGCTTGCTGGGAGTACCTACGAAGCCAGGAATTTGAATGTAAGTAAATGTGGGGAACTAAAGGTAGATAGCTCCCCACTCACGCACTTCCTTGAAGTCTTTGTCAGAAATCCTTTGATTATACAACTCCTTATCGAAATGGTAGAGAATAACAGCAAAGAAGGCATCGTTGATCCTATGGAAGTGTTTACTTCCCTCGTCCACTGTGAGTTGAGGATGGAAATCATAGATTTTTAGAGGTTCTTCAAATACCCTTAGTATTTAACCCAGTGAAGTCTCCCATAGCAGTTGCGGTATAAACCAAGAAGGATGTCATATAGATTTTTTTTTAAGAATGTACTCTACTCAAATGATAGCAAATGGAGCTACTGATATGCTCCCCCATATGATAAATTACTCATTCTTTTTTATGGTAGCAATATATAAGAACATCAACTCCTGAAATTATTTTGTAGGGGGAATACCTGAGACTTTGCTTAGTATCACAATAATGTCACTGACCTCATGAATGAATTTTTACGGATACATGGTCTTTGGCAATTTGGCAATGCTCTTGGCCAGATAGGTTTTCAACATGACCCTCATGCACAAATTCACTTCTTTGTCCCAATGTTCCACCACTAACTCTGATGAAATTATGGCATAATATTTGACGTCGAGGAGTTTGAGAAAATTCTCTAAGAAATATGGATCCAAGTGGATTACAACCTTTCCATCGACATCCTTAACTGCCATGGATTCTTGTTTGAAGTGGGCTACAACAACTAGAACAAACTTCAAGCAATGCATGGATGAGGGAAAACTAGCAGCAAGAGCAAGCCCACTATCATATATGGCCGGGATCTAGGATTTATTATTTGGGGCCTTCACCCTTTCCCAGAAGTATGGAAAATCAATTTTTCCAAGATCAGTGTCTCCTATGTTCCCCAGGTCAGAAGATAAGCAAGAGTGAGGAGTAACCCCGAGGAATGAATATTTCATCTTTTCCTTTCCCTTGGATGTAGAAGTAGACATCAAATTCTAAGTTCTGAAATGCTCGAAGAAGAGAAGTTTGAAAACCCAAAAATCTCCAACCTCTAAAAACCTAAAAATTAGAAACTTGAAGTGGAAACCTTTGAAAACCTGAAGTGGAAACCTTCGAAAACCTGAAGTGGAAACCTCCGAAACGAAGAATTCTAAAATAACGAATTGAAGAAGCCTGAAATGACAGGCTCTGAAAACCCAAAAATGGAGACCTCTGAAAACTTGAAGTGAAAACCTCTGGAATAGAGAAGTTTGAAATCCTAAAAAAGAGAACTTTGAAGTCTAAATGGCACAATTCCCAAAAAATGAGAAGCATCGAACAACCAAAGCTCTGAATTCTGAAAAGAGAGTTCTCCGAAAATGCTAATCTCTTAATTCTGAAAAAAAAGAGGTGTTGAGAGGGTGAATTGGAAAAATCGAGAGGATCTTTGCAAACTCTGAATGCATGTAGAAACTCAAATCATGGAAACATGGCAGGAAATGAGTTTGTCATTTCCCAAGGTATGTAGAGGAGGAACAAAAGAAAATGAACAAGGAGAAAATAAAACAAAAGATCTTAAGTAAAAAATAAAATGACCAAAATTAAAATACCTTAAGAATGACGTCAAAAAGTACAAGATACAGTAAAATTGGGTCGCCAAAGCAAAGTGTTAGGTGAAAATGAGATTTTAAATAGAAAAAACCTGATATTAATGTAGAAATTTCAATCTGTACAGAGGTAGGTAAGAATTAAATGCGTAGAGAGCTCTAAAAGTATGAAACCAGAAAGTTTGAAATTCTGAAATTTTGGAATTTCAAGGTTTCACACTTTAGAGATCTAGGGATGAAAATCATGAAATGGCATGGAAGAGTTCCAAAGCCCGAAAGCCCGAAAGTCCAAAATTTTAGACTTTCAGACTTCGGAATCCTGAAAGTAATTAACTCAAAAATGATCGGGGGAGTTCTGAAACCTGAAATCCCAAAAGTTTGAAATTTCATACTTTCAGACTTCAAAAGTTTGAAAGAAATTTTCCAAAAGTGTGACCTAGAGTTCCAAAACCTGAAATCCCAAAAATCTGAAATTTTAGACTTTCAAGGTTTCAGACTTCGGAACTTAAAAAACATAGCTTCAAATTCAAGCCAATTAAAATCCAAAAGGGAAAATCCCCAAAATCTGAAATCTGAATTTTTGGATCTTTGAGACTTGGAGAATTTTCAAGATGAAGAGATATTTTGGGTGAAGATTTTTATTTATTTTTTTAAAATTGTCTGATTGATTTAAAAGTCTACTTCTCAAGCTAGATTGAATCGGTAACACTAACGAAGGCCTCATTCTTTCCATGTTCTCATTCCTTCTCTTCTTTTAAGTGCATTATCTCTACAGTTTTATCCTTTTTATCTTCAAGCAATGCTCAAATGGTGGTAGCCTTATCAATGTTCCTCCATGCCACCTCAGTATATACCTTGACCAAGTCATTGCTGACCTACTCATTAGACATTACATTAGGTTTTATCGTCATGTGCTTGATCTGGGGTGCCTTCTTCACTATACATGAGACATAGGACTCTTCGCACACATCAAAATCAGGTTTGTCCATATGATTCTACATGGACTAGGATAATTGCTTCCTTATGTGTGTAGTAGCCATATCTATATCCATCAGCTCCCACCCATATAAATCTTTTATGCACACAATGCTTTGGAAATGGACGCGAATGATTTTTCTCATATCCTCAACATAGCCCATATTAGGGACAACATATTCTTCACTTTTCCTCTCCCTTTTTGTCCTTTTTCCCTTAGGAACCTAGGTGCTAAGGTCTATTTTTGGCCTTTCTCCTTCTTGATTAGTAATGGGTGTGCTGGGTGGCTCGCCCACAACTTCCTCTACTTCTTTCACTCCTTCCTAATCATCTCTCATCTCTTCAGCACGGGGCTCCTCTACATCTTTAGATTGAACCAGGTTTCCTGACGCGCTCTCCCCTGACTCCTCCTTGTCATCCTCTTTAAGTTTTAACTTCCTTCTCCTATTTTTATCTGGTGTTTTTTTAGGGGAGAGTCGAGGTAACCTTCGTAAAAGTTGAGATGTTCCTACGCCTTGGGTTCTTGTCCTTCTGAACACCCTCTTGAACTGGTGTTCCTCATGGACTGTGTTTACATCCAATTCTTCCTCTTCTCCTTGTGGATATGGAGGAGTATCTGCGTGCTCACTCTCTACTTTGTCAGTGGGCTTCCTCTAGCCTCTATGGTACAAGCCTCTACTATCCTCGTTGATTTCTTCATCCTCATATTCCTCTAAGGTTGAGGTAGTCTTTGGAGCTTCCACATTTTCAACTGTATGCTTACCTTTAGGCAGCCCTAGTAGTATGAACTCATTCTCCATGTACTTTCCCTTTTCCATCCTAGGATTAAGCTAGAGATAGATAAGCTCAGCCCCACTATCCCCAATAGCCAAACTTACTAGCTTCATACTTATGACATCAGAAATAAGCCTCTCAATGTAGGTATAGACCTAGATAAACACAAGTTTTCCTTAAAGTATGGTAGTCATAGTCTACCTTGTCTGCATTGTAGCTCAACCAGTGCGCATCTGTGAACCTATGTATTGTTTCCTTGAAGAATCACGTTGTGAAGGCATATGGTATCTTGTACCAAGGTCTCCATGTCCCATCCTTCATTTTGAACCGCGTGATTCAAAAGTGTTGATATACCGTGAATTGCATAGCTTTACCCACCACTGAAGGTAACTCCTTTGGAATGTGTCATTCCTCCTCGAAGGTCATGCAAAGTCGGTCATACCATAATGCCTCCCTTTCCTTGAATGGACCACTCATTGATCCTTCATACAAATATTTTTCAAACCTCTCTATGAGGGACCTATTTTCCACGAGGTATTCTTAGATTTTATTGTTTATCCCATCGGGTACTCCAATTTCTACAAAAAAAAAGTGATAACAGGATAGCGCTAAAACTTATCTTCTCACCTGTGTGAACTTCCTCAACAATTGTATATGTTATGTACCAAGCTAAGTTGTAAAATTATCCTTGTGAAATCTTCTTAGAAACGTGTAGCCACATGGTGTTCACTTGTGACCACCTTTCAATATCATTCATCTTAGTGAGTAAATATGAGGCTACCTATATCACATCGTACTTCCTCAGCTTGTAGATATCCATATCGCATAGACCCTTCGTGTATCCCAACTCCTTGTTAGTGGCCATGACATCTTCCTTATTAGTTAGATAACTACTAACCTTTTTCCCTATGCCCTTTAATCCTATAAATGTAGTAATTAAGGGCGTTGTGATCCTTACCTGTTGTCCAAAAAAATAGAAGAAGTCCTCATGGACCCTGCTCATCAGCCACTGGTATAGATTTTCTAGTTTTCCAAAGTATGGGAGTTCGTATAGCTGGTATAATCCTACCTTCTTTAGCAACTTCTCTCTAGCATCATCATATATAGGCATGTCATCAACCATTCCCTTGTTGGTCTTCTTATTCAACAATGCATTCAATTCCTCCTTGTTCTTGGTGGTGTGATGCTTGTAGTCACACACCTTACATATGTAGATATGGGAATCCCAATCCCATCTGATAGTTACTTCATTTGGATACTACATTTCCAAAAAAAATCTCGAGAGAGCATCCTCGACCTCGGTTTCCACCTTTGTCTTCTCCTTTTCTCATGCTCCAGGTGCTTTCCTTAGTGTCATGATAAAAGTTGTGCCTTTTTCCTCAATCGAGCAAGCTCTCGTACCCTAGCTCAAAACCATGTGCCCTAGCTTGAAACCGCATGCCCTAGCTCCTTCTCAATGCTTATGCTTCACTCAAACCCTTCTCAAATGGGGATGCAAGACAATTCTATTCATAAATCCACTTTCCTCACCTAGTTTCACAGCTCTCTGCACCTCAACGTGTTTCACTTGGTTTGGTCATAACTAGCTCACTTGAATACTTGTGATCACAAAGGTAGAAATGAACCTGCATCACATCTTTATATAGAGTTGCAAAAATTTAACACATTTATTGTTCCTTTACCTACCACCGATCCTCTCATTAATTGACCATTTTCCCAATTTTCACGCGATACACCTATGCACCACAGCTATAACATTCTAGCATGCCTTCTTACCTTCTGGGTACATATATCCTTCCACAAACTTCCATGCTCCAAAGTACCTTGCTATTGTGCCTTTCTCGAGTAGTTTTTACAGCCGCAACTTACCTCGTGTTATATTGTTCATTCATTCATTTCCAGCTATGATCTTTTTTTAAGAAATCTTCTCTCTAGCAGTGCCTTTCCATACTATCTGCATTTTTTTAATCAATAGAAATCACCTATAATATTATTTCCTTATGTGTACCTACTATCCAAAATGAGCCCCCTTCTTATTTTGGCTAACTTGCATTCATTCTTTCCGTTTTTGTGCCTCAGTAAAATTTTCACACATTTTAGGCACTCAAAATTTTCTGGGTATTGCTTCATCAAATAGAGAATTTTCTCCCCTTTCCAGAAAGGTAAAGAAGTCCTCCTAACTCCTTGTATTTTGCAAGTTATGGCTCAACGGAGTTTGGAGGGGAAATTTTCCCAAGGCGGGCCCGCAGGAAAACATTTGGCACTTAGCCTTTTGGGGTTAAAGGGGAAAAGGGAAAATTTTGTCCCAAAAACTCGTAAGGAAATGAGATGGTGTCATGTGTCCTGTCAGTGGCAAGGGGCGGGGGTGGTGGAAGGACCTTGGAATTTTCTCCAAAGTGGTTAACGGCACAAAAGTAAAAAATGAAGTGCATCCCCGTCAAGCATCCAGATGGTGCCACGTGTCCCGGAGTGGTGGATGCGCGGAGTTATTTTTGGAAAAATTTCGAATTTCACAAAAGGGGTAGAATGATCGTTTGAACCCATGGATCAACTAGAGGGTGCCACATGGTGGCAGAGGTCAAGCCGGCAGAGATTTTTTGTTAATTTTTCCCAATTTGAAAAAGGAGGGAAAAAGTTCAAATTTCGGCCCGCGAACCCTAATTTTGCCCTAATTTTACTTCTTTTGCCCTAAATCTTCAGAGGGCCATATCTTTTGATCCAGAGCTCGAATTTTCATGTTTTTTATATCATTGGAAAGTTGTTGAAATTATCCACACAATGAACTATTCAATTTTGATTTTTCGTGGAGATTTGTGGGAGAAAATTGAAGAAAATTTTCCCAAGGCGAGCCCGCAGGAAAACATTTGGCACTTAGCCTCAATTTTCCTGTGTATTTTACCTTTCCTTCGTTTTGCTTCATCATTAAAAGCCAGTTCTGGCTCATTTGTAAAGGGTTGGACATTTTTGTTCTTATAGACTCCCCTCTTTCCCTTAGCATGTGAATTCGAGGAGTTTTAGACCTTCCATGGAGATTGTGGCACATTTTTTCCCTCTCTGCCATTGTAATGCTTTGTATTAAACTTGGGAATGGTAATGCATGTTTTGTGAAAGATCCTTCAATCCTCTCATGTGTTTATCATTGTATTCTTATCTTTCATTATATTCTGGCAATTTTTTCATGCTTTGTTGTTACATCCATATGATCTGTGTTTATTTTCAAGACAAAAGTTCATCACCCCTTTGGTGTATCACCGTTTTAGCTTAGTTTTGTTTCCCTTTACCATGTTTTCTCTCAACCCTGTCTCCTTGGTAGTTTTAGAGTAGGAATTTTGAAATAGAACCTCTGCAAAAATTACATGCATACACCTAAACAGAGGAGTAAGAACTAGCTTCAATTTGGAGAGTTTTCTCAGCTTGCAAGGTCCCCCACCTTGGAGAAAACTCCATGTTGTGCATTCACACCAAATTGACCATTTGTCTACAACAGATCTAAAGGTCATTTTTGGGGTGCTATGAATTTGTAGTAACAGTACCCATTTTTTAAAGACAACCACCCCACACCAAGGGTGTGTGCAGTCCTTTGTGCAAAAAACCACTTCAGATTGTAATCAACTTCTGGTGCGTAAATGTGCTTATTACACAAAACACTAAACTAAATTGTGCTACATCCTTAACCTATTACTTGTATTAGGATATGAGTAGCTGACTTGTGGCTTACCATATCATTTTATTATATCATTTATACTTTCTCATGCTTAATAGGTCAGCCTTGGTGATGGCCATAGCATATGAATAGTATATATAGGGCATTATAGGTAGTATTTCATTATCATTTGAGCATTTGAGTCTTATTATATGGTTTGGAGGTTGCCCCCTCTAAGTGGCGAAGCTATTCTAATTGCATATTGAGATCATTATTCTGAAATATTATGTTATTTGGTGTTCTATTGTTTCTCTTAATTTGAATTATACAAGTAATTTCATTATAAGTGGTATCAGAGCTGCGATCTGGGCCAAAATTAGGGCAAAAACCCTAATTTTTTGTTTCCACCACATATTACAAACTAGAGTGAATTGGTGGGATATATTTTTACCAGAGTTGTGAAACATTTCAAGTAAGGTTCCCTGAAAATTTTAGACTTTTTAAATTTATTTTGCAAAATTTATTAAAAATTTAGGATTTTTCATAAAATCACTCCCTAGGGTGCAAATTATGGAAAATTTTCAATTTCTTTACATTTTCAGAAAGCTCTCAAAATAATAGTATTAGTATTTTCTTTGTAGTTTTTCCTGTTCGGCCGAAATTGTATCGAAACCCTAAACCCTAAGGTTTGACATCATGGCGGGGCCTTCCACAAGAGCAAAAAAGAATCCGGTTACTCCAGGTAAAACCCCAGATAAAGATGGGGTAGTGATTGAAGAGATGGAGTCATAAGGGGTAAATATAGATTCCTCAGCACTAGGGTTTACCTCAGTTGATCATAAGGTGAGCCAACTTGAGTATGAGCTGCGAAATGTACAATCTGAGATGGCCTCTAAAGGAGACATAGCCCAAATCAATCATCGGTTGGATGATATCATGCAACATGTAAAGGGTAACCAATATGGCCCAAATCCATCCCATATAAACCAAGGAGGGCATTCAGTTCAAAATCATGGAAAAAATAACCATATTGGATCACTTTTCTAGTCCAATCAGAATCAAACTTACTCGCAACCACGGAACATGATGCCAAAAGTGGATATGCACAAATTTGATGGTAAGGATCCCCTGAATTGGATAAATCTAGTGGAGAAATTCTTTGAGTTACATCAAACACCATTAGGAAAAAAGGTTACATTGGCATCCCTATATCTTGAACCTAACCAATTTGTTTGGTATCAATGGTTATGTGCTCAGAGGTAGAAGAATGGTCTAGGTGTCACCTGGACAGTTTTTACTGAGGAGTTGCAATTGCACTATAGTTCCATTGTTTCAGAGAACTACTTTAGTCAATTAGAAAACTTACAGAAAATAAGATCAGTCAAAGATTATGTGCATCAATTCCAACACCTATCCTTAATTGTGGAGAATATTCCAGAAGAGAATCTGAATGACCTGTTTCTTGGGGGTCTTAAGGACCACATCGAGCATGAATTATGTATGTTTAATCCACTCAAGCTTTTTGATTCTATTATCATGGCACGTCGTGCAGAGGAAAAATTACTTTGTAGTAGGAGGCCACCTTTCATTAACACTAAAGATTGTAGTATCTCTTCCCCTTCATTTTCTAGGCCAATTAGACTGACTCCTAAACAAATGGAAGAAAAGAGAGAAAAAGAATTATGTTTTAACTGTGATAGAAAATATGGACCGGGACATAAATGTGCTGAGAAGAAGTTGTTATATATTGACGGAGGTAATGAGGATGATGAGGAAGCTGAAATTATAGGAGAGGCTGAGGAACTAGTAGAAGATGAAGTAGAGGATCACCAACCTACAATTTCTTGCCATGCATTGTCAGGTATTAGTACTCCTCAAACATTCAAGGTTATTGGCTATCTCAAAAAATAGAAGGTGATGGTGTTGATTGACTCAGGGAGTACTCATAACTTCATAAATAGTAAGTTAGATGCCCGCCTCAATTTTTTTATTTACCTAGCTCCAGAAATGCAAGTTATGATTGCGGATGGTGGGACAGTCAAGTGCACAGGAAAGTGCCATAGTATCAAGCTTTCCATGGGAGACTACATGTTAGACTCACCTATGTTTGCTATTTCTATGGGAGGGGCAGATATTGTTTTGGGTGTCCAATGGCTCACAACTGTAGGTACTATAGAGATGAATTTCCAAGAATTGTTCATGCGATTTCATTCAGATGGAAGGAAAATTAAATTGAATGGGATGGTAGCTAAGTCTCCACAGATTATTAGCTCTCATCATTAAAAGCCAGTTTTGGCTCATTTGTAAAAAGTTGGACGTTTTTGATCATGCCATTCATTTGATTCCAGGGAGCCAAATACCTAACATCAGACCATACAGATACCCATATTCCCAGAAAAGTGAGATCGAAAAAAATGGTGGAGGAAATGTTCAAGGCAGGTATCATCAGGCATAGCTAGAGTGCATATTCTTCACCAGTGGTCATGGTACATAAAAAGGATGAATCCTGGAGGATGTGTCCATATTAGCGAGAACTCAACAAGTACACCATCAAACATAAGTTTCCTATTCCAGTAATTGATGATTTACTTGATGAATTGCATGGTGCTGTTTATTTCACAAAATTAGATCTTCGTTCGGGGGTACCATCAAATTAGAATAAAAGAGGAAGATGTTCATAAAACAGCTTTTAGGACTCATGAGGGCCATTATGAGTTTTTGGTAATTCCTTTTGGTCTTACAAATGCACCCTCAACCTTTCAAAGCTTGATGAACACTATTTTTAGGCCTTTTTAAAGGAAATTTGTATTAGTGTTTTCTTTGATAACATTGATTTATAGTAAGACATGGGAAGAACACTTACAACATGTAAATAACATGTTGGAAGTTTTGGAGAAACATACTCTATATGCAAAGCCATCTAAATGTTCTTTTGGTGTACAAGAGGTAGAGTATTTGGGTCATATTGTATCTCGTGAAGGATGTCAAAGTTGATCCTCAGAAGATCAAAGCTATGGTGGAATGGCCAAGGCCCAAAAATCTCAAAAATCTGCATGGGTTCCTAGAACTAACAAGGTACTACAGAAGATTTGTGCGGGGATATGGTAGAATAACAACCCCACTCACTACATTGCTAAAGAAGGATGCCTTCCATTGGACAGACGTAGCCACTAAATCCTTTGAGCAGCTGAAGGAAGCCATGTGCAGCACCCTAGTTTTGGCTACTCCCAACTTCTCAAAAACCTTCATTATTGAATGTGATGCTTCAGGATCAGGATTGGGAGTAGTTCTAATGCAGGAAGGAAGACCAATTGCATTTTGAGAGTCGTCAATTCAAAGGAAAATATCTGCTCAAACCTGTCTATGAGAAAGAAATGATGGCTATTCTTCATGCAGTCAAGCAATGGAGGCCATATCTCATGGGTAGACACTTCAAGGTAAAAAATGATCACGATAGTCTCAAATACTTTTTGGAGCAAAGGTTATCATCTGAGGAACAAAAAAAGTGGGTAACAAAAATGTTGGGTTATGATTTTGAAATCATATACAAAAAGGGTAAAGAAAATGTAGTAGCTAATGCGTTGTCTAGAAGGGATACATCCGCGGATGCCTTACTATGTGGAATGTCCATGTTGATGGCCGATTGGGTGGAGGAAGCAAGATTGGAATGGAATCAAGATAAGGATACACAATCTCTAATACAAAATATCAAGCAAGGATCTATGACATCTAAAAAAATTGAGTGGAAAGGTAATACCCTATGGTACAAGGATAGGTTATACTTGAGTAAAGATTCTAAGTTGAAGCATAATATTCTTGCAAAGCTACTGCCTCACCTATTAGAGGACACTCTGGGTTTTTGAAGACATATCATAGAATAAAAAGAGAATTCTTTTGGGAAGGACTCAAGGGGGATGTAAAAATTTTTGTATCCGAGTGTTTAGTGTGCCAACAGAAGAAAGGGGAAACAATTAAGACACCAGGTCTATGCAACCCTTACCAATTCCTAGCTATAGATGGGAGGAGGTCTCCATGGATTTCATCACCGGATTGCCTTGTTCAAAGGGTAAGAATTTTATTTTCGTGATTTTGGATAGGATCACAAAATATGCCCATTTTTGTGCCCTATCAAATCCATTTCTAGCCAGTACAGTCACAAATTTTTTTTGGAGACAGTTCAAAGGCTACATGGAACCCCAAAGATAATTGTGAGTGATCGGGGATCCTATTTTCACAAGTAATTTTTGGATGGAATTATTTTCATGTTTGGGTACACAGCTAGCTCACAGTTCATTTTATCATCCTCAAACTGATGGGCAAACAAAAGTGGTCAACAAATGCTTAGAGGGGTATTTATGGTGTTTTGTATCAGATAAGCAAGAAAGATGGATTAAATGGCTACCACTGGCAGAATGGTGGTATAACACATCTTTTCATACCTCTTCTCAAATGCCCCATTTTTAGCATTATATGGTTACCATCCACCTTCTATCACTTCCTCCTTAAGGATGCAAACTAAGGTCAGAGATGTTGAGGAACACATTCAACATCAACAACAGGTTTTGGCTAGTTTGAAGGAGAATTTAGCATTAGCACAAAATAGGATGAAACAACAAGTAGATCAACACCATAGTGAAAGAAATTTTGAAATTGGTGACTGGGTTTTTGTACGTCTCCAGCCTTACAAACAAATGTTCCTAAAGCAACAGAAAAAGGAAAACAAACTTGCTCCTAAATATTATGGCCCTTATCAGGTTCTACAGAAAATTGGTAGTGTTGCTTATAAACTAGAGTTGCCTCCATCTTCACACATACACCCAGTATTCCATGTTTCATGCCTAAAGAAGGTTATTGGACAGAAATTTGAAGCCCAGATAGTGTTACCAAAACTTGATGAGGAAGAAAGAATGATTTTGGAGCTAGAGAAGATTCTACAAACACATACTAAGAGGCTGAGAACTAGAGACATTAAGGAATATCTGATCAAGTGGAAGAATTTGAGCATAGAAGATGCAACCTGAGAGTATGAAGGTTTTTTGTAGAAACATCCATGATTATTCAATGTTTGAGGACAACATTGGTTTGAAGGGGAAGGGCATGCTATGCCCTTAACCTATTGCTTGTATTAGGATATGAGTAGCCGACTTGTGGCTTACCATATCATTTTATTATATCATTTATACTTTCTCATGCTTAATAGGTCGGACTTGGTGATGGCTATAGCATATGAATAGTATATATAGGGGATTATAGGTAATATTTCATGATCATTTGAGCATTTGAGTCTTGTTATATGGTTTGAAGGTTGCCCCCTCGACAGTGGCGAAGCTATTCTAATTGCATATTGAGATCATTATTCTGAAATATTGTGTTATTTGGTGCTCTACTATTGCTCTTAGTCTGAATTATACAAGTAATTTCATTACAATTAACCATGTATTGTAAAATTTTCCAACTCGTGCATGGATCAAAATTTAGGAAAAAGATAGAATAGATTTATTAAATTATGCATGAGAATGCCTTTTTTATTATCACTACCTTAATTTATGAAAATCTTTTACTTTTTTAGAGAGGTATTATTCAAGTATGTGAGTAATAACTATACGTTGACCAGAGATATATGCAAGCCCATAAATCTATTTTTAGCTTTTATTTATTATAACTGCATTCATGCAAGAGGGCTACCATCTGCACAAATGTAAAGCTTAATTGTCCTTGATGATCTCCAAGTTAACTAAGATTTGCCTTTTTTATGGCCTTATTCATTCTTCTGCATCCAATTGTGCTAGAGGGACTTCTCTGATGTAATAGAGTGCTGGAATTAATTTTTCCAGAGTTGCCCTCTATATGAGAATCAGTTGATTGACATCAGCTAAGAAATTTTCAGCACATGCAATACAAAAATAAGGTAACATAAATTCTATGTGAAGATTTACTTCTGCACAAAACACCAGCTGAAATGGTGTGGCTTAGGATATTTTAGCTTGTTGTAGGTTAGGTGTATATGCCCAAATTTTAGTGTGAAACTTTATTGTCCTGGTCTTGTCAAAAATCCAACATTAGCATATTAGTGTTTGTCCTTAAAGTCTGGCTCAATAACCCCTTGGATCATGCCTCAGTACTCTCATTTATTTTCATCATGATTGTGTATGTTCTTGTGGTGCACGACCATAATTTCAACTAATATTATCTTTGATTGTATTGATCTGAGAAATGTGTGCCCCTATTTTTTTTCAGACTTTCAAAAGACATCCATACCTAGTAATCATGATTTTCCCATTAACCAATTTTAAGTATTCTAAACTCCAAAAATTGATTATAATTCTGATTATTAGGTGCATCCATAGAAGTGTCAAAAACTTGGGTAACAAATAAAAAATCTGTCCAACTGAAAACACTCGGATAACAAACAAGATCTAGTTCTACGTGCAGCTGGGGAAATTCCTACATCCCAAAAATTCGGATTGAACCGATCCATTAATCAATATTGAAATGTACTAGTACAATAACTCTTAAAAACAAGGCATAATGAATCAAAACTCTTCAAATGAGCTGATTAATGTCCCAAGAAGCACTGAAAAGTAGCAGAAAATTGTCTCACAGAATGACTCCTGTGGCAATCCTACAGTGTTTTGACAATGTGATCTCACCTGTAAACTGCATTAGTAAAAACACCTACATGATGGCATCACTTGTAAAAAAATTATAGGAAATCCTCTTCTATGATATTTGATGCCCTCATGCTCTGAATTCTAAACACTTTTCAATGTTTACATCTCAAGTCCTACTTTGTATAGGTCATCACTGAACTACATTGAAAGGTTCAAAGTGAAGTCCAAGTTAGCTGTCTTGTACAATCCCTGTTAAAAACTATCCTTCAAAGCTTCCATAACTATAGGTTAAAACTCAACAAAAATATCATTAAATTCTTAGGACACGTTGGAATCATCTATAGAAATGTGCATCTAACATTGTACCTTTAATTACTTGCGCAGTTCTCATTCTGAGTGCAAAGCCTTCAAAAATGGCATCTGGACTAGAATTTCTACCTCCTTATGGCTTTTACACATGACCTGTAAAATCAAAATGTTTCTATAAGATAACTCTATAGGATATGCTCATTTCATAACTTGGCGAGATTAGTTACTAAGTATTTCAATGGGTCCATGTGATCTATATAAAACATGAAAAAGGTGTTGCTAGCAAGTATTGTTCTAAACTTATGCAGCGTGTAGATCATTGAAAAGGCCTCATGCTACTATAGTTCATAAAATTATTGTTCTACATGAGTCAAATTTCTACCTGAGTAAAATAGATAGGATGATCTATAATTATGCGCCATTCATCTAGGATAAGCTGCATGGAATATAAAATCCACCAATGGCACATGCCAGAGGAGTCCACATGTACGTGGAAAAAGTTGGTATATAATGCATGGAGAGAGAAGAATATGGTGCCATAGTAAGCCTCTCCTTCAATGCTTCAAATGTGCATTGTTGTAGTTCTTCCCCAATAGAATGTCCATTTTCCTTTTAGTAATTCCTCCAAGGGTGTGGAAAAATCTTCGTATATCCTTGTCGATAAATTTTTTGTAATACCATGTGTGGCCTTCAATAATCTATGCACCTCACTTTGACATGGTAGGTTCCTTTAGGCCTAAGATAACTGTTGACCTTGGTTGGATCTACTATCAAAACCTCTTTGACAGATGATATGCCCTAACAGAGTTCCAAAGGGTGTAGCAAATACACACTTCTTGATAGTTTAAAGATATTCTTAAATGTCTGCACCTCTTAAACATTAATTTCAAGTTGTCTTAATGATCCTTGACAAGGCCCATATAATTGTCCAATCATCCAAGTAACCCCATTGTGTAAGAATTTGTGAATCCAAATTCTTGGAATACTTGAACCACAATGTTTAGTGAAAATACTACATGTATGAACCAACTTTAGTAAAAAGGGCATCACCTCATGTATGAAAAACTTCCCCATTCAGGTGGTGAAAGTTGTTTTCTCTTTATCCTCCTTTAGAAATTCTTACCTGGTGATATCTAGATAATCCATCTGTAAAAGAGTAAATTGCATGTTACCCTGGAACACCTTCTAATATTTCCTTGGTGAAAGGTGTAGGAAAAGGATCAATCACACATGCAGCATTCAACTCCCTGTAGTCCACATGTCAAATTCTTATCCTACCATATTTCTTTATATTGATTACCATGGGGCTGACCCACTCATGATTCATTGTAAGGAGATTAATGTATGCCATAGATTTCAACATCTTGTCAATTTATTCTTTAACTTTTACGTATGCAGGCTTAGTGTTCATCCTGTAAGATATCTTCATAACTGGGTATGCACCTTCCTTTAACTTAATCCTCATCTCACCCAAAGACTCATGCATTCCCTTTAACTCATGATAGCCCCTAGGAAATAAGTCCTATAAATTGCATAGTAACTCAATTATCTTAGCCACTTCAGAATCAAACCAATAATCTCCAATTATGGCCTCCTTGGGTTCAGCATATGTGCTAATGTTCACTTTCTTGGTCTTCATAGGTTCATGATAGGCTATGTGTACCTTCTTATCCACATTGTACAAGACTTTTGCATACCCTCTGAATGATCTATGTCCAAATTTTATACTTCTTCATCATCCACTATGTAGACCATCTTCCCCTTATCCTTCTCAAGGCAAGTATGCTCAAGTATTTTGACATCGGTCTCATCTACTTCATCAAAATGCACTCCTAGGTCTACCTCACCAAATAACTCCTGAATGATTCTTTAGCCTTTGAACTATCTCCCATAGTCAATCACTCCATGGTTTGTAATGCCTCTTTCACCAGAGGTTTAGTGGAGAAGTAGTCAAAATTCTGGATCATTCATGTAGTTAAGTCTTCCAATTTCTAATCTCCCTATGCAAGCTCTGCATAAACATACCAAGCACACGCACAACCTCACAAAGTGAAATAAAGTTTGTGCACTCACATAGTGTGAAGGTGGTAAAGCTTCCTACCCCTCTGTCTAGAGTCTCTCACAGTTACTGAACGTGGTGTTGAATAGGATGATTACCATGATATGTGCAGATTTGAGTAGGTCCACATTTACTCTTGAGAAAACTGGGTTATTAGAGAAATTCTCACTTCATTCCATTCTATGAGATTATCCCTGTGAACCATCCACCAATGCGTTGTTGTCCCACGTAGGGTATACTACTAACATATTTCTTCGGGTTTCCACTTGATCCTTCCATTGTTCCTCCATGGCGCGCAGGAATACCATAGGGTATCCTTCTCCAGTGTACCAGGGTACAAGGTTGTTACTTATCCTCCTAATATAATGAGGTTTTCCTCCTCACGCATATGCACTCTTTACTTTACACCTAACCATCTCATAAGTTCCATGTGCCCAATTGTCATAGGAAATACTTGTAGTATCACTAATAGAATGTGCATCTTCCCACTAGAGGATTCCTTCCTTAGATGGCTCAAGTACTTCTGGATCTCGAATGGTGTACACATAAATTTTATTCAGGTCTTCCTCACTCAAAGGTTCAACATAGGGTATAGATTTCCCATCTGATCAAAGGGATAATAACTCATTCTTCCTTGTTCTCAAATCTTATATACCCCTTGTTGAACCATAGATCAACATTATTTGTATAACACCAAGGGCACCCAAGTAGAGCTGGTAAGTTGTCTGCTTCCGCAAGTGCTAAAATCTCAAAGTCCCCAGTGAACTTGGCCCCTTGTATAGTAATGGATGCATCCTTTAAAACCCCTATTGGAGTGGCCTTAGTTCAATTTTCCATAAACAATACATTAGAGGATGGCTGTAATGGAGGTCTACCCATCTGTACCCATGCATCTAAAGTAAGCACATTAACTTCCGTGCATGTGTCAATCAATATATTGCTCAAAATCCACCCATCCAAAAAAACATTCAGAGTGATCTCCTTATCATAATCCAAGCTATGAGGGGGGATATTAGCATGCAGGATCTGCCATCCATTCTCAATATTCACACACGATGTGTTTCCCTTTAACCAATTCTCTAGTAATGCAATGATATTCTCCTGGAACGTAACATCTTAAACATACTTCTTTTAAATCATCAACATCTGGTTGGACCGTCTCTGCTACCTTATTTTGTTCCAACTTATGTGATTATTCCTTTAAACATTGTATCTCACCCTGAATATTTCTGAGCACCTCCATGGTTTCATGATAAACCTCCTTTTGATGTGTAGGATCTGGGTATCTTACATGCAATACCTCTTCCTTGGTAATGGTAGGATTTTGTTGCAATGCTTCTCTGGTGCATGCAACTTAAGTGTGTGTAGTAATTTTCATGCGTACTACCTCAAGTTCCAGTTCTAGCTTTGGAATCCATTGGTTTTCCATAGCACTTTGTATTCTAACCATCCCTGCCCTTGTTCTCCTGTTTATGTTGCTTGCTAAGATGCTCATATAAGTCTGGGAACTCCTCATAGTTATGATTATTCCCAAAAAAAGAACAAGTAATATTCTGAGGGAATTCATGCCTATAGTGGTCAGGAGATCCACATGTATAACATGTTCCATGAGGAAACTCACCTCATCCACCACCATGGCCTTGGCCCCTAAATCCACCATAGTATCTTCGACCTCTACCACAACCTCCTTTAAAATGCCCTTCATTCTGATTGTAGCGCCCTTGAGTGTGATCATGATCATGGTGCTCACTTTTACCTTTAGAGTTATCTGATACTCCTGTCTATCATACACCAATATCAATGGCATCATGGATCTGATCAATCAACCTGCAATCTTCGGTATTGTGAGTCATGGACCATGAAAATCTTATAGTAGCAAGATACATTTTTACTTATTGTGCATTGTAACAATGGGCAGCGGCTTGCATCATGGTCTAAATGACATATCTTGCAATCTAGTAATAATGAACACACTGACCTATGGGGAAACTGTCCTTAGTGTGCCCCTCAACTTCACAATCTGTACACCAAATCCAGTGCACATCTCATGCACTGAATTGGATGATAGTTTCTCTAACTACTTTGCCATAGCTACAATATGAGCTTCCAGGAATGGGCTCACTCCAGTGTCTATACTTCTAACTACCTCAGCGTGCAACATTGCTTCAAGTGCTTTGCACGGGTTCATATATGTCTTATGTGAAAGTGCCCTCCTAAAAGGTGTGATCAAGCCTCCAAAAAACCACTGTGCATGTTTACTTGCATGGATATCATATGAAAGTTTAGAAAAAAGCATTTTGAAATGGGCATCATATTCCCAAACACTCTTAGTAGTTCCTTGCTTAATATCCTTGAGTGTGTTTATACTCTTCTATTCGAACTCAGGGATATTAAATTCCTTAAAGAAAGCATCCCGTAATGATGTATAATCTATGCAAGTCTAATTAGGGTAAAACTTCCTGTACCAACTGTGTGCACGTCCCTACAAAATAGTTACAAACTATGCTTTCCTTGCAGCTCAGAAGCCATGATCCCTTTTGCATGCCATAGTATCTCACACATGTGCACATGCTCAGCAACATCTTCTATTCCCATATACTCTAGAAGATGAAGTGACATCTCCATGTAAATATTCTGGGGTTGGTGAGGACCATGCCCACCAGATCTAGAACCTCCTGTGTTACCTCTACCTCCAGACCCACTAGATCCACTAGAACCAGAGCCACCTATGCCCCTTGATCCTCCACCTATAGCAGGAAGTGAACTAGAGGATGTACTTCCCTGTGTCCCAATAGTGGTACTAAACTGAACTCCTACAGTCTGTGAGGTGGTACTACTCCCAGAGGTGAGTCCAAAATTCTATGCACCTGAGTTCTGCATTGATGACGTGCCTGAAAAGGTACCTCCAAATAACAAGGAAGACATCTTCCTGACCATAGATGTACTTGCTATTTGATTTACTCCTATTATTTTACTACCCAAAATAGCTTGTTGACTACTGGTTGTACTAGAAACTAGAAAACCAAGTGCAAGGGCTAGGTTTCTAGGTAGATTTAGATGTGCACCCACAGCCCATGTCATCTTTGCTGGCACACTCTCATAAGAGTCGGATGAGGGTTCCCTATCATGCTTTCCTAGATGGGGGAGTTCCAAATGCTCTGGCTCCATGCCCTCTGCATGAGCTCTAAATCCTTCATGAGCCATCTCTCTCCTCAATGCCATTCATTCTGCAATCTCGCATTGTTTTCCTAACTCCCTCTCGTGCACCTCATTGTACTTAAGTTGCCTTTCTTCTCTTTGCATCTCTGCTTCTAGGTCTACCATCCTTCTCCAAACCTGCTCCTTCCCCCATGCATGGTGGGGTTTAGCTAGCCATTGGCTTCTCTTCCAAATTTAGGGTTACCATCAATATTTTGATCGCCAGTGGAATTCCTTGTAGATAGGTTCCCCTGGGATAATGTAAAAAATGGAACTCAGCTACCTCTGGGAAATAATAAGTGGAAATTGAGTACTCCAAAATATAGCTATTCAGAACACCACAGAACCAAGTGTCCATAGTGCGCGTCCAAATCAGATCAGCATCATAGAGGGCCTAAAATTCTTCCCACATCCAGAAAAGTGTGTGAAACCTCCAATTCCTTTTAGATGCATAAGCAACCAGCCACTCGTACAGTTCTATCGGAAAGATAACAAAGAAACTCTCATATAAACAGTCATACAAGTTCTTCTCCACCCATGTGTGCACGCGTCAAACTCAGATCTAATGTTGAATCTCTGAGCGTATTCTTCTTCCAGATCTACTATCCACTCCTCAACACTTGATAAGGTCAACTGGTACGTCTTCATCATGAAACATCCTAAAAATAGCTGAAAAAGAGGTCCTGGAAATGGAACCAATGATGCATCCTAGAATTTACTGTGAATAACCCAGGTGCACTAGCACATCACTAAGCCTAAGTTGAGCACTCACCCAACTCGCGCAAAGGCACCGGGTCCCTCTTTATATTTTCTTGTACATAATGTTAGCATGATGATGTTTAAACATATTCAGATTCATAACTAAACATAAGCATTCCATAGTGCATAATCCAGATTTATATATTAGAGAATCATAATAAATGAACTAAACAATAACTATGATAAGATTAACCATACAAGAACTAGATTCATCTATGTCTAATGCCATTATCCAACCAATATACTCCATTACATTAAATACTGTAAAACACATAAGCTTCTTACACTATATCAGTATCTCCATGAGTCATGTGCGCATCAAAACTAGCAGCACAACTCTACAATAATTCACCACTTACTAAACTACGCAAATCAATACATATTTATAGGGGTGGGGACTTTCCCTTCACCACCCATGCACTTCTCAAAATAGGTCACATGCTGATAATAGCCATGTGCCTTTACAATAGTATGCACAACATGCAAGTGTTCTAACAATAGATGTCCTATAGTTAACTCCAAGTAGAAATCCTATTATTAGCTTAAACTATGCATGGTGCTTATCTTCACTTGTTCCCAAAATACCATTACATGGAGTGCAAGTCTTCATCTCTATGTGTGCTCCACATGCTATCTCCAAAAATAGTCCTTATCCATAAAAGTAACTAACTCCTAAGCCAAAGTGTTTTGATGCACGTTTCATTTCCTATCTTCCCGCACCTTCAAATGCACCTTGTTCCTACATGCGCATCCTTTTTTTTTCTTCTCCTTAGAGAAACAGTGGGTTCACCAAATGATTTAATAAAAAAATGTATTAAATATGATTTCAGAGTAACATATATGATAAAATACAATAGATATATAAATGCTAAGAACTCAAAAAATGCAACACTATAAGAAAATGAGAGAGAGAGAGATAACTTAACTTAATCCTACACAATTTGGAACTTATCTAGGTGGTGTAAAGTGCTCCAAAGGGTTGGAATTGTGCCGTAACTACTCTCTATAAAAACTAGATTCTGAGAATGATGTCAGACACAGGATCCTGGTGTTGGACAATAATGCCTAGGCATGTGTAACTGTGTAAAAGGTTAGAATATACTTTCTTCTATATCGCTAGGATTTCTCTATCACTTCATGTTGATCTCTTGGTATTTACTCTTTGATTTCTGAGAGTACATGTAACCTACAACACAAACCCTAGCTACCTGCATAAGCTCATAAACATATAAAATTGGAATGAAAATGCAATATGTAACGTCGGGCTGACCCCGATGGTCACCCAATGAGTGAACTCATGACCAAGCATTGCACTACATTCTAGAATCCATGTAGTTATTTGTGCTTGTGTGTGTAATAGTGTCCTTAGGTTTCCCTCGCACTAATGATGCAAAGGTAGCAGGCTATGGCTAGATAAGATGAAAATGTTTGATATGGAATTGAGCATTTCCCCTTCCTATGTAGTGTATGCAGCCCAAAAATACATTCCCTTTAATGGTAGTGATAATATATAGATGATATTTCTCCTTGTGATTTCTAGCCAGAATAATAGAGTGTATGTTGTGTATATATATGAATCTCTTATTTGAATTTTTACATTAGAGACCCAAAAGGCCAATTATGAGCTCTGGATAAGGATAAGAAAAATAGAAAGGCCAACCACAAATGTCAAAAAGTTTAAAAAGAATAAAAAGGACAGGAGCACCCAGAATGGATAGGAGTGCCTAGGTGCTAGTGTCTTGGGATAAATGACGACAGATGTCAAAATACTGATACATAGGGATCCATGTGACTTGACTAGAACTGGTTACTAAAATGATAGATGTGAGAGAGAAAGAAAATAGAGACAATCAAAATAAACGGATGGATAAAGGATTATGTCACCAGTGAATACTTTTCTTACGTAAGATCAATGCACATAACACCATACTTAATGACATAGTAAAATAGTAGTGTGTGCGATGTTGTGTCTACATTTGCTAATACGAGGTATTTTCCATGTATTTGTAGGTGATTCTCACTAAAATTTGATCGTGGATACCTCCATACACACGTTAACTCGGAATGTGCCCCCAAACGTTCTCGTGGGTGGAGGGATGTTGAAGTGAGAGGATGATATTGCGAGCAAACATGCCCATCTTGTCTGAGCCTATAGGTGATAGCATGGTTACCACACGTATCAGTTTTGTCTGGGTGAGACGTGACAAGGGGTCACGCAGAGGCAGAGCGTAGAGCTACATATGATGTAGGAGGGGGTGACCTAGCCCAGGATGTGTTTACCTTATATTTAGAGATCCAGGGCCATGATTTTCATATCAGGTGGTAGATGATGTTCCATAATATGGATCTAGATGGAGAGACACAAAGCCTAAGATCGACGAGATAGGATTAGTGGTAAAGCTTCAAGTTCTAAAGCTCTCACAGTTCTAAATAGTGATAGTGAGGAGGACATGTGATGTATTGTATAGGATGTATTGAGGCATGGGGGCTTTACCCCCCAATGATTGTATTTTGTAACCCTTGGTTTTAGATTATATATATATATATATATATATATATATATATGGTTTATATATATATATATATATATATATTGTGTACTATTGATGGATTATTGTGTTACATGTTTATTTGTATGATGATTGTTGGTTTTGTATAGCATCGATTGTATATTGTTGTATTGCTAATTTGATAATAATGTTCATTTTTGAAATTGTGATGATGTGTAAATAATATAGTTTTAGTGTTAATGTTTGGATTGAATAAGAATTGTATTTGGATATCAATGAATAGTAGATAATATAGTAGATAGAGATATATATAGCTCTGATGTGTGTGTGTGTGATGAAACATAGCAATGAGTAGAAAATAGATAGAAATGGTTATGTGATGAGATAATTTTATAGGAAATGTAGGATGATAAAACAATGATGCACTGATAAGTGTATGATAATGAGATGTGTAACAGTGTATATAATAAATGTGATGAGGATGGAGGGGAAAAGGACAATTGCCCCGAGCACGAGAGTAAGGTTAATTTGAGTAACAATGCCCTCAACAATCATGTATGAACCTTGAAAACATGAGTGCATTATTAAGTAATGATATGGAGACATGAATCATCTAACATAGGTTAAGATGCCAGTGACAACACACATCAAGAGCATGTGAAACAACGAGATCATGCATGTAAGTACCAAATTGGATGTTAGAGGAAACCATGCCAACAATGGGAGTGTGAATGGTGGGATATGTGGAAGTGGGTTGCTTAGGAATCCATTATGGTGCAATAATAATAGGGATAGTTGAGAGGATGTGGAAGAGGGTGAGACAACCAGAGGAGGTGGATGAATAATGACCTTAGGAGGTGGACATATAATGACCTTAGGAGGTGGTGAATGAGACAAGATAACAGATTGTAGATGCTCACCTACATGGAAGAGGAGAGAGAGAGAGATCACGAGAGTGGGTGTAGAAGTCAATGACACCCCTATCTTCTAATTATTGGGGTCTATCATGAAGGGAATAACAACCATTGTCATGTTGGCCATTAATAAGGTGAAAATTACAAAAGGGTAGTCATAATGACATGGTGGAGCCGGTGAGTGGGATGATGTTGGTTGGAAGGTAAACCAATCAACCACTTATCAAGTAAAGTGCGTAAAATATCATGTGGTTTAGTAGCATTTAAGAATTATAATGGTCCTCGGGTGGGAGGTGGGAAGATCTAGGTGGGGATGATGCGCTGGTGGAGGAGAGGGAAACTTATGCAGAGGAGGAGATGGTGACTGTGAAGGGGGTACTATAGGTGGGAGAGAAAGGGTAGAACTTAGTAGGTGAGGGAGGAGCATAAGAAGTAGAAACTAAAAGTACTATAACATGATCCACAAGTAAGTTTTTTTCCAAGTCAATAACTTTATAACAAATAAGAGTAAAGGAATCACATGTATCATATAACAATTTTTCTTTTAAAGGAGGAATTAAGCCATGAAAAAGATATATTTCATTTCTAGATCAATAGGTTGAAAAATTAAATGGTGCATGCAAGAATTAAAGTGTAAAATATAGTCTAGAATTGGTTGTCTTTCCTTGATGTAAAGAAGGTAAGCATTCATATGTAACTTTAGGCCCATTATTAGAAATGAAACGTATAAGGAATACATCCTCCATATCATAACAAGTACTAATAGATATACTAGGTAAATGAGTATACCATTGAATAGAAATATCAACAAGACGATGACGAAAAGCATTTTAGTAACAACCTATCATTGGAATATGAAGTCATGGCTAATAAAAAATCTTTAAGATGTAAGTAAGGATTTCCTGTGACATCGAAACATGATAAAGTAGGCATAGTGAAACCCTTAGGAAAAATGGAATTGTGAATTTTCTTAGGAATGGGATTGTCAGGAAGAGTATTAAAGTCAACAGAAGCATAATAGGCTTTTCTATCTAAGGTAAGGGTATTGACTTTTCTTTGCAAATCACCAACAACATGCATGAGAGAAAGGATGTCTTGCAAAGGAATGGTTTGGGTAGTGAGAGGCATGTTGAGGGGTTGATTCTTTCCATTATGAGTGATCATAGGGACTTGAGGAGGGGAATGGGATGTGGAAGAAGGGGATGTATGTGAAGGATCTAGAGGTGTAATATGTGAGGATTCATTTGGTGTGTGATCATCATAAGTAATAGGAGATGTACTAGGATTATTAATGGTGTCAACATGGAAATCATAGAATAAATTTCAAAACTAGAAGATGTATGAGGTATAGATTCACATTCTAACAATCTTAGTGCAAGAAAAATGGTTCATTAACATGTTCATTATTAGTATCATAATCATAGTCACTATCATCCATGTATTTTCACATGAAAAAAGTTCATCATGAAAAGAATCCTCATTAGTGTTATCATTTACCATAGTACAAGAAGAAGAGGATGGAGCATCATTCATGTCTACAGTGGATAGGAGAGAATATTCATCAAGTTTTTGAATATGAAACAAAGAAAGAGTCGGGACTTGTGAGATAATTAGGATTAGATGCTTGGAATGCAAGGAGTTGTTGGATGACATGGGGTTGATACTCAATATTTTGGATGAAATTAAAAATTCAACTTCCACAAGGAGTTTGAAAGAATTGGATGGATGTTCATAAAGCTCATATGATGATCTGGGGATGGGTACCATTTTTTAGCCATGAGGGATTTGGATCCTAGGGTAAGGAGTTCGATCAAGGAGTGGGGTTCACCAAATGATTTAATTTAAATTGAACTACATCTTAATTTCAAAGTAACTATTGTAACAAATGATATTAAGGTAATTATACACAATAATATTCAATATAGAAGTCATCTAAAATCAATGTAAAACCCTGAGGTAAATACAAAGGAAATAGATGACTTAGCTTATTTTTAGCTGATCTAAAAGTGATTAGTGAATCTCAATGCTAGATTTGGCTGGAAACAGTGATGAAATGGCTTGCTAAAGACTCAGGAAATCACGACTGTCCTAGACAGAAGAGCCCACAAGAGTGACATAAGTGACTGTTTTGGGAGATAATGACTACGTGAATATTCAGGATTTGGTCTTTTTTAGGTCAGAAGGTCTTTGCTTCCACTTGCTCTTTGTTGTTCTAATTTCTCTGCTACGGTTTTGATCACTCCTGTAGCCTGCAACACAAACCCTATATATTTTCACAAGCTCACATGAGATTTGAATAAAATATGTAATATGTGAAGTCAGATTGACCCTGATGGTCACCCAATGAGTAAAATTATGCACTGAGTGCTACTCTACATCTTAGACTACATGTAGTTCTTTGTGCTCGTGTTTGAAATGATGTCCTTTGTATATGTTTTTCCTCATGCCAATGATGCCAATATAACGGGCTATATCTAGCTTTGATGCAAGAATACAAATGTATCACATGGAATTTAACACTTCCCCTTCCTATGTAGTGTATGCTGCCCATAATGCAATCCCTTTGAGTAGTGGTAGTAGTATGTAGATGTGATAGTCCCTCTTGATTTTCCAGCCAGAATGATACTTAGTATGTTGTGTATACATATGAGTCCCTTATTTGATTTTCGAAATTAGTGACACCAAATTCTAACTAAGAATGTGGAATAAGGATAAGAAAATAAGAAAGGGCAACCACAAATGAAATTATGTGAAAAAATAACAAGGAGGATAGGAGTGCCCAAAATCGACACGAGCACTTGGGCACTAGTGTCCATAGTGGGTGCTAGTGTCCTAAGACCAAAAATGATAGATGTGATAAGGCAGACAGACATGGATCCCTATTACCTGACAAGAAGTGCATACAAAACTAAGATGTAGAAGAGAGTCACAATAGAAATCAATCAAATAACATAAAGGGACAAAGGAAAGTGTCACCAATGTGTACTTTTCTTACTTATGATTCAGGCATATAACAACATACCTATGTCATAGTAAAGTGATTATACATGCATTGTTTTGTGTCTACATTATCATCTCTAGTTTGTGTAATCTCTGCTTGTATGGTGGTGACCTGCTAACTCAACCCATCTCTCTCAGCTATGAATGCAGAATTCTCATCCTCTAAATAATCCATTGTAGCCTCTAACACTACCATCTTATCCTCTTCGTCTCTGCCCTCAAAATCAACACCACCCTCTAGAGGTGCCACCTCAACACGGGATCACACCTATCTCTCAACCCCATCAAAATTCGCCTACCACCATGAAGTGAAGGCCTCGATCACACCAACATCATAATCTCATGTCAACACTCCCTACACATCCACCCTCACACCAACCCCCTCCTCATCCGCCATATCCACTAGCTCTCTAACAATTGGCAGTGTCACATCTATTTCCACATCATCCCTCCAATAGGTCGTTGCTACCTCCAACACATAATGTACCAAATGAAATTGTCATCTAACATGGCCAAATTTGATCAACTCCCACTCACCCTCCCTTCGCACCCACACCCACCTATCTCTTTACATCTTCACCAACTCGCTCTTTGTATCGGCCCATACTAGGAAACCTATATAAGGCCTCCACATAACATATCCACTCTATAAGTCAGCTAAGAGCTTCCTGTAGTGGTGCTCCCCTTGAATGATCCCTGTAGCTTCAAAATTTGTTCTCCACCTCATGAAACCTATTGGATATAGCAAGCCCACCCACCTCATCCATGGTACACCATGCGGCTAAGCAACTATAATATGCTCGTATTCCCAACACTCTAGTAAAAAATATACATCTACTCCAAATCTTAGTTTTGTACTCCATGACCAAATTTCCCTGTACACCTATGTTAATAATGCAAGGGCCCAAGAAAACATTGTCATATGTACCAATTATAGACACTAAATCACACACTTTGGGAATTTCTAGTCCTGATCACATACCACTATTCATATGATTCCTAAGCGAGAAAAGTACTAATTGACCATCGTCTTTTAATTATTTTCTTTCTTTCTATTTTCCTTCTTGGTCTTACACACCTTCTTTCCAAGTCTGTCTTTTAATACTTCGGAATTTCTGATTCTAGACACCAGCACCTAGCCGAGATGCTAACACCCAGGCGCCCCCGATCTCTTTGTATCTTGCTCACATATTTTGGGTCTTTTCTAGCCATTTGATCATCTTATTTCTTACTAGTTGGCCTTTTAGTGGCTAATTATGAAATTCAAACAAGGGAATCATATAAATACAAAGATATGTGATCATAATAAGGAACCAAAAACTAAGCATCTACTATCACCACCTAAGGTTGCATCCAAATAGCATTCTAAGATCATCAAGGCATCCATCTAGCTACCCTTCAAGGGAAAAGGGACTACATTCTTCTGCATACACTTCATATGAGGGGAAGTTAATTTTTCCATGAACACATCTATCTACATTTTATACATCTAGTTATTTCTTGCTATCAGGTGTAACTTCCACAAGAGCCACCTAGGGCACAATTCTACACGCACATGTAGAACTACATGGAGTTTGAAAGGTAGTGCAGTGCTTGGATCGTAAGTTCACTTAGTTAAGGTCAGTCCAAATCCCCATTTTCATCTTTTTATTTTTATGATTTGATATGTTTGGGGTTTTAAAGGTACTCTTTCTTCTTACAAGTTTCAAGAAATTAACAATGAGGTACATCGACATATAGGAGACTAAAGGTGACATCCAACGAACATCTCGCAACCCTGAAAAATTGAGCTTCGCAGCTTCTTAACAGTTATAGGCACCCAAAGAAGGTCCCTTCCTTGCATAGGTGCCCCTGTCCTTGCATAGGTGCCCTAGTCCTGACAAATTTGTATTTTTATGGGTCTGAGTGTGACAGTCTGATTTTCTATTCCAGCAGTTCTCCAACTAGGCACAACTTAATATTTAGTGTGAATCAGCTAAGTATTTTACCCTCTCTTTTACAACATTGTGTCAAATATGTAATATGTAATTTATTTCTAAGGGTTTAATATTTTTCTAGCTTACTTAATTATGTCAAATATGTAATTTATTGCATATCTATCTACCGTGTTGTAACTTAATTAGAATTTAAAATTTATTTATTTAAATATTTGTTAAATCATTTGGTGAATCCATCTCATTCGAACACTCTTGGATCCTCATTTCACCACTTCTTGAATTTTTTCTTGGGCTCCTCTCATCATGGATATTGTTGTTCATGATTTTTTGCTAGCCAATCCTAAGTGTCATGTTAAAATCATTACTCTTTTGGCTACTACTCGTATTCCTTCCACTACTCATCTAGACATTGTTTATAAGGCATTCGTAGATGCCTTTTCTCAACAGATTACTTTTCCATCTATTATAGCTAACAATATTTCTGTGTACGAAAATGATCCTCCTCTATATATTCAATTCTGCATCAATAACTTGGGATTTAAACATGCTTTAGTCGATACTGGATCTGAACTCAATATTTCTCCTTTATCATTTGTTCAATCTATAGGCCTTCCTGTGTCTATTATTAACTCAACATCTATCTCTGTTTAAGCATAAAATTTCACTATGTGTCTATGCATAGGCATTGTTACCGTGCCACTCACAGTTGAGACAAAGACTATTTCAGTTCTATTTTTTGTTATTGATATCCCAATTTCATATAATTTCTTACTTAGTAGGCCATGGCTTCATAGAATGCAAGAAGTGTCTTCTACAATGCACCAATGTGTTAGATTCTTGCATGAAGGTTTTAAATATGAAGTTCCCAATGATAGTACACCATTTCAATATTGCAACCTAAACCCAACCACTATATTACCTATTCTAAATTTTGCTACTATGCATCCTATTGTTGATCCATGACCCATGCATTATCTAAACAAATTGCCTCCACTTGAGGAGTTGTTTGTACACTAGACGTTGTTCTATCCACATCAGAAACCACCCCTTCTAATAATGTTATGGTACTTTACTAGGGATATGTCCATACATTAAATGGCACACCACCTTTGGTGTCTTCTCATGAACAATCTACATTTTCACTTCCTCCCTTCACATGCACTCTCTTCATGAATAATGCTTACTAGCCACACATTATATTCGATTCCACTTGATCTGACACTATTTTCACACATGATGGTTTGACTTGGATTTGGTTTACATTCAATGATATCTTACCTATAATGCACTCACCACATCTCTATCATGGATATGTTCATATTACGATTGCCTATGGTCTTTGTGTCTTCTATCTAATAGTCTTCGTTACACGTACTTATCTACTTATACTTGGGCAGTCTTGGCTTGACTACATTGGGGGAAATTTGGACCCTATTCATACTAATATCACATTTCTTATTGCCTTCATATGTGTTTCTATCTGCAATGATTCATTTCTCGGGCATTCACAAAACCTTACTCATTGGTGTGCACATGGATATCCATTACCACCTTTCACTGACAAGGAATATGCAATGGGCATGTATAATCTACGTCGTAATGGCTCTCTATGGGATCAACCACATACTATAGCCTACCAAGTCTCTGATGCTTCACCATTCAGTTTTGACCATGAAAATGATGATCTCTTAGACGATGTTACTTGATCACACTTATCATCATACACTTGGGGGCATCATGCTTGTTCTCCCCCCTTCTAGTATTAGTAGTTGTCTTGCAATTCTAGTTGTTCACTCTACACTTTGCATCTAGTCTCTCACATGTATCTTATACATTTTGATAGATTTGTATCGTCGTTACCCGATGACACACTCTTGTGCTACAATTCACACTTGACTGTTGAGGGATCACTACATTCATGAACCTCACATCACATTAAACAACACATTTCACACTCAGCACATTCATGACATATCTTTCTGGTGCAAATTCATCATGACACACTTCCCTATGATGCACTCTAGTTCCATGATTCATACTCAACTACTGAGGGTCTCAATCTGAAATGAACCTCACCATACTCCCTCACTTTCTATGCTCTACGCTTTAACGATCATATCTTTCTAACACACATATTCAATACATTTCCCAATGATGCACTCTATTTCGATGTTTCATGATCAACTGCTAAGGGTCTAAATTAGAAATGAAGCTCACCACACTCACTCACTCTCTACGTTATATGATTTTTCCATCATATATTTCTAGTGCACAATTCAAACCATTTCCCGATGACACACTCTTATTTTATGGTTCATTTTCAACTGCTGAGGGGTCTTTTATAAATGAACCTAATATCATGCATACTCAAACACATTTTTTCAGGGGACACATTGCTCTTATTACACTCACACTGCACTCCATTCCATATGCACTCACAACATACTACATATATTGGTTAAATATTGTTCTTGCGTACTTATACTCGCATGTTACACTTTTCTTACTATGTTAAATGTATATTTCATATGTCATTATCTTTTATATATACATATGAGTGTTCACATGCCTCCTAATTATGAATTCAACCTTTACATAGATCGTTACATGCAGCATGGATGTTTGGCATTGTACCTCTTACCAATCCCATAGTGGCTCCTAGGGGAATCTAATTTTGTACACACCACATGTGTTACTATTTCATTATATACTACTTCCTATTATTACTAACACACTACTCTATATCGGATCATACACGCTTTGACATACTTTTTATGATTCTAACATGTTAATGGGTGCTTCATGTGTAGCATTTGTCTTACATGAACTATTTTCTACCATGGTTGTCTGATATCTCACTTGTCATTGTTTGCTATTGTATGCAATTATTTACAGGCTATGCCCTTTGTCTTGTGTGCACACTGTGTGCTTTTGGCTACTTCGGCCTTGATTTTCTTGTAACATTGTGAGTGATGTCCCATGTTTTCCACCCGCTTTTCACTATCTACATTGTCTTCTTGTGTATTTTTCTTACTTTCTAGCTTACATATTGTCTTCTAAATGCGCATTTATCTTGTTTGCACTAACACTTGTTTCCAGATACTTTGTCTGCATTTGCCTTGGTTTCTACCAAGTGCATTCCCTCCATGTGTAGGTCTCCAGTTTTAGCATAGCGTCAAGTCCTCCTTTTTGCCACATATTCCTTATGACATTACATGCACCCAAAATGAGGGGGTGTATCATCGAGTGAATCAGTCAGCCCATACAATAGTTTACAGTCACAGTACAACACAACTTAGTACCAGTACAACACAACATTAATTCACAACAACTACCCAAAACTTGACTTGGGTCCCAAACACAGCACACACACTAGCACCCAGACACAAACTGTAGCTCGTGGGTGCCTATGACCATGGGTAGTTACACAATTTTTCTCAAATTGGCGTAGTTTACACAACGACTTTTACAAGATTGGTAGATTCTTTTAGCACTCGACATACATGCATTACATCTTATCTTCTATTTTTATGTTGGATCAAGATAGATTGAAATGGATAGGATTTTTACACACCATCTACATTGTTTTTTATACTTTGGGAAGTAGTAAAAGGTTAGAGAATAACACTAGACTTTTCTCCCTACACCTCTCTCATACTTGGCGCAACTGGCATGTGGTTGCCCAAAAAACTTGTTCTTCTAAAACATCTTGAGGATCCTTTTTATCTCTTTCACTCATCACAGATCAAGTGCACATGTTCCTTTTCACATTTTTACATACTTTTTACACACTTTTTATGTGTTTTGATCAAATTTTTCATACATGTGACTTTGACTACTCGTTTTCTCTTCTCTTTTGCAGGCCCATCCTTATGGAAAGCATCAATCATATCATCGAACAACAAGTGACATCAACAATAGGTACAATGAGACATTTACATATATGTTTTCATCCCTAGGATCATCTTTTTTCACTTCCTTTTCTCTAGCTTCCACGCTTCAGTTTTTGTCACTCCACACTTTCTCTTGTCTCCTTCGCATGCTTTTCACCATCAATCTACATGTTTATCAGGTATGCATCTCTTGCCTACTTTATTTTATCAATAATTCACTTAACAACATATAGTGGGGGAAAATGTAGAATCTAAATCACACAATTTGGGTATATTTCTAGTCCTAATCACATACCATTATTCATATGATTTGTAAGTGAGAAAAGTACTAATTGACCACTGTCTTTTTCTTCTAAAATTTCTTTATGTTTTCCTTCTTGGTCTTACACACCTTCTTGCCTAGATTTTCTTTTGATACTTCGGCATTTCTAACTCAGATGCCAACACCCAGCTAGGATGCCAGTTCCTAGGCGCCCTTGTCCCCTCTGGGCGCCCCCAACCTCTTTGTATCTTGCTTGCATATTTTAGGTATTTTATAGCCATTTGGGAATCTTATTTCTTACTACTCATCCTTTTAGTGGTTAATTACAAAATTTAAACAAGGGAATCATATAAATACAAAGCTATGTGATCATAATAAGAGACCAAGCACTAAACATCTACTATCACCACTTGAAGTTGCATCCAAAGAGCATTCTAAGAGCATCAAAGCATCCATCTAGCTATCATTCAAGGGAAAAATGACTACATTATTCTACATACACTTCATAGGAGGGGAATTTTATTTTTCCATGCACACATCTATCTACATTTTCTACATCTAGCTATTTCTCACTATCAAATGCAACTTACACAAGATCCACCTAGGGAATGATTCTACACACACATGCAGAACTACATGGAGTCTAAAATGTAGTGCAACACTTAGATCTGTTGGGTTTTAAAATGGTATTTTAACAAAACCACAGTCAGGGGACAACAAGTCCCTTCTCTTTATGGGAGAGGTTACCTTATTGAAAGAAAGGAGCAAAGCTTATTTACAAATAAGCAACTTTCATCTTAAGGTTGGACTTCTGACATCTTGAAATATTTTTTACCAAAATATATTATCAATACAAATGAATGGAAGAAACTGAAGAAAGGAAAGAGCAAAAAATAACATTACTTTCAGGAAATATAAATAGCAGAGTATAACCTTATACATACTAAGAAAAGGTGATACAGAATAAAATCATTCACATTCACAACATAAGATATTATTCCATAGACACAAATTTCTATAAATCATACCAATAAGAACATAAATTTTCTTATTACAGAAGATAAATGATCCACAGATTTTATGTAAGCAAGAAGAGACAATAGATGAAGATAGAGAGAAAGGGGAAATTTTTCTGTATTGATTACTTTCAATTCTGTTTACACTTCAAAAGTATCAGAGTCCAACCCTTTTACAATGAGAAAAGATCTTACATTTATAGATGAAGTGAAGAGAGGAGAATAAGAGAAGGAAAGAAATCTAATTTCAAAGCTCAACCACCAGCCATCTATGCCCCTACAAATCTGCCTACTGTAGGTATCGAAATTTGTTCTCCTTTTCAGTCTGAGCAGCACCATAAATATGTCACGGAGCTTAAAGACAAATTAGACCATGTTGTATGTCATTGGTAGCCGGGGATATGATTTAGCTAGCACTCAGGTTTGTGCAAAAATGGATAGCACTCCAATAGGACTTGATCTTGTCCTAGCTATTTTAGGTTGTGCCTTGCAACCAAGGTAAGAGGACCTATTTTGTAACCTTGTAATGGTGAAGGAGATGAGATGTCCTTCTCTTTGCTTGAAATTCTATGATGGAGACCTTGATGAAAACATGATCAACACCCCAGATCTAAACTCTCATGAGTTTTCACTTCTCAAAACATGGGTATGTTCTCAAAAAAGGGAAAAGGTTACCAGAGACATTGGAAATCGTAATCTGTTATGCATACTTTTGCAAATGGATTTGTATTCTTTAGCTGGGTAGAACAACTGCAAATCAGGATAGTGCATGATCGTTGGTATTGAGAGGAATTTTGGTGGGGTGGGAATTGACAAGAAACATTGGGATAGATCAATCTTTGACAAGCTCTACAAGACTTGAACAACTATTAGGAAATGGCCTCAAATAATCAAATGATTCGTTCAAACCAGAAGAGCGGCAACATGGAAAGCCTAGGTTGCACTCTTCAACACATCTTTGAGAACTCACCACAAAAGCTTGAAGTAAGAACTCAATTAAACACAAAAATCCTTGATCAAACCATGCTATAGGTACCCCCCAAGGATTACAAGAAATCTCTGCGTCAAGGAAGGTGAATTGATTTTAAATTTGTTTATCTCCTTATCAGATGAAGGCTCTTCTGAATAGAGATTACAAATGCACTAAACTATCAACTAGAAATGGAGATCTGTGTGATTTCTAAAGACTTTCAATGTAAGATTGCAACAAGAACAATAAAATTTACTTGTAGCATTTAAAATGATAACAAACGATCACCATATTGCCTAAAGCAACACAGAATTTTATAATAATTCAAACCCTTGTTTTTTTTTAAAAAAAACATTTTCCAACACAGGGGAGAGTTACATTAACATCCTCAGAGCTGTGTGATGGCTTAACGCTGGTACTCAACGCACCTACCTGTAATTTTGCAACACATTAGACATAACCCGTGGTCTTATGTGGATTTCTCAAAAATACTTTTCTTCTCAAAATCTTTTCTTCATATTTTCAACTCACCCAACCCCTTCTACAATTTCTTGAAATTGCATTATATAACCTCATGCCATTGGACCTTCTTTCCTACAAGCAAATAATATTGCATGGGATCATTATTTACCACAATTCCTCATGATTCATGAAAATGACATCAAACAGAAAAATAACAACTCACTTGTTTGCTCAGGTGTGCAAAAGATTACATCTTACAAATATCTAGATCATTATCCATCCTGGAGGCACGTTGTTTTTTTCTCAATCATTGAGGCATGTCACACCCTCTTCTCATGATTCTTACCGTTTACCTTTTCAAATTACCCCTGGGCAACCTTTTGATTCTTGTCATTTTCACACTGTGTGCTTCGGGCGGGGGCAAAAAATCAACTTCACAAACATATCAATCAAATTTAAGCCATGAAAGTGAGGCCAATGATCCTGGAAGGCCAAGACTACACAAAAACACTATAAAATTTGATGAATTTTGATGCAAAATATTGTGATTCCAAGCTTCCTGAAGGAAAATGGTGCGGCCAACAAATTTAAATTTACATATGCACAACGTCAATCTGATCCATCTTTTCCTCTTATCTGGGCTCTCACTTGGTCAAAACACAATTTGGGATAATTTGGAATCATTTTTTTTACTTTTCCTTTCCACATTTTTTGGAAAATGGAAATTTTGACTTTTTTTCTCCGCCCCCTCCCTGCCCTTGAAATTTGGAGCTGACACATGGCACATGATGGGTCTCCATCCGTATCGAGCTTCATTCTATCTCTGTGCATTTTGACTTTTTTTGAATTTGGGAAATTTTTCAAATTTTTGCCACCATGGGCCCACCACCTCTGATTCTTCCCTTGCCATTTTGTGTCGCTTCTCTATCTCGCTTTCGGGCCAACGCTTTCAAATTTTGTATTTTGAGTCCTTTTTGCAAAAGGGAAAAATTCCACCTGCGACCATTGTGCCTCTGTGTTATCTTAGAGGAAATTTTTGGTTGGGAATTGACAAGAGTAAAAAGTGGGATAGACAGAGCTTTGACACTCTCTAAACATACTTGAACAACTATTGACTGAAATGCCTCAAAATAATCAGAATGTTCTTATCAACCAGACAGAGGGCACCACTTGGAAGCCCTAGTTGCACTCTACCTTCACACAATCTTTGAGAACTCACCACAAAGCTTGAAGTAAAGAATCTCAAGTAAACAACAGAAAATCCTGATCAAACCATCCTAAGTACCAACCCCCCAAAGGATACAGAAATCTCTGGCAGATCAAGGATGCGAATTGATTTTAAATTTTTTTTAATCTCCTGATCATGATCAAGCTCTTTCGGAAGATGAGAATTAACAAAATGCCACTACACTAGCAACGAGAAATGGAGATCTTGTGGTGATTTCTAAAAGACCTTTCCAATGTAAGATTGCAACAAGAACAATAAAATTTACTTGTAGCATTTAAAATGATAACAAACGATCACCATATTGCCTAAAGCAACACAGAATTTTATAATAATTCAAACCCTTGTTTTTTTTTAAAAAAAACATTTTCCAACACAGGGGAGAGTTACATTAACATCCTCAGAGCTGTGTGATGGCTTAACGCTGGTACTCAACGCACCTACCTGTAATTTTGCAACACATTAGACATAACCCGTGGTCTTATGTGGATTTCTCAAAAATACTTTTCTTCTCAAAATCTTTTCTTCATATTTTCAACTCACCCAACCCCTTCTACAATTTCTTGAAATTGCATTATATAACCTCATGCCATTGGACCTTCTTTCCTACAAGCAAATAATATTGCATGGGATCATTATTTACCACAATTCCTCATGATTCATGAAAATGACATCAAACAGAAAAATAACAACTCACTTGTTTGCTCAGGTGTGCAAAAGATTACATCTTACAAATATCTAGATCATTATCCATCCTGGAGGCACGTTGTTTTTTTCTCAATCATTGAGGCATGTCACACCCTCTTCTCATGATTCTTACCGTTTACCTTTTCAAATTACCCCTGGGCAACCTTTTGATTCTTGTCATTTTCACACTGTGTGCTTCGGGCGGGGGCAAAAAATCAACTTCACAAACATATCAATCAAATTTAAGCCATGAAAGTGAGGCCAATGATCCTGGAAGGCCAAGACTACACAAAAACACTATAAAATTTGATGAATTTTGATGCAAAATATTGTGATTCCAAGCTTCCTGAAGGAAAATGGTGCGGCCAACAAATTTAAATTTACATATGCACAACGTCAATCTGATCCATCTTTTCCTCTTATCTGGGCTCTCACTTGGTCAAAACACAATTTGGGATAATTTGGAATCATTTTTTTTACTTTTCCTTTCCACATTTTTTGGAAAATGGAAATTTTGACTTTTTTTCTCCGCCCCCTCCCTGCCCTTGAAATTTGGAGCTGACACATGGCACATGATGGGTCTCCATCCGTATCGAGCTTCATTCTATCTCTGTGCATTTTGACTTTTTTTGAATTTGGGAAATTTTTCAAATTTTTGCCACCATGGGCCCACCACCTCTGATTCTTCCCTTGCCATTTTGTGTCGCTTCTCTATCTCGCTTTCGGGCCAACGCTTTCAAATTTTGTATTTTGAGTCCTTTTTGCAAAAGGGAAAAATTCCACCTGCGACCATTGTGCCTCTGTGTTCCAGCATGTCCAGCTCTAATTTTTCGAGGACCCATGGTCTTAAGGGCTTCTCTTTTTAATCCCTTCTCCTTTCCCTTAAGCAAGGAAATTCTCACCTTTTTGCTCTCTGTGGGCCCGCACCTCCGACTTCTCCCCAGCACGTGTCTTCCTGTGGTTGGCACAAAACCATTTTTCATTTTTACCTTTTAGACAACAAAGGTAAAAAGTTATAAAATTTTCCTTCAGCCCCTTCCTCCACCTTTTTCCCTTTTGGACACGTGTCCTTTCCTGATTTGTTGCAGAGATTCATCCACAAAATTTCTTTTTAACTCCCTTTTTTTTTGCAAAGGTTAAACATTTTCAATTTTCCACCCGCCGTGCCACCGACCCGCTCAAAACTGATGCCCGCGTGTCCTCCTTTGATGGGAGCAGGGAAAAAACTAGTTTTGAAATTTTCTAAAATTCAGAGCCAAAAAACTCGAAGTCCCCCCCGTGGCCCGCACTTCCGTTTTGAAACTTTACGGACCGTGTCCTCATTTACTTTGGTGTGTTGGGGTTTCGCGACATAAATTTGAATTTAGAATTTCACAAAGTAAGGTCTAAAAACCCTTAAGCGTAATCCGAACCACGCCCTCGCCAGCCTCCTACCAAGCAAAACATGTCATGTACGTGGCAAATTTGGACAAAAAGGAGCCCTGCGCCCGAGAATGTCCCATTTGCTTGAAAGGCAAAAAATGAAAAGTTAAGCACCTCCCCCCTTCCTCACCAATGCAACATGCCACATTTCCAATACCGTCTGATGATGAGATTTGATGGAAATGCACATCCTTAGCACACTAGCGTCGCCCTTCTTGCTTTCACCACACTAAAAAATTCTAGGGATGCCCTAGATCAATTTTTTCACAACCAGGATGGCTTATTTTTCGATTTGAATCACTGAAGATGATGTTGACAACATTTTCGACCTTGGGATGGATTTTTCAAATACAAACAAGTATGAATTGATCAACATTCATTTTCTATGATCTAACACAAGGGAAAACTGACACGCCGTTCACACGAAGTTGGAAGAACGAGGGCACCAAAAAAGGGCAACCTTGGGATATTCTTCCAAATTGGGCAAAACAAAAAGTTGGACATTCTTAAAGGCATCCATCGGAGGGGAATAAATCCTCCAAACACTAATTCAAAGGGTACATTTTTTTTTGAGTAACCCATATAGATTTATCGAAAATTTTAGGCACATGGTGTAAGACTCAATAAATCCACCAACATCGGCTCATTGCCTTTGGGAATGGACACTCCTAGTTGTGCCACAAAGACAAAAATGTAGAGCAAGTGCCACATAAGAGCCATGGTCCAAATGATTCAAAGCCAAATCCAACCAAAACACTTATCCTGAGAACCTTTACCAAAAAATGTCTGCCACATCACTCAGCGCAACCCAACACTGACAAAAGAACACCATCAAAAAAGAGCAAAAACCTAAAACCTATCAACATTGTCCAAGCTGTGCATACCCTCAAATTTGGGGGTTAATCCAAGAAATGCTTCAAATGTTCTACCATTTCATATGAAGCTCAATAAATTCCCCTCTAATCCTTGTGAGAAAAAAAGTATGCTCACCAATTCTGATATCATATGGCATAAGACCTCTTCCATGATGTCTCAACTTTCCATGCTTTCCCTGGCTTCATTCCCTACTAATACACACAAGACCAGAATATCCACCATTGAAGCTCTAGAGTGACCTTCTTATCAAACACAAACAACTCTTGACAATTTTTCTCTAAATCATGACAATGTTATTTGATGGGATGATATTCCTCTTCTCCCTCCATCATCAAGCTCAATAATTCGGATTGATCCTTGATTCATATGGGCCAACGCTCTTGATCTTTCCGAATTGTTCGGTAAACTAAGAATAAGTTTTAAGTGGGCAATGGCAGCAAAGCCTAAGTTTCCCCTAACCAATTCAACATGGGCCTTTGACTAGTAGCTCTTTTAGGAGTTATCCTACAGCCCATTTCAAATTCCAATTATTCACCCTTTGTCCTTTATCTGGGCTCTTCACTTGTCAAAAAACAATTGGGATCAAAATTTGGATCATTTTTTTACTTTTCCACAGTTTTTGGAAATGGAAATTTGACTTTTTTCTCCGCCCCTCTGCCCTTGAAATTTGGAGCTGACACATGGCACATGATGGGTCCCCATCAGGATCACGCTTCAATTCTGTGCATTTTGACTTTTTTTGGAATTTGGGAAAATTTCAAATTTTTGCCCCATGGGCCCACACCTCTGATTCTTCCCTTGCCATTTGTCGCTTTCTCTATCGCTAGCGGGCCAACGCTTCAAATTTTGATTTTGAGTCCTTTTTTTGAAAAGGGAAAAAATTCCCCCCCACCCATTGTGCCCTTTTCCACTGTCACTCTAATTTTTCGAGGACCCATGGGCTTAAATCTTCACATTTTTTACTCCCTTTAAGAAGCCAAGGGAAAATTCTCACTTTGTCTCTGTGGGGCCCGCACCTCCGACTTCTCCCAGCCACGGTCCTTCCTGTGGTTGCCAACACCATTTTCATTTTTACCGTTTAGACACCAAAGGTAAAGTTCTAAAATTTTCCTCAGCACCTTCCTCCCCTTTTTCCCTTTTGGACACGTGTCCTTTCCTGATTTGTTGCAGAGATTCATCCCAAAATTTCATTTTAACTCCCTTTTTTGCAAAGGGAAAATTGTCAATTTTCCACCCGCCGGGCCACCGACCCGCTCAAAACTGATGCCACGTGTCCTCCTTTGATTGGAGCAGGGAAAAAACTAGTTTTGAAATTTTATAAAATTAGAGCCAAAAAACTCTAAGTCCCCCCGTGGCCCGCACTTCCGTTTTGAAACTTCTAGGACACGTGTCCTCTTACGATTGGTTGTGGGGTTTCGAGACAAAATTTGAATTTTAGAATTTTCACAAAGTAAGGTCTAAAAACCTTAAGGGAATCCGACCACCCGCCATCCTGCCTACCAATCAAAACATGTCATGTAGGCAAATTTGGAAAAAATGGAGCCCTGCGCCCGAAAATGTCCCATTTGCTTGAAAAGGCAAAAAATGAAAAGTTAGAGCACCTCCCCACCTTTCCTCAGCCAATGCAAACATGCCACATTTCCAATACCTTCTGAGGATGAATTTGATGGGAAAATGACACCCGTCTGGCTGTCAAAACATAAAAAATTCTAGGGATGCCCTAGAATTCAATTTTTTCACCAAGGATGGCATATTTTTCGATTTTGAATCAACTGAAGGATGATTTTACAACATTTTCGACCTTGGGATTGGATTTTCAAATACAAACAAGTATGAATTGATCAAATTCAATTTTTCTATGATCTAACAAAGGGAAAAATGACACTGCCCACAAATTTGGAAGAACTAGGGCACAAAAAAGGGCAAACTTGGATTATTCTTCCAAATTGGGGCAAAACAAAAAGTTTGCGAGCATTTTTAAAGCATCAAATTGGAGGGGAATAAATTCAAACCATGAATTCAAAGGGTAAATTTTTTTTTGAGTACATATAGATTTGAAAATTTAGGGCAACATGGTGTAAGCTCAAAAATGGCACCAACATCGGCTCTTGCTTGGGGATGGACACTCCTAGTGAGTGCCACAAAGACAAAATGTAGAGCAAGTGCCAAAATATCCATTGGTCAAAGGATTCAAAGCCAAAATCACCAAAAACTAGCTGAGAACCTGACAAAAATGTCTGCCACACACCAAGGCAAACCACAAAACTGACAAAACACCAAAAACAGAGCAAAAACCAAACACTATACATTGTACAAGCTGTGCATACCTCAAATTTGGGGGTTAATCCAAGAAATGCTTCAAATGTCTACCATTAATAGGAAGCTCAAGAAATTCCCCATCTAAATCTTTGAGAAAAAAAGTATGCTCACCAATTCTGATATCAATGGCATAAAGACCCATCCATGATGCATCAAATTTTCCATGCTTTCCCTTGTCTTCATGCCTACTATACCACAACAAGACCAGATATCCAACATTGAAGGCTCTAGGAGTGACCTTCTTATCAAACAATCTCTTAAATTTTTCTCTAAATATGACATGTATTTGATGGGATGATATTCTCTCCTCATCAAGCTCAATAATCTGATTGATCCTTGATTCATATGGGCCAAGCTCTTGATCTTCCAATTGTTGGGAAAACTAAAATGAATAATTTTAAGTGCAAGGGCAGCAAAGCCTAAGTTCCATACACCAATTCAAATGGGCTTTTACTAGTAGCTCTTTTAGGAGTTATCCTATCAGCCCAAATTGCAAATTCCAATTATTCACCCAATTTCTTCTTGTTTTGTTTCAAGGTCCTTCTAATGATCTTCAACAAATTCTTATTATTGGACTCAGCTTGTCCATTCCCTTGGGGGTTATAGTTTGAAGAATAAGTCAGATTGATTCCATATTCATTACGCATTACCATTAAAGGTTTGGATCTAAAGCACATGGCATTATCAGCTACAATCTTGACTGGGACTACAAATCTGCATATGATGTGATTCAACAAGAAGTCCATAACTAGTTTATGTGTTGCTTTCTTAGATGGGATTGCTTCAACCCACTTTGTAAAATAATTAGTGGCTATAAGAATCCACTTATGGCCTGTACTAGAAGGATCTGAAATATCACCAATGAAGTCCATCCCCCATTGCTTAAAAGGAGCTTCAATTGATACATGCTGTAAAGGAAGGGAGCCTAAAGCTTTTAGTCTTCCAAAGAAATGTTGGCAACTATCACATTTTCTAACTAGATGGGTTGCATCTTTGAAGAGAGTAGGCCACCAATAACTAGCTCTCAAAATCTTATGTGTTGTTACTCTTCCAACAAAGTGTCCTCCACAAACTCCCCCATGGAAATCAACAACTATCTTGAGAGCTTCATCTTCAGTTATGCATTTCAAGAGGACACCTTCAGGGTTCTTCTAAGCCATCCCAAGGTAAGTGATGATGGACTTCTGAGAAGCCATCTTGAGGGCTATTTTTTTATTTTTATTTAAATGATCAGGACAACAAAGGTGTCTGAGGTAAAAGATTATATCCTTTTACCACTCAGAACTTACCAATTTCCCAAGAACATCTACCCTTTCTTCCTCTACTTCATTCACTTCTACAGTCTTTAGGTTTCTCTCAACCATGAGCTTAGCAAGACCCAAACCTCTTACCAACTTTGTGGTTTGGATGTCCATATCATACTCCTGCAGCTTGTTCACCCATTTACACCTTTTACTTGAGATCTCCATCTTTGATAAGATGTCTTTTACCATGGTGTGGGGAACATAAGAAACAACATTTGAACTTAAAATATAAGTCTTGAAAACCTTTGTTGCTTTCACCAAGGCAAATGCTTGTTTTTCCATGATTATATACTTTAGCGCAGCTACTTGTAAATCCTTACTAAAGAAGGCAATAGGCCTCTCAGCCCCATTCTCATCCTTTTGCAGCAAAACAGAAGCAATGGTATACTCAGAGGCAAAGGAAAATATTTGGAAAGGCCTCTTATAGTTTGGGGCTGTTAAAACAGGTGCATGTTTAAGTGCATCCTGAATTCCTTCAAAAGCTTGAATGGAAGCCTCCTGCCACTTGATAACTTGGTCTTTCTTTAGCATGCTTGTGATTGGAAGAGTCAACTCAACAAAGTTGGAAACAAACCTTCTAATAAAATTAATTTGACCAAAGAAATATTGGATGCCTTTCTTGGTTCTTGGGATATGTACTTTGTTGATTGTTTCCACTCTCTCAGGGTCTATCATAACACCATCTTTTGATACAATGTGACCAAGCATATTGGCCTTTTGCAAGCCAAAATGACACTTCTTTGGATTATGAGAAATGTCATACTCCCTACATCTGATCAACATCATTTCCAAGTGCTGCAAATGATCATGTCTTTGCTTTGAAAACACAGTCACATCATCTTGGTAAACTCCAATGAACTCATTGATGTAACTAGCAAAAGCAACATCCATTGCTCTTTGAAAAGTGGCACCAACATTCATCAAACCAAAGGGCATCCTAACAAAAACATATGTTCCCCAAGGGGTAGTGAATGTTGTCTTAAGTCTTTCTAATTATTTTACAACCACTTGACTGTATCTAGAGAAACCATCCAATGTAGAAAGAAACTCAGACCCTGTCACAAGCTGCAACATATTTTCCATATTTGGCAAGGGATAGTTTCCTTTCATGGATGATTTGTTTAGATTTCTAAAATCCACACGAAGTCTGATATCTCCATTCTTCTTTCTAACTAGCACAAGGTTTGCAACCCATGATGAATACCTTGTGGGCTGAATGATCCCTCCCTCCTTTAGTTTCTTCAATTCATCTTGCATTTTCATGGAGAGGAGTGGATTGATTGGCCTTTTCTTCTTTTTTAATGGTTTGGATTTTATTTCAAGAGGAATCTCATGTTTAAACAAGTCCTCTCTATATGCTTTTAGCTCTGAATATGACCATGCAAGCCAGTAGTGATATTTCTTTAACATCTGAATATAAGACTATTTCTCCTCTTTGTTTAGACTGCTACCCAACCAAATTTTTTTGGTTTGTCCTTTGTTCCCAAGTCATTCTCTTCCACATCCCTTGAGGTAGACATGTTTCTATTTATGATGTAATCATCATTGTTAAAATTTGACTCAAGTGCAATAAGACCTCTAGGAATGGTGTTTGTTTTCAATTAGATGATATCTTTTCCAAACAACAGTCTCTTTTCCTTCAGTCATACACACCATTAGTTCCCAATCAATATGTCTGATCTAAAAACTCACCTTGATTTTGCAAGAACCTTTGCACTTGAGAATCATCATCAAACACTTGTCAATGTTTGATGTTGTTAGGGACAACTGGCCTAGTCAACACTTCAACATTGTACTCATAATAGAGTGAAATGGTGCAAAATCCAAATCTTGACCCCAACGCTGCCAACTTGTCAGCAGCAACATTCAAACTTCTATCATGGTGCATAACATTGAAGGAATCAAACATCTCAACTAGATCCCAAACTGCATGTTTATACTACTTCATCCGCTGATTTTTTATGGCATACAGTTTTCTTATTTGTTTTGACAACTAGATCTAAATCTCCCTTTGCAATGATGTTCTTGACACCATACTTCCAGGAAATTATTAGACCCAACAACAAGGCTTCATACTTAGCAATATTGTTAGTACATTCAAAATTAAGTGTGAAGGAAAAAACAAAATCTTCTAAGCTAGGAGAAAATCAGAATTACACCAGCACTATTTCCAAATTTGGACCAAGCTCCATCAAATAGCAAGCTCCAAGGAGAACATACCATATCAAGGCACTTTGATTTGTCCATCATATTTTCTTTTCCATCAGCAAAACCAATGAAATTCTCAGCATCTACATCAGCATACAACACATCATAGGAAGCATTATTGGGGTCTTCAATTAGGTGTACCATTTTCTTTTCTCCATAGAGCTTGAAAAGGTTGCCCTCAATGGGAATAGTAGTAAAATACATGTCCATTTACACACTCCATCCAACACTTGCAGCCCACTTTCTTGACAAAAGCATACCCCATTTGGTAGGGCAATCAACAATCACAACATCCAATTTTAAATTCCTCCCTGGATAAGATACAAGCTGCACTACCAAACCTTTCACACAACCAACCACTGGCACTTCTCTTGAGTCCATGGCAGTACACTTTCCATAGGATGTCATCACCTTGATATCCAACTCATTCATGACTTCTAGAGGCATGACATTACATGATGCACTGGAATCAAACATACAATTGTGAAGTAGCCTATCCTTTATAATCAAAGTTGTGAAAAATGGATCAACATTCAATTGGGAATCAACCAAAGATGTCCCAAAATATACCTCAGGTGCCTCTCCAAGATCTTCTATTGCTAGTGGTTTTTCAAGGTCAACAATGATTTGAGGAGGAGTCTCAACAACATTTACATTTCTTCCTGGAGTGATCTTCTCTTCCTTCAACCCCAAGTACTCAAATGCTCTCTTCTTATGCTCCGGAATTCTAAGTAACTGAATGATTGGAATACTCACTTTAATTTGGCTCAATACTTGGGCTATGTCATAGGGAACACTCTTTGGTAGGAAAACATTGGAAGGGAGACAAGAAGATTCATTAGATGGCAAGGGATTCTTGGCAGCTTGGGCATGAGGAGGACTATAATTTTTGTTTAGGACATCAGAAATTTTGGCAAGTGTTTCTTTCCTAAGAGATTCTTTGGGAATGCTTGTGAGTAATGGTGTTTTAGGTTTGGCTTGAGGCCCAACTCCCTCAACAACCTTGCTTCTAGTGTTATAATATTTCTCTTGAGCTACAACAACATTCATCAACAATTTTTTATCTTCCTCCGAAGGAATACCACCATCATACTTCTTAATCATCAAAGATCTTAAGTATTCAAAGTCATTGTTAGGAATTTCAAAAGCCTTGCACTACATCAACTTCAAGAGCATGAGGGGGAGAAATACTTGTACCCATTTGATGCAATCCCAAAAGGTAGCAGCAGTCCTAGCACTTATTACTTCAGTAGATGTTGATCCTCCTTGTGAGCTTGAAGAACAACCCATCATGAAAATATCATCATCAGTTCCATCCTCGTTATCAGCTTCATCAACTTGTTGGTCCACTTCACATGGAGGATGAGGAAGAAAACATCTATCACACCAATCCATATCAGCAACTTCATCAACAACAGTACAACCCTGACAATTAGAGGGCCAGGAACCAATTTACTTTCACGTGCTTGGGGTTGTTCTATTTCCCCCTCCCATAGGTCCTTTACCTCTATCATCTTGTCTTTGATCACCCCTAGGATGATTGTCAAATCTATCTTGTGCTTGCTACCTAGGCTGACCTTGTGAAGTCTGCCCAATTCCCTTCTTAGCTCTTGCCAACTTATATGAGATTTCTTTGACATCCCTTGCCAAAGTTTTCACAACCTCTTCTAAATCAGCACCTTTGCTAGCTTGAGATTTTTCAGGGTTTATCAATTTTACACCATCTCTCTTGAGAGGTTTCCCAATGGCTTTAATATTGTTTTCAATCTACAGTGCCATGGTAAAAGCCTGCCTCAAATTTGTAGGGTTCTTGTCTCTTAGGTAATAGGTTGCTTTCTTGTCAAATGCATCTGCATATTTGATCAAACAAGATTCATCACAAGGCCTCAAACCAATAGGAAACCTTCTCAAAGGTTTGTTAAACCTTGTGTTGAAGTCATGGACTGATTCATTAGGGTTCTTCTTGATATTCTCAAACTCGGATAAAAGAAATCTAGGATAAGTTCTATCACCATATTGCAACCTAAATGCATTTTGCATTTCAGTCCATGAATCAATAGAATTATCAGGTAGATTCGTGTACCAATCCCTAGCATCCTCTTCTAGTGTATGAATAAACAATTTGACATACACATCCTCAAACTCTATCACAAAATATTCCATCATATTATCAAAAAGTATGAGATGCTGATCACCAGTAATAACATTGTTACCCTGGAATTTTGGCAACCTATTTCTGACATCTTGTGGGACAACATTTGGGTAACCATCCATTCCTCTAAAATTTATAGGACCAAAGGTGTTAACAACAAATGGAGGTCTAGGCTAAGCCATATTGTTTGGTGGAGGTGATCTTGGAGGTGAAACAAGCTGATGAGGAGTGAAATGTATTTGGGGAATGGGAATAAAATATTCAAAGCAGATCTCTCTTAAGGGCTCTCCTTCTTGATTATCTCTAACAAATTTAGAAAATACAAGAGAAGATTTAGGAAAAAGCCTTTCAAATGCACAAGAAGGTCCCTCACCTGATGGGGAATTTAAATCAGCAATAGGATTGTCTGAATCAGATCCACTTGAAGAAGAATTGTAGTCCTCAATAACAGGCTGCTCACTTTCAACTCAACAATAGGGATCTCCTTTCTTGCAGTCAAGTCTCCAACAACCTTCCACACCTTTTTCCCCTCTAGCTCTGGGTTTCTTGAATCTGTAAACAACTTCTTGGTAGAGTCCTTGATGAAGAGAGATCTTCTTCCTTCCAGTTTTGTAGGGATTAGCAACAAACTATAAATGATAGAAAGGTAAGACAACTGGTATTTTCAAGATAAGATCAGCATGGAGTTGCCACTAAGGGAATTTCACCTTAGTTGTGCAAGAATGCACTAAAATAATTTGTCAAATGTTTGCTAGCACTGAAAACCTTTGTAAGGATTTATAAATCAAACCTTCTTCTTCTTAGATAAATCAATCACAATGCAACCAAAGTGTATAAACTACTGGGAAATGAAAAAAGGGCAGACAAAGCTTGAAACTTTTGCTTAAAACTTGTAGATCTGAAGCATAGAATGATATTTTAACAATGTAACAACTCAAAAACTTGAATACACAAATGTTCAAACTCTTTCAAAGACTTCACAAACACCAAGAAATTCCAAGAAGTCCCTGGCAATGGCGCCACTCGTGTTGGTATCCAAATTTCTTCTCCTTTTCAGTTTGAGCAGCACCGTAAATATGCCATGGATCTTAAAGAACAGATTAGACCATGTTGTATGTCATTGGTAGCCAGGGATATGGTTTAGCTGGCACTCAGGTTTGTGGAGAAATGGATAGCACTCCAATAGGACTTGATCTTGTCCTAGTTATTTTAGGTTGTGCCTTGCAACCAAGGTAAGAGGACCTATTTTGTAACCTTGTAATGGTGAAGGAGATGAAGATGTCCTTCTCTTTGCTTGAAATTCTATGATGGAGACCTTAATGAAAACATGATCAACACCCCAGATCTGAACTCTCACGAGTTGCCACTTCTCAAAACATGGGTATGTTCTCAAAACAAGGCAAAGGTTATTAGAGACATTGGAAATCCTGATCTGTTATGCATACTTTTGCAAATGGATTTTGATCTTTAGTGGGTATACAAATGCAAATCAGGGATAGTGCATGAATCTTTGTTGTTTAGAGGAATTTTTGGTTGGGAATTGACAAGAAAAATTGGGATAGATCAGATCTTTGACAATCTCTACAATACTTGAACAACTATTAGATGAAATGCCTCAAATAATCAGAATGTTCTTTCAACCAGAAGAGGCACAAATGGAAGCGACAGGTTGCACTCTTCACACAATCTTTGAGAACTCACCACAAAATCTTGAAGTAAAGAACTCAATTAAACACAAAAATCCTTATATCAAACCACACCTAAGGTATCCCCAAAGGCTTACAAGAAATCTCTGCAGTCAAGGAAGGTAAAGTGATTTAAAATTTGTTTATCTCCTTATCAGATGAAGGCTCTTCTGAATATGAGATTACAAATGCCACTAAACTATCAACCAGAAATGGAGATCCTGTGTGATTTCTAAAGACTTTCAATGTAAGATTGCAACAAGAACAATAAAATTTACTTGTAGGCATTTAAAAATGATAACAAACACCATATTACCCAAAGAAAACACAGATTTAATTCAAAAATTGTTAGATTCAACAGCAGGGGAGAGTTACATGAACAATCTCAGAGTTGTGTGATGGCTATACACTTGTAACCAACTCACATACATGAATTTCCAACACATGAGACATTAACCTGGTTCTTTGGTGGATTTCTCAGAAAATGAGCTTTCTCTTAGAATTTTCTCGTGATTTTCAACTCCCAACTCCTTTACAATTTCTCCAAAATGCATTATATACCTCATGCCACATTGGAGCCTTCTTTCCCAAGCAAATAATATGCCATGGGATCAATTCTGTTACAACAATTCCTCATGATTCAATGAAAATGACATCAAACAGAAAAACACTCGCATGTTGCCAGGTGTGCCCAAAAGATTAAATCATTACAAATATCTAGATCATTATCCATCCTGGAGGCATGTTTTTCATCATTGAGGCATGCAAACACCTCTTGCTCATGATTCTTACCCTTTTACCTTTTCAAATTACCTCTGCAACTTTTGATTTTGTCATTTCACATGTTTTCTCGGGCTGGGGCAAAAAATCACTTCAAAAACATATCAAATCAAAGAATTAAGCCATGAAAGTGATGCCAATGATCCTAGAAGGCCAAGACGACACAAAATCACTATAAATTTGATGAATTTTGATGCAAAAATCGTGATTCCAAGCTTCTTGGAGGAAAAATGGTGGCCAAAAAATGAAATTACGCACAACAACCATCGATCTTATCCATCTATGTCCTTTAAACTAGGCCCTCCACATGTCAAAAAACAATTGGGATAATTTTTGAATTTTCCACATTTTTTGGAAAAATGGAAAATTTTGACTTTTTTCTCCGCCCCTCCACCCTTGAAATTTGGAGCTGACACGTGGCACATGGTGGGTCCCATCAGGATCACGCTTCAATTCTGCACATTTTGAACCTTTTTTGGAATTTGGGAAAATTTCAAATTTTTTGCCCGCGGGCCCGCACCTCTGATTTTTCCCTTGCCACGTGTCACTTTCTCTATCGCTAGCAGGCCAACGCTTCAAATTTTGATTTTGAGTCCTTTTTTGCAAAAGGGAAAAAATTCCCCCTGCCGACCCGCCTGTGCCCTTTGCCACATGTCCATCTCTCATTTTCCGAGGACCCATGGGCTTAATCTTCATTTTTACTCCCTTTAAGCCAAGGGAAAATTCTCAACTTTGTCTCTGTGGGCCCGCACCTCCGACTTCTCCCCAGCCACGTGTCCACCTGTGGTTGGCACAAAACCATTTTTCATTTTTACCTTATAGAAAATAAAGGCAAAAAGTTATAAAATTTTCCTTACAACCCCTTCCTCCACCTTTTTCCCCTTTTTGACACATGTCCTTTCCTGATTCGTTGCGGAGATTCGTCCCAAAATTTCATTTTAACTCCCTTTTTTGTGAAAGGGAAAAATTTCAATTTTCAACCCGCCGGGCCGCTGACCCCTCAAAACTAATGCCACGTGTCCTCCTTTGATTGGAGCGAGGAAAAAAATAGTTTTGAAATTTTATAAAATTAGAGCTAAAAAACTCTAAGTCCCCCCGTAGCCCGCACTTCCATTTTGAAACTTCTAGGACATGTGTCCTCTTGCGATTGGTTGCGGGGTTTCAGGCCAAAATTTGACTTTTAGAATTTTTGCAAAGTAAGGTCTAAAAACCTTAAGGGAATCCAACCACCCGCCATCCCACCATCTTGCCTACTAATCAAAACATGCCACGTAGGTAAAATTTGGAAAAAACGGAGCCCTGGGCCCGAAAATGCCCCATTTGCTCGAAAAGGTGAAAAATGAAAAGTTAGAGCACCTCCCCACCTTTCCTCAGCCAATGCAAACCTGCCACATTGACAATACCTTATGAGGATGAATTTAACGGCTAAAATGATGCCCATCTGACCATCAAAATGTAAAAAAATCTAGGGATGCCCTAGAATTCAATTTTTTTCACCAAGGATGCCAGATTTTTTCAATTTTAAATCAATTGAAGGATGATTTTACAACATTTTCCACTTTAGGATTGGATTTTCAAATACAAAGAAGTATGAATTGATCAAATTCGATTTTTCCATGATCTGTCAAAGGAAAAAACGACACAACCTACGCAAAATTGGAAGAATTAGGGCATATAAAAGGGCAAACTTGGAATATTCCTTCCAAATTACGGCAAAATAACAAGTTTGTGAGAATTTTTAAAGCATTCAAACTGGAGGGGAAGAAATTTAGACCATTAATTCAAAGGGTAAAACTTTTTTTGGGCACATATAGATTTGAAAAATTAGGGAAACAAGGTGCAAGCTCAAAAAATGGCACCAACACCTACAATCTGTCAAATAGGGTTCTGCATGTCTTTGGCGTGTTGAAGAAGGAAGGATGGAAGATCATATCAAATTTTATCTAGTTGAAGCAGTTGATCACATATTAATGGCATGAAAGATTTTTTTCCACATTTTCACCCAAATCAAGATATCCAGTTAGTTCTCCATGTCTATTTGGCATGTTGGAGAAGGAATGATGGAAGATCGGATCAAATATGGGTAGTTGAAGCAATCAGATCCCGTATTAATGGCTTGAAATAATTTTTCCAGATTTTCACCCATAAAATCCTATTAAAACTAATATTTTATGCTTCCATGGTGTAGAGGGTGTTGATATCTTTCCAACGGTACCAAATTTGTCGAATTTCGAGCACTGGAGTGTAAGTTATGCTCATTTGAATATTTGAATCGAATCCGTACAAAAATGGCGAAAGTGGAATTTTCACAAAATGGATCCGCATGCCTGAAATTGAAATTACACCTTTAGTGCAAAAGACAAAAAAGTGAAAAAGTTCCCCACAGCCCCGTAGGCCCACAACTTCACTTTTGATGTAGGTATGACACATGGCTTTACCTGAGTGGTAACGGAGTCGCGGCTCACTTTATAATTTTACTTCTTTTGGAAACAAGGCTCAAAATCTCAAAGTTCTTTGCCGACCCGCTTCTCTGCTTTGACTTTTGAAGTGGGGTCAACATTTGAATTTATCCCTTGGTATGAGTGGGGCCACGGTTCATTTTATCACTTTACGCCTTTTATGGAAACAAAGCCAAAATTCCTAAAGTGTCCCAACAACCCACCTCTCTGATTTGACTTTTGATGTGGGCTCAACATTTGACTTTATCCCTTTTAGCAATAAAGCCAAAATCTTCAAAGTCTCTGACGATCTACCTTCCCACCTTGACCTGAAACATGGTCACGTGTCCCTTTATGGGAATGTTCTATATTTTTTTGTTTTGACTAAGTCCCTCTATTTGGCGAAGGCTTTATGTCTGACCTGGGACACATGGAGGATTCCCACTCATTTAGAGATTCTGTTTGGACCTGACCTTCAAAGGTGCACCCGTTGGACACATGGCGTCATGCGTGGGCACACTTTGTTTCCTTTGTATTTTTCCTAAGTCCCTCCCATTGGTAGAGATGTTCTTCCTGACACAAGATACGTGGAGAGCTAGTGCACATTTGGGACCTAATTTTGGATTCACCCCTTGAAAGAGCACTAAAGGGACACGTGGGGCTTTCTACTAGTTCTCCTTTCCTTAGATGATTGAACATCTGGTTCTGTCCCTTATGACTTCTGTTGGACCCTAGACACATTGAGAGCTGGCACTTGTTTGGGAAACCACATTTGTCTTCAACCCTTGAAGGTGCATCGATGAGACACGTGGCATCATCCATAGGCCTTATACTTTTCAATGGATGATTTAACTTTTTGAGGCTTTGACCACATGGATACTTGACGCAAGTTTAGGGTATCTCTTTGGGTCGCACATTTTGAATTTGTTCCAATGAGGCACGTGGAGAGTCTGCGCTCACTTAGGATCCTACTTTGAACTTGACCTTTGGAGGTACGTCGTTGACGCATGGAGGTTTCTGCCGACTCTTTACACTTAGCCGATTTAATGGCTAGCTTTGTCTTTTCGGACTTGGACCCGATGCAAATTTGAGCTCTCTACATTTGTACACCATACCAAAAGTGTGTCAAAGAGACACATGGAACCAGAAATCTATTGGCTAGCAGAGCCAGAGATGTGAGAACCGAACCAAGATGTAGTGATTTTTACACCCACTAAGAACAAGGGAACCTCATGTGCATGTTATACGCAAAGATGGTAGCATGAATTCGACCGGTAAAACTGCTTCAGTGCCGAACACCAATTGAAATGGTGTGGCCTTGTTCAATATTTTATACATTGTTCTATATGCCCAAAGGACTATTGACACCTTGTCATCCCAATCCTACCTACCCACATCACATATCTTAGTCAATGTGTGACTAAGGATATTTTTGAATGCCTTTGCAGTCCCATTTACCTGAGGGTGATAAGGGGTAGTCTTTTGATGGGCCACCATGAATTCTGCCAATAGAATCTTGATGGTTTCATTTAAAAAGTGAGTACCCCTATCACTTGTTAAACTTAATGGGCACCCATACATGCTGATAATGTTCTCCCATAAAAATCTAGTAGTCGTGGCTACAATGCAATCCTTAGTGGGCGCAACCTCTGCCCACCTTGTCAGATAATCAGTACAGGTAATGATATACTGCGAGTCAGTCCTTCACACAGCCGGTGAGATTGGTCCAACAAAATATATTTCTCATTTCTCAAAAGGTTCCACTTTGGCGATGGGGTGCAAGGGCATCTCATCACTTCTTCCAGGTTTTTCAAGGCGCTAGTAGTGGTCACAGGCCTTACAAAACTCAATGCAATCCTGGTGAATCGTCTCCCACCATAGTCTGGCGACTAGGATCTTGTGCGCAGTTGCATTCCCTGCATAGTGTCCTCTAGTAATCCCACCATGGGATTCTTCCATTATGGCCACGCATTCATGTTCTAATACACACCAGTGCAAAACCTCATCATGGCCCATTTTATACAAATACCCATTGATCAACATGAAGGGCGTGGCACATATGGCTAACCTTTTCCTTTGTAGTGCTTTCATCCCTTCAGGCACCATACCTTCCTTGAGAAAAATAGCAATGTCTTCTAACTCCGAGGGCGTGTGCCACAACCTGAATAGTTGCACATCCGATATGGTTTCCTTGATACTTTGTGCATCCTCTCCCGAATCAATCCTTGATAAATGATCCAGCCCAAAATTGTTCTTTCCAGGTTTTACAACTACTCTGAATTCAAATTCCTGAAATAAAAGTACCCAACGACATATCCACCCTTGCAACACTGCTTTGTTTACTAGATACTTCAAGGCCATATGGTTAGTGTAGAATATGAAGGGAGTCACCAGCAGATATTGTCTAAATTTTTCGAGCATGTAGATCATTGACAATGCCTCGCACTTAGTTGTTGTATAATTCTGTTCTGCTGGTGTCAACTTTCTACTTGCAAAACACAAGGGATGATCAACAATCCCCTCTCCTGGTTGAGCAAGAACAACTCCCATTGCTATACCATAGGCATCCACGTGGACATGGAAAGGTTTATCCCATTATGGAAAGCATAGAATAGGTGCAGTGACAAGCCTTTCTTTTAGAGTGTCAAATGCCCTTTGCTGCACCTCTCCCCACTAAAAGGCACTCTTATGTTTAAGAAATATTTCCAAAGGTGTGGTAATCTTGGTGTATCCCTTAATGAACTTCTTGTAGTACCTAGTGTTTCCAAGAAATCCGTGCATGGCGCTTTGGCTGGTGGGCTCCCCTAATCCCACAATAACTGCAACTTTCGCGGGATCCACCAGTAAGCCGTCTTTACATATGATATGCCCCAACAACATTCCAAAAGGAGTTGCAAAGACACATTTCTTGATGTTGAGGGAAATCCTCAACTGCCGACATCTTTCAAACATCAATCTCAAGTTATCACAATGGTCCCTGACCAATCCATACACTATCCAATCATCCAAATATACTTGAAGGAACTTGTGGATGAAGTCCTGAAATGCTTGTACCACTATGCGGGAAAATACAGCGGGCACATTCCTCAATCCAAAGGGCATGACTATGTATGCAAATCTTCCCCACTCGGTGGCAAAATTTGTCTTTTCTTGGTCTTCCTTAGCAATCCTTACTTGGTGATATCCCGAGAATCCATCTGTGAAGGAATAGACCTCGTGCCCAACAACTCCTTCCAAAATCTCTTCAGTGAAGGGGCTGGGAAAAGGATGTATGATACAAAAAGTGTTCAACTCCCTATAATCCACACATATCCTAATCTGCACATCCTTATTTATGTTGATCACCATTGGACTTATCCATTCTGATTCCTCCACAACCTCAATGATACCAGATGTTATAATTTTGTCTAGCTCTTCTTTAACCCTTACACACATGTTAGGATTCATCCTGTAAGGCCTCTCCCTGACTGGGTGTGCACCATCTTTCAACTTTATCCTCATTTCCCCCAATGAATGGTGGATGCCTTTTAACTCATGGTATCTGCGGGGGAAGAAATCCTCAAATTTACGCAAGAGATCGATGATCTTTGATACTTCCTTGTCTAACCAGTAGTCCCCAATGATAGCTTCCTTGGGCTCCTTCTCCGAGCTGATGTTAAATTTCTTGGTTTTGAGTGGTTCATGATATGCACGCGCACATGCATCCACAATGTCAATTACCTCACGCATCCGAATCAAATGGTCGACATTCAGGCTCTCCATATCCTCTTCATTAATAATGTATACCATCTTTCCTTTCTCCTTTTCAACACATGTCCGCTTGAATTATATGTCTTCTGGTTCCTCCTCTTTGAACCGCACTTCCAAGCTAGGTCCACGAAGTAATTCTACTAATCTATCTTCCACCATGGCGCAATCCCCCAGAGTGAGGCGCTTGATAGCCTTCAACACCTCATCAACCGGTTGCTCGGTACTTCAGTACTCGAATGTGTGAACCAGGTCAACCGCTAATTCCTGCCAGTTTCCTATCTAGCGGTGAGTTTCAGAATGGATGTACGAAGCATGCGCACAACCTTATAGTGTCAAATACAGCTTGTGCACCCAAAGGGAGGGTGGTAAAGCTTTCAAACCTTCTCCCTAGACCCTATCACATGCCTCGATGTGGGAAGAGGTGGGTTCGTTGCCATTGTAATCCTTGATAGCGGTGGGGATATTGCTCCTTGAGAATCAAACAATGAGCACAATTCTAACTTCACACCATTCCAACAAGTTTTCAGTTGGGACCCTAATGTAGCTACCAAATCTTAAAGGCGCATAGGCGTGCACAACTGGAGGAAGCACACAAGTTAAGGCATGCAAGATAGGATTCAAAAAGGGTTCTTGGAGAACCAAGGATGCATGCCCACAAAGCACAATTCGGGACTTAGCCATTTTCGGCCTTTTGGACAGAACACATGAAGAACGTGTTCTATTTGGATAAGGTTCCAGCCTGGCAACAGGGTGTCCTGGAAGGAATATACCTTGCGATAAGAAGATCCAAAAAGCTAATCATGACATGGAGAGGCATGTGCCTGAGGTGATCCACACCTTGACACTTGGGGCCAGATTTGAGGTTGTAGAGGAGTTTGTTGGAGATCAGATGCCTATATATATGCGCGCCCTTAGTAAAGAAAAGAGGAGAACATGAGGAAGGAAGCGGAGCTCTATAGAATTACTGCGAGAACTATGGGATAAAAGGGGTAGATGATTATAGGAAGGATGTAATAAGGGAATGGGGAATGTAAATTTTTTTTTGAAAGTCTTCATGTATGGATCTAGATATGGCGCATGACTACGGTCTCCCCTTCTGTGATATTCTATAGTAATGCTATGAATGAATATGATAAGGTTACCATGATAATTGTATTAAGATCTTCTCTCTGTATTATCTGCATATTTCTATTATGCTTTTGTTCTTGTATAATCATGAACCTTATTTGAATGTTAAGTCTATTTGTGGATTTACAACTTCCTAGTTCTGTTAATTCTGTTAAGTGCTTTTACTTTTGATATGACTGAAAGGGTATAGAAGCTGTTCTGAGCTCTATAGCTTTTTCATGTCCTTTAAATCACTAATTCAAGATCATGAATGATGCCTTCCACTAAACTCACATAAAAGAGAGACTCGGCTCCCTCTCACGCACCTCGGGTGAGCACCCAATGCCCGCTGGGTGATAGGCCGGCATGCATGAGGTTCCCTTGTTCTTGGTGGGTGCAAAAATGACTACATCTTGGTTCCATTGCAGGGACCTCTTTTCAAAGTTGTAGTGGAACATGGCATACATCATGGTCTGTGCAAAAAGTGATGATGGAGCACTTAACACTTGAAGGTGTTGAAAATTGGTTTAAAAGCATGGAGGATGAGTTTGCTCAGAGATTCAGTACTAGACCTGAGTTTGATACACGAAGATGGGTGGAAGACACTCTCTATCATGAGTTGTATGAAACCTTCTTCTGTTGTTTCCCAGTAGAGTTATTTGAGTGGCTCTCGGCATATGCATCTAGGTTGGGGTGGTATTATAAATCACACCCTTGGACCCAAGAAACATACCAGAACTTACAAGATGCTGATCTAACATGGACCCATGCTATAGATCATTGGTGGAAGGGAGTATTGGCTAGCTACACTCTGGAATACATAATTTCCACGTATTCTTGTCTGGAAGTTGCTGAGTTTGAATTTTTGTGGGAGCCCAGAGGATCATTTTTGTGGGCTATCCCCCTGGAAATCAAAATCTTGATGGTAACCATGAGTTTAGAGGCATTCCCAATGGCCGGCTAAACCACTCTGAGTGCTTGGTGAGGAAGCCAGGTTGGGGAAAGATGGCTGATATAACGACTGAAAAGGAAAGGGAGGAGAGACGACTCAAGTATGGTGAAGCACGTGAGAGGGAGATTGTGAGACGACATGAGGTTGCATTTATGATGGATTCATGGAGGTAGACATTTTTGGGAGAAGAGGTTCACATGGAGGATGTGGAGCCTGAACAGTCTGTGCTACCCCATCTTGGCAAGCGCGGAAGAGAGAACCCCTCAGCTTCTGATGAGAGCCCATCACGTGGAGAAAGAAGAGTCATTGGCATGCATCTGACCCCACCTAGCGACCGAACCTTGGCACTTGGTTTGTTTGAATGAGGGAAAAGTATAGTTGATCCATTTGATATCAGTGGAAGCAACCGATCGGTGCCCAGAAGATACAACTTCTTGTTTGGGACTTCTATGGCTTCACACACTATTCCAGTATTTGGTGGAATGTTTGGACAAGGCACATATATAGCTGGTTTTGGGAGCGCGTTAGGAAGTGGTGGAGGAAATACAACTGGGAGTGGCACTAGTTCACAAAATTTCAACACGTTATTTAGTGGGATGACGGGAACGTTCGGCATGACAAACACATGCCCTGTACCTAACACAGGAGGATCTAGAGGTGGAAGTGGTGGAGCTGGTGGCTTAGGATCTAGTGGGTCCGGCGGAGGAGGAAACACCAGAGGAAATCAAGGGACTGGGTCAGGAGGACAAGGGCCTCAACCACCTCCTCAAGTCTTTTTCGAGATGTCTCTGCACTTACCAGATTACAGTGGGATAGAAGATGCCGCAGAGCATGTGCATAAGTGTGAGCTGCTATGGCGCATGAAGGGGATCACGACCCAGGATTGAAAGGCCAGTCAATTTGTAACAACCTTGCAAGGACGTGCGCATAGTTGGTATAGAAAGTATGACCCTCATCAGACTATTGTGGATTATACCATGCTGAAAAATGTGTTCTTGGTGGAATTCCACATACCTGAGTTTGAACAGAAGAGCATCAGCTCTCTCAAGGAAATCCAGCAGGGAATGGCAGAGAGCATGTGGGAATATGATGCATGCTTTAAAACTCTATTGTCTAAACTGTCTTATGATATCCACCCTTCACAACATGCTCAGTGGTTTGTTGGAGGGTTGATCACACCCTTTAGGAGGGCTTTGTCTCATAAAACATTCACGGACCCGCGCGAAGCGTTGGAAGCTACTTTGCACACTGAGGCAGTTGGTAGTGTTGACACTGGTGTTAGCCCATTTCTGGAGGCTCAGATCGCTGCCATGGCTAAGTAGTTGGAGAAATTATCTACCAACATAGTTCCAGAGACTCATGGTGGGATGTGGTGCATAGATTGTGACGTAGAAGGGCACACAAAGGATAATGGTGGGATATGTACTCGGAAGGTGGTACACGCCGTAGCAGTAAATTGTGAGATATGTCATGGGGATCATGATGCAAGTAGGTGCCCCCTTTTATAGCACGTGATCTATAAAAATGTATCTTGTTATTGCAAGATATGTACCTCAACCACACATGACACCAAGGATTGTAGATTGATTGACCAGATTCATGAGGTAATTGATCTTGGTGTGCGCCAGACTGGCATTACCAACAAGTTCAAAGGAGAAAGGAGATGAGCGAACGTAGAGCTTCAGTATGAAGAACATGAAGATGGAGGTGTGCGGGAGGGGATTGCGGAGGATTTCATGGCCATGGTAACCATGGGGGAAGAAGTGAGTTCCCATGTGGAACATGCTTTAATTGTGGAGCCACAGACCATTATAAGCGTGAATGTCCAGATCTTCTACAATGCTCCTGGTGTGGAAAAAAACATAAGTACGAAGAGTGCCCGGAGTTATACGAACATATGAGTCAGCAGCAACAATGGAAGGATAAGGGCGCTGCCATGGTGAGTATTAAGAAGGCTGACGTGTAATGGCTCCCATGAGTAATACATGAATCAGAACTAGAGCCTGTTATGGTAACAACAAGGGCGGAGTCCATGCACGTAAGGGAAGCACCTAAGCAGAGACCTTTGGTTTCAAGGGAAGAAGTAGTACATGGGAAGTATCCAAACCCGGCTCACCAGAAAGAAGTCTACCAAGAAACCATGGACGTAATTCAAAGCTTACAAGGGGAGATCCAATGCTTAAAAGAGAAAACTAGAAAAGATGAGCAAAGAAGACCAGTAGAAGCACCAAAGGATGACTTGGATGAGGTTAAGGAGGTGTGTAAACTGTTGAGGTAAGAGAATGTTATTCCCCTACTAGGAGCATGGTTGAGAGAAAAGGTACCACATGTTGGGGAAGAGCACAAAAGGTAGATCCTGCATGCAAACCTCCCACCTCACAGCCTTGATTATGACAAAGAGATCACCTTGAATGCAGTAGTGGATGGATGGCTACTTAGCAACATCCTCATTGACATAGGCACGGAGGTTAATGTTCTCACTCTGGATGCCTGGCATCAAATGGGAAGACCTGCATTACAACCATCTTCAAATGTGTTGTATATGGAAAATAAGACAAAGGTAATGCCCATAGGTGTCTTGAAGGATGCGACCATTACCATTCAGGGGACTAAGTTCACTGGGGATTTTGAAGTCTTGGTGCTTGCCGAGGTAGATAATTTCCCAGCGTTACTTGGGTGCCCATGGTGCTATAAGAATAATGCAGATCTCTGGTTTAACAAGGGGTACATAAGCTTTGAAAACAAGGAAGAGAGGGTGATTATACCGCTTGCTGATGGAAAGTCCACACCCTATACTGAACCCCTTGGAGAGGAAGTCCTAGACAGAATATATGTGTGCTCCATAAGAGATCCAGAGACCATCCACCCTATAGAAGGAGTCATCCAGTTTGATGATGCTCAATCTGTCAGTGATACTACCAGTATAACATGTGATAATTGGGTGCATGGGACTTATGAATTGATTGGGTGACATCTGAAAGGATCGGTGACTAGGGTAACCATGGCATGTACAGTTCGGCACCTGGGAGGAAAGGTAATAACCAAGTATTCTGGGGATGCATACCCTGAGGTCTTTTTGAGAGAAATGGAAGCTCAATGGAGGGAGGATGAGTGACGAGGTATGCTGGGTTATGTTTTGATAGGCACAATAGCGAGGTGGTGGGCTATGCATAGCGAAAACTTATTAGAGTGGTGTGAAGTTAGAATTTCACTCACTGTCTGATTCTCGAGGAGCAATATACCCACCACTATCAAGGATTACAATGGCAATGAACCTACCTCTTCCCACATCCAGGCATGTGAGAGGGTCTGGGGAGAAGGCGTGGAAGCTTTACCACCCTCCCTTTGGGTGCACAAGCTATATTCGACACTACAAGGTTGTGCGCACTTGGTACATCCATTCTGAAACTCGCCGCCAGACGGGAAATTGGTAGGAATTAGCGGCTGACCTGGTTCACACATTCAAGTACCGAAGTACCAAGCAACTAGTTGATGAGGCATTGCAGGCTGTCAAGTGCCTCACTCTGGGGGATTGTGCCATGGTGGAAGATAGATTAGTAGACTTACTTGGTGGACCTAGCTTGGAAGCGTGGTTTGAAGAGGAGGAACCAGAAGACATACAATTCGAGCGCGCGTGTGCTGAAAAGGAGAAAGGAAAGATGGTATACGTTATTGATGGAGAGGAGATGGAGAGCCTGAATGTCAACCATTCAGTTGGGACACATGAGGTAGTTGATAGTGTGGATGCATGTGCATGTGCGTATCATGAACCACTCAAAACCAAGAAAGTTAACATCGGCTCAGAGAAGGAGCCCAAGGAAGCTATCATTGGGGACTACTGGTTGGACAAGGAAGTATCAAAGATCATCAATCTCTTGCGTGAATTTGAGGATTTATTCCCACGTGGATACCATGAGTTGAAAGGTGTCCACCATTCATTGGGGGAAATGAGGATAAATTTGAAAGATGGTGCACACCCGGTTAGGAAGAGGCCTTACAGGATGAATCCCAACATGTGCGTAAGGGTTAAAGAAGAGCTAGACAAAATGATAGCATCCAGTATCATTGAGGCTATGGAGGAATCAGAATGGATAAGTCCAATGGTGATCAACATAAAGAAGGATGGGTGGATTAGGATATGTGTGGATTATAGGGAGTTGAATGTTGTTTGTATCATAGATCCTTTTCCCACCCCCTTCACTGAAGAGATTTTGGAAGGAGTTGCTGGGCACGAGGTCTATTCCTTCACGGATGGATTCTCAGGATATCACCAAGTAAGGATTGCCAAGGAAGACCAAGAAAAGACAACTTTTTCCACCGAGTGGGGAAGCTTTGCATACATGGTCATGCCCTTTGGATTGAGGAATGTGCCCACTGTATTTTCAGCGCATAGTGGTACAAGCATTTCAGGACTTCATCCACAAGTTCCTTCAAGTATATTTGGATGATTGGACAGTGTATGGATTGGTCAGGGACCATTGTGATAACTTGAGATTGATGTTTGAAAGATGTCGGCAGTTGAGGATTTCCCTCAACATCAAGAAATGTGTCTTTGCAACTCCTTTTGGAACGTTGTTGGGGCATATCATATGTAAAGAGGGCTTACTGGTGGATCCCGTGAAAGTTACAGTTATTGTGGGATTAGGGGAGCCCACCAGCCAAAGCACCATGTGCAGATTTCTTGGACACACTGGGTACTACAAAAAGTTCATTAAGGGATACGCCAAGATCACCGTGCCTTTGGAAATATTGCTCAGACATAAGAGTGCCTTTCAGTGGGGAGAGGCACAACAGAGGGCATTTGACACTCTAAAAGAAAGGCTTGTCACCACACCTATTCTACGATTCCCATCATGGGATAAACCTTTCCATGTCCATGTGGATGCCTCTGGTACAACAATGGGAGCCATTCTTGCTCAACCAGGAGAGGGGATTGTTGATCATCCCTTGTGTTTTGCAAGTAGAAAGTTGACACCAACAGAACAAAATTATACAATGATCGAGCGCGAGGCATTGTCAATGATCTACGTGCTCCAAAAATTTAGACAATATCTGCTGGTGACTCCCTTCATATTCTACATTGACCATATGGCCTTGAAGTATCTAGTAAACAAAGCAGTGTTGCAAGGGCGCATATGTCGTTGGGTACTTTTATTTCAGGAATTTGAATTCAGAGTGGTGGTAAAACCTGGAAAGAACAATTGTGGGCTGGATCATTTATCAAGGATTGATTCGGGAGAGGACACACAAAGTATCAAGGAAACCATGCCAGATGCGCAACTATTCAGGTTACATCGCATGCCCTCGGAGTTAGAAGACATTGCTATTTTTCTCAAGGAAGGTGTGGCACCTGAAGGGATGAAAGCACTGGAAAGGAAAAGGTTAGCCATATGTGCCACGCCCTTCATGTTGATCAATGGGGATTTGTATAAAATGGGTCATGATGAGGTTTTGTGCCATGGTGTGTATTAGAACATGAATGCATGGCCATAATAGAAGAAGCCCATGGTGGGATTGCTGGAGGACACTATGTGGGGAATGCAACCGCGCACAAGATCCTAGTCGTCAGACTATGGTGGGAGACAATTTACCAAGATTGCATTGAGTTTTGCAAGGCCTGTGACCACTGCCAGTGCCTTGGCAAACCTGGAAGAAGGGATGAGATGCCCTTGCACCCCATCGCTAGTGCGGAACCTTTTGAGAAATGGGAAATAGATTTTTTCAGACCAATCTCACCAGCTGCGCGAAGGACTAACTCACGGTATATCATTACCTATACTGATTATCTGACAAGGTGGGTAGAGGCCATGCCCACTAAGGATTGCACCACAGCCACGGCTGCTAGATTTTTGTGGGAGAACATTATCAGCAGGTATGGGTGCCCATTAAGTTTAACAAGTGATAGGGGCACTCACTTTTTAAATGAAACCATCAGGATTCTATTAGTAGAATTCATGGTAGCCCATCACAAGACTACCCCTTATCACCCTTAGGAAAATGGGACTGCAGAGGCATTCAACAAAATCCTTAGTCACACATTGACTAAGATATGTGATGTGGGTAGGCAGGATTGGGATGATAAGGTGTCAGTAGTTCTTTGGGCATATAGAACAACGTATAAAAGATTGAACAAGGCCACACCATTTCAATTGGTGTTTCGCGCGGAAGTAGTTTTTTCAGTCGAATTCATGCTACCATCTCTACGTATAGCATGCGCAGGAGGGTTGGACAATGAGAAAGTGCTGGAAGAAAGAATATATGAATTGATAAAGTTGGATGAAAGGTGCTCACTAGCAAGATGGAGCCAAACAACTGAGAAGGAAAAGCAAAAGGCATGACATGACCGCCATATTAAGAACAAATAGTTTGAGGTTGGCCAGATGGTATTGCTATATGATTCAAAATTTCTACGCCATCTTAGAAAGTTGAAGGTGCATTGGTTGGGTCCTTATGTAATTTCATACATCCTTGATTCAGGCAGCGTGCCAGTTACAAGCACTTGGATGGAACAAAATTACCTGGACACTTCAATGGGAGTAGGTTTAAGCCCTACTATAAATAATGCTTCTTGGTGTTTGTAAATAAGGTAGTTTTTCCAGTTAGTTTAGAATTTCCTTTTATGCTTTTCCTTTCTTGTATTTCCCTTTCATGTTGTTGTTTTATTTTTCACTTTGGGCACCGGTAACCTTATTACTTTTTGACTTATGAATGCATAGAGGACCATGCATCGTTTTAGTGTGGGGTGAGATGATGAAGAGAAACTTGGAGTTATTCTGCTAGGAGGATTTGGGTCGGTGGAAAAATAAGGTTACATTGGAAATCCACGTACAAAGGAGAAAAAGCACAAAAACATGAGGTAGGTGAAAGCAAGAATCATGAGGATGGAAGAAGTGCCTTTGGCACCAGTAACACATGTGCAAGAGTCTTCTGTCAAGATGGATTGTTTGTGCGCCAGAAGGTTGGAAAAGTTTTCGTGCAAGGATTGGGCACGCAAGGAGAAGCACTGAAGTCGGGTTTTGTTTGAAAACACTGCATTAAATATTGTCATATGGTGGTAGGTAGCCTAGCCTTAAATGCGTAAAAGTGGGAAAAGCTATAAATACAAGAGTGGGCATTTCATTATTTCACTTTGTGAACACAAGAAGAGTGATTTTCTTTCAAGAGCTAGGGTTTCAAGAACTGACTCGTGCGAAGGAAAATCCTAAGAACTTAAGCGCAATCGGTCCGTTGGATCTACAAACCAGAGTAGAAGTGGTTCATGAGTGTGAGGAACGTTGTGAGGAAGCACCGTGATCAAAGGAGAAAAATATGAAATTAGGGTTTTTGTTTTAGGGCACGGGGCACACGAGGAAAAATTTCAAACAACTCACAAGTTAACCTGGGAATGAAAGCAAAGGGTGTAATGATGGCCATGAAACCAGTTGATAAACCTGTAGAACAATCCAAGAAGGGAAAGGGTAAAGGAAAAGGAAAGAAGAAACAAGAAGAAATACCCTTGGATACAAATGAGGAATGGTACTCGGAGATGCAATACCTAGATGGGGTTTTGCTAGGGCAAGAGTGGGAGTCCTACATAAGAAATATGATCGTGAATGACTATAATCACTTGTCAAGTACAATCATGAAGGAAATGGCACTGGAGCTGGTGCACCCCACAAATAAATGAACACCTGATGGGTTACTGATCTACAACGACGTGGTCAAGGTGAAAATGGAGAAGGCAGGGCTTCTCTAACTTTTCAAGTTACCATATTTCGGGAAGCCTGAGCGCTTGTACCAGTGGTTGATGATGCACGTACATGAAGACTTCTTCTTCTTTGTAGGGTGTAAAATGTGCATAACTCCCCAACTAATTTCACGTTCCACAGGCCTAAACTGTGAAGGGGAAATGCTCGAAGATGACCTCCTGGATGAGGAGGCAATCAAAGAAACCATAGCATCCTAGGAATTGAAGAAGGGATCAAGGTACTATGACGTCTCAGATATCAGTGATCTGGTGATGAAGATGGCCACACACCTAGTCTCCAAGTTGAATGGACAAGAAAGGTGGACCCAGGTGAGCAAGCCCTGGCTGAATGTCTATAGGAAAGTCACAGAGGGCACCATATACAACCTCTCCCAATATATTATAGATGGAATCATAAGCAGCATGGAGAAGGGAGGAAATATTTTATTTGGAAACATTTGTTGACAATTGTGTTCTCAGAAGTCGGGGTGCCAGATGCATCCAACAAGTTCATGTGGGAGTACCCTGCTAAAGATCCTTCACCTGCGGAGAGGTTTCAGAAATACACATGTGAATCAATGACAGGGGTACACAAGGTGCACTTAGACAAATGGTATACGCACCTTAGGAATGCATTCAGGGCTGAATGGTGGATCCCTGAACAACTCCCCGGTGACCAAAGGAGAAGTAGAGTTCACAGTCTACCAACACTTCTGTATTGGCAGGTTCATTTTGGTCGATGGAAGCTGGAGTCCATGGTGCAAACTCCCATTCTTGTTTACTACCCAATTTTTCCAAGTGGGAGTAAACAGATACAAGGAGTCAAATAAATTAAACCTTGACTTGTCCACCCTTGACAGAGAGCACAGGGAAATGAGGAAGAAGCTGGTCTACCCAGAGAAGCATGTGTACATTGAAAGGTACATGTCGCATGATGTGCATATTGTAAGGCCTTTGACCTTACCTATTGTTGGGAGCAATGCCGCAAGGATTTACCTACGCATAAGGCCAAAATTTGAAAAGGGCACATACGTGGAGGATGAGATATCCATCCTAGATGACCCTACTGGAAGGAAGAATCCCATGCCAAAGTGTAAGGAGAGGGAAGAGAAAGAGGAACAGAGGGTGGTGGAGAAGCAGGATGTAGGTACCACGGGGACAAGTACCTACGTCTGGAAGAAGAAGAGGATGGTGGTCAAGGAGAAGACCCCAGAACCTGCGAAGCCACCATCCCCTAAGGAACCCTCAGATGAAGAGAAGACCACATCCCCGACTCCAAATTTTTCAGCAAAGGAAGAAGAAGAGGGGATGGAAGAACCAGAGTCCAAGGATACAGATGACATGAATGCCTATATAGGAAAAAAGGATGATGATGAAGAGGAAGAGCTAGAGGTAAATCAGGAGCTGATTGATGTCCATGATTCAGAGGAAGAGGAAGCAGAAGATGCAAATGATGCTTTCATCTTTGTAAGGAGGAAGGGCACCTAAGGGGAGGAAGGCATGTAGAATGAAGAAAGGAGCGAGGGGGCAAGTACCAAGGAGCCAGATATGCCCAAGCTCACTCAGGAGGAGGTGGATGAGAAAGTGACAAGGGAGGTGGAGAAGATGATTAATACCTTGGTTGATGAGGAATTGGAGTGCAGTGTGGAGCTCGTGCTCGGTGAATTCAAGGAAGAGCAAAGGGAGAAGAGTGTGAGTAGCACAAAAGGCCCAAATCTTATAGTGACTGTTCCAAAGGGCATGCGCATGGGAAGTAAATACATGGAGGAAGGAAAATCAATGATGGGGTATGTTAATGACCCTAGCAAAGTTTTGCGTGTACGTACGCTTCCAGAGTACCATGCCCACCAAGGAGCTCACCACCATGGAGTCCTTTGATCCTGAGGGTGGATACCCACGCACAAGAAAGATGCTATCATGGGCATTCGACTCCCACCTTGATGAGCCTGAGTTTGAGGTTAACCAAGGGGCGATACTAGAGCTATCCGAGACAAAGGGGGTCAACCCCATCATAAACACACAACAACTGTCAGATGAGCAAGTATGTAATGCGCTCAACAAAGTCTCCATGGAGGTAGAGGTAAGGCTCTTCTACAAAAATGACAAGGGTTAAAGTCTTGGAGGACCTGATGGAGAAGAGGAAGGAAGAAATAGTTGAGCTAACAAAGGAACTCAACCTTGAAAAGTTGATCAGCGCTCAACTACAACGAGAATTACAAGAGGAGAAAGCTAAAGTACATGAAGTTTCCAAGAAGGTGGAGCTCATCTCCCAGGCTATTGTCATGAAGCACCCAGACCTTAACCCTCCCACGTAAAAATATGGTTCCCCCTGGAGTGTCTTGAGGACTTGACTCGGATCCTCACCATGGAAAGGTAGCCTTTGGCCTTAGAGTCGGTGGAGGATGTAGCTGTGTGCTTGGAGAAGGAGGAAAAGTTGAAAGTCATCGTACTCGTAGCTAATTACAACAAGGTGCTTGCTGATGTAAAAGTAGCTGCACAAACTACTGGGGTCACATACGACCATTGCATGGATCAGGACAAGGTGATAAGCATGCTGCTTGCCAATGACGAGGCTGAACTGAAGGACTTCAGGGAAAAGAATAAAGGCAATAGAGCAGAGTGAGAAAATATTCTAGCTGAAGTAGAAAGAAAATCTGAAGCTATTGAGATCCTTTGGGTCTCAATCAAAACCCAGCTTAAAGAGCTCTACAAGGTCATTACGAGGAAGATGGATGCCTTGGAAGATCAAGCTAAGGAACTGGAAATGGCAGTAGATACCATAAACACAAAGGGGGAAGGATTAACCTTCGACGAGGTGAGTGCATTGGTTGGCGACCTTTACAAGAGGGAACAGGATGAAGTCAGTGCTTGGAATACACTGGAGGCTGACCTGCAGCAGAATTTTCCCCTTCTTCTTTAGGTAGTTTTCCTTCTATTCTCTCTCTTCCCCATTTCTTTATTCTTTCCCTCCATTCTTTTCCAAGGCAAGGCCTTGCCTTTTTGTACTACATTCTTTGAAAAGGTTCCTGAGGGTGGAGAACAGGTGAAGTGTGGGGTAATGTTGGGACCCTAATGTAGCTACCAAATCTTAAAGGCGCATAGGCGCACAAAGTTGGAGGAAGCGTGCAAGTTAAGGCATGCAAGGTAGGATTCAAAAAGGGTTCTTGGAGAACCAAGGATACGCACCCACAAAGCACAATTTGGGACTTAGCCATTTTTGGCCTTTTGGACAGAACACATGAAGAATGTGTTCCGTTTGGATAAGGTTCCAACCTGGAAATAGGGTGTCCTGGAAGGAATATACCTTGCGATAAGAAGATCCAAAAAGCTAATCATGACATGGAGAGGCATGCACCTGAGGTGATCCACACCTTGACACTTGGGGCTAGATCTGAGGTTGTAGAGGAGTTTGTTGGAGATCATATGCCTATATATATGTGTGCCCTTAGCAAAGAAAAGGGAGGAGAACACGAGGAAGGAAGTGGAGCTCTGCAAAATTACTGTGAGAACTATGGGATAAAAGGGGTAGATGATTATAGGAAGGATGTAATAACAGAATGGGGAATGTAAATTTTGTTTTAAAAGTCTTCATGTATGGATCCAGATATGGCGCATGACTACAGTCTCCCCTTCTGTGATATTCTATAGTAATGCTATGAATGAATATGATAAGGTTACCATGATAATTGTATTAAGATCTTCTCTCTGTATTATCTGCATATTTCTATTATGCTTTTGTTCTTGTATAATCATGAACCTTATTTGAATGTTAAGTCTATTTGTGGATTTACAACTTCCTAGTTCTGTTAATTCTATTAAGCGCTTTTACTTTTGATATGACTGAAAGGGTATAGAAGCCATTCTGAGATCTATAGCTTTTTCATGTCCTTTAAATCACTAATTCAAGATCATGAATGATTCCTTCCACTAAACTCACATAAAAGAGAGACTCATCTCCCTCTCGTGTGCCTCGGGTGAGCACCCAGTTCCCGCTGGGTGATAGGCCAACATGCATGAGGTTCCCTTATTCTTAGTGGGTGCAAAAATGACTACATCTACACTCACTTAGGATCCTACTTTGAACTTGACCTTTGGAGGTACACTATTAGGATGCATGGAGGCTTCCACCAACTCTTTACACTTAGTTGATTCAATGGTTGGATTTGTCTTTTCGGACTCGGACCACGTGGAGGGCCTACGCACATTTAGGGTCTCTACATTTATGCACCATACCAAAAGTGTGTCAAAGAGACATGTGGAACCTTCCACGGTCCTTCTATACTTAGCCAATTTGAGCCTCAATTGAACATTGCCTTTCTCCATTTTTTCTTGCATGCTCTGATCTCCTTTGACTTTATTGGCCTCCTTCATTGACCCTGCCCCTTCATTGTTGGATTTGGAATATGGGCTCGCATGACTGAACTGCCACTTCTAATTTTATTTTGTGTGGGGTCATGTTTGATCAATTTTTCTGGGTGGGAAAAATTGGGATAACAGGCACCAACTCAAAAAATTTGAAACTTGACTTTAAAAATGAGGGGAATTTTAAGGGCGACAACAGTTGGCTCTTTCTGGGGATGACTTGGCTAGGACAGAGGAATGAGGAAAGATAAAGAACTATAGAAAAACTCTAGCAAATCATATTAGTGCCTTATCCTTTAGGCAATAGAGTCAAGGGAAAAACCAATACAGAAGAAAACACACACGAAAGGGAAACAAACCAATAAGGAAAGACAAAAACAAAACACAACACCGCACACAATATATATAAAAGGACTTCCTAATCACCTAGGACATGAACAACTTCAAATACTTCCCACTATAAGGAAGTGGGAGAGGAGATCCATCAATGTAATCCAAGTAGAAAGAATTTTCTCTAGCAAAGTGTATGATTTTGAAAGGACCAAGCCAAAGAGAATCAAACTTACCATGGCTTCCTTGAGGTTCATGTCTTTTGTCCCACAGAAGAACAATGTCTCCCACTTGAAAATATCTAGGTCTAGCTTTATTTTCAAACAAATTTTTCACCTTTAGTTGATGAGATGAGATTCTATCAAAAACTTGTAGCTTGTCTTCATCCAGCTTCTGGAGATACATGATCCTCTTTTCCAAGGACCTAATGAAACTTGTATCTTCAATTGCCTACATTAAGTGCAAGGCTAGTAATTCCACTATTACTGGTAGCTGAGCTTCAACACCATACACCACCTGGAATGGAGACATCCCAATTGCTATTTTGGGTGTAATTATATCTACCCAGAGAGCATCATAGAGCTTCTTGTGCCAATTCTTTTGAGCATCATTGACAAGCTTCCAAACGATGGTTACCAGATTCTTATTTGTTGATTCTACTTGTCTATTCCCTTGAGGATAATAATATGAAGAATGAGCAAGGGATATTCCATAACAATAGCAAAAATCCATCATCTCATAAGAAGAAAAATTGGAAGCATTATCAGTCACAATTTTGTTTGGCACCCCAAACCTTATCAAGATGTTATCCTTGATGAAATTGCACACCACCTCATAAGTAGTGCTTTTAACTGGGATAGCCTTTACCCACTTTGTGAAGTAATCTATAGCAGTTAGCACGTGAGGATGTCCAGCATTGGAAGCTGGGTTAAGAGTTCCAATGAAATCCAATCCCCACTATTGAAAAGGCTCATCAATCACTATGGGTTTGAGTGGTAAAGTAGGCAACTTAGGTCTCCCAACAAAATTTTGATAGGCTTCACACTTACCTACCCATTTCAATGCGTCTCTGAACAATGTAGGCCAAAATTACATTGCACGCAGGATTTTATGGGTAGTGACAATAGGAGAGAAATGCCCTCCATAAGCCTGATCATGAAAAGCTGAAAACAACTTCTTATGTTGCTCTTTATCCACACATTTAAGGAATCTTCCATTAATGCCTTTTTAAAAAAAATAATTTTCCCATAATACATACGGTGTAGACCTTAGCTTAATAGCTCTCTTTTTCTTTGCACTCAAATGGGATGAACACTCTCCATAAGTAAGAAAATGTGTAATATTAGCATACCACTCATCTGTTGAACTGAGGAAGAGAACAATAGGAACATCAACTACTTTTGTGGACAATTTTGCATCAACTCCTTCAGCAATAAGCTCACATAAGCCTTTACCTCAGACTAGCTTAGTTGACTTGATATCAAGGTCATATTCTTGGACTTTTTGACACAATTTCCTCTCTTAGTTCCAAACTCCTATTGTGTAAGAATAGACTTGATGTTTGTATCAGGTACAAGCACAACAGAGTGAGAATTAAGAATATAAAAATGAAATTACTTGACAGCTTTGACCACTACAAAAGCATGTTTCTCCATCATAGTATATTTCAATTCATGAGCTTTCAGAACATAGCTCATGAATCAAATTGGAAGTTCATGATCCTCATTATTTCTCTGAGTTAGTAGAGCAGCCAAGGTACTCTATGTAGCATAGCAATAGATAATAAAATCTTCGTTGAAATCAGGACATGCTAAGATGGGGGTTCTAGCAATGGATTTCTTGATACCTTCAAATGATTCTTTACCCTCAGAAGTCCAACCAAATTTTTTATTTCCTTTCATCATGTGAGCAACACTCATAGTCAGTTCTGCCAAATCTGGAATGAATCTCCTCAGGAAATTTATCTTGCCAAAGAAAGAGTGAACACCCTTTTTTCTTGTGGGAAGAGGAATCTGTTGGATTGCTTGAAATATTTCTAGATCTATCTTGATCCGTTCTTTGGAAAAAATATGCCCCAGCAACTTACCTTCAGTAACACAAAAGACAGATTTCTTAGGATTGAGGGTGTTCTCTACATTTTTGAAGAACTGTTTCCAAATGTTGAAGATGATTTGCCCTTGTTTTGGAAAAAAATAGTCAAATCATCAAGGTACACAACAAAATACTTTCCCTTTAGACTGCCAAAAGCTAAATCCATTACCCTTTGAAAAGTGGCACTAGCATTGATAATACCAAAATGCATTCTCTTGTAGGAAAAGGTGCCCCAAGAAGTAGTAAAAGTAGTTTTGTGTTGATATGGGGTACTGACTTCCACTTGATTGTATCCAGAGAATACATCTAGCATAGACAACATCTCAAATCCTGAGACAACTTGAAAAACTTTATCCATAATGGGGAGTGGATAGTTTGTCTTTTAGAGAGGCATGATTCAAATTCCTAAAATCTACACAGATGTGGATCTCACCATTCTTTTTTCTGATAGGCACAATGTTGGTAATCCATGTTGAATGATGTATAGGGAAAATAATCTTGGCTTTTAGTAACTTCTGGATCTCTTGAAAAATAGTATCATGAACCTTATGATTGTACTATCTTAGCTTTTGCTTGAAAGGTTTGATCCCAGGTTTTAGAGGGATATAGTGTTGCATCTCCTTTGGTTGAAAATCCTTAAGAGCATCATATGAATAAGCAAGAATTTTAGCATACTTATTTAATACGTTTACTGTTTTCTTCTTCTCTTCTTGAGTGCAAAATTTTTCAATATTTACCACCTTGGGTTCATCATTGCTTCCAATATTGACCTTCTCATAATCAGTAGATTATCAAATCCCTTGAGAATCTTCAGATTTGATAAACATATCATGTTTGTCAAACTAATCTTCTAGACTCACCAATCCTTTGGGAATCTTGTTACCCTTCAACTCAATACAACCATCCTAATCCATCTCTTTCTTGATATCTTCCTCATTAGAGGGCACGTGTTCTTTAGGCAGAGTCTCACTTCCTTCAAAATATAACTGATTAAAGTTATCTTTAAGCTACAAGAAAGAGAGAAAGTGTTGATCATCATTGAAAACCTGCCAGTTGCTTGCATTATCTGGCACACTAGGCCTATGAATCATTTCAATGTTAAATTTCTCTTGAGAGAAATCTGGATGAAGGATTAACAAAGATCCTGAGACAACTAGAGATTCAGATCTATTATTATTTTCTCTTGGCACAACTTCAATTGAGAAAACATCAAGGAATTCAATGGAATCCCAAATAAGATTTCTATAATGTTTCAGTCTCCTATTCTTGACTTGGTAAATATCCCTTACCTATTTCACAATCAAATCTACATCACCATGAGCACAAAGATTATTTACTCCTATTTATTTTACCATGCTCAACCCAAGGATGAGAGCCTCATACTTAGCTATATTATTTGTATTTTCAAAATGAAGCTTGAATGAAAAAGGATGAATCTTCCCTTTTGGAGAAGTTATCACCACACCAGCTCTAGAACCAGCTGAAGAGAAGCTTCCATCAAACTCCAAAGTCCAAATGACATTGGGATTAAGAATCACTCCCTCAAGAAGACTTACCTCATCCTTTGACATGATCATATAGTTGTCATGCCCTATATCTTCATAGAGTATTTGTGCTTTTGGATCATCATTCTTTTGCGCAATATACTCAGTTTGCTTTTCTGGTAATAAATTTTTTATTTTTCCATTGACCGGGATCAAAGCATGTGACTAGTCCATCTAATTTTCACCTCCTACCTCTTTACAAAAATTCCTACTCAGCAACATACCATATGAGGGAGCAATATCAGCAACCAAAATAGTGGCTAAGACCCTTTTATCTGGAAAATAAATGAAGGCTAATTGTGCATCTTTAATCCTTCCAACCAAAGGCACTTCTCTACTCTCCATGGAATAGCAAGAACCAAAGGCACATGTTAGAGTCAAGCCCAAAACATGAGCTACTTTTTCAGGCATTACATTGCCTGATGCTCTTGAGTCTATAACACAATTACTGAGTTTATGGCCAGCTATGAGGAGAGTCACATAGAATGATTCAATTTTCTCATTAGGGGAAGTGACTGTGGCCACAAGGCTTGGTTAAGGTGAGGAAGAGGGAGTGGGAAAAAGACATTTAGAAGTATTGGATGAGGCTTTGGATTTGTAATTGAAAATTTTTACCATTTTAGCAAAGGCTTTTGGATGGGTTTGGTAAAACTATGCCTTTAAAATTTGGATTTTTGGTCTTTTTTAGTTGATCAATGATATCAAAAGACCCGGAGGTGGATGGGGCATCACTACTAGGAACAAGAGAAAAATTCAATTTATCCACTTTAGGAATTGAAGGACAAGAAGTTTTTGAAATAGAGGTAGAAGGAGGAGGATTATCCTTACTCACCTTTTGTGTGGAGGCAGTGGGAATAAGAGCTCCTCTTCTTGCAACCACTGGAATATTTATAGGAAACTCCTTAGATTTCTCAATAGGCTTCATCACTTTTTCTTTTCTATTCATTTGTTCCCGATTCATAACATAGTATGACTCACTATTCATATCTGCCACTCTTTCATCATATTCATCTTCATCATCCATACCTTCAGTGGTGAGGAAATGAGCTTGAGATCCACCAAGTTCCTCTTGTTATTCATCAACCTCTTCCTCTGGGTCTTAAAAGTCTTGATGAAACTCCTCATCATCAGGTTCTTGAACTTCACAAGTTACATTAACTAGAACCTTGATAGGTGGGCCTTTAATAGCCAATTTATTTTGAGAAGGAGGTAAGCGGTTCCTAGGCTGAAAATTCCTTCTTGGAATATCTTGATAAGGAGTATGTTGAGCCAATTTCTTTTTAATGGCAATGAGATCATTTGCCAACTTTTGTACTAACTGATCTGAATTGGCTCCAGGAGAGGAAGAGGAGGATGCTTTAGACTTGGAGGGTTCTCTTTTCAATTTACCAGACATGATTAAAACATCCTCAACACTAATAGCCAAACGTTGATCAGCATCCAGAGTTACAAGGTTATCTCTCCTTAGTGCATAGCTTACTTCAGGTAACTGAGCATTGAGGAAGAAGCATTTTTGGATTTTATCTACAGGACAAGTGTTCTATGGAATTTTATGAATGAGCTTGTTGAATTTGGCCACAAATTATCTCATGGGCTCATGTGGTTCCTTCTTGATATGAGAAAATTGAGCCAAGAGAGCATACACATCTTCAGCATTTTTGAAACATTGCTCAAACTAAGTTGTCAAGGTGGTCCAATCAGTAATTGACCCAGTAGGAAGATGATAAAACCAATCAGTAGCATTATCCTGCAATGTTTCTACAAAGAGTCTAAAAAAATGTCTTCATGCTCAATCCCAAGAATCCCACATGCAACGTTGAAGGCTGCAATGTATTCATCTAGGTGTACCTTCCCATTACCTCAGAATGTAGGAAAACCTTTCCTACTACTCCTGGGTAACTCATGCAATGGTTGAGGAAGAGCAAGAGACCTAATCTATTGTCCCTAAGGTAGAGGCGTTGTCATCTGTGGGGAGATTGTTTGAAGGGGAACTAAAACACCAGCAAGTATTAAAGCAAGAAGATTAGGGCTGAGTTGTTCTGGAGAAATGCTATTCTTGGAATTTATATCTTTAATAGGAGGTGTGCTTGCAAAAAAAGTTCCTTTGTTCCTTCTTGTTGGAAGAAGAGAAATTTTTTGTTGCTCCAGAAGTTGAAAATGAGAATCTTCAACCACGAGAGCTTTCTTCCCACGTGTATATCATAGAGTTGCTAGACCGAAAAAAGATCTTGAAGTTGTTTTAGAAAGGGATAAATTTGAAATGAAATCCCCGACGGAGTTGCCAAAAACTGTTGGGTTTTAAAATGGTGCTTTAACAAAACCTCAGTCAGGGGACAACAAGTACCTCCTCTTTATGGGAGAGGTTCCCTTATTGAAAGCAAGTAGAAAAGCTTATATACAAATGTAAAACTTTCATCTTAAGGTTGGACTATGATACTTTTGAAGTGTAAATAGAATCAAAAGCAATCAATACAGAAGAATTTCCCCTTTCTCTCTATCTTCATTTATTGTCTCTTCTTACTTACCTAAAATCTGTGGATCAGTTATCTTCTATAATAAGAAACTTTGTGTTCTTATTGGTATGATTTCTAGAACTTTGTGTCTATGGAATGATATATTATGTTATGAATGTGAATGATTCTATTTTGTATCACCTTTGCTCAGTATGTATAAGGTTATACTCTGTTATTTATATTTCCTGAAAGTACTACTATTTTCTGCTCTTTCCTTTCTTCAGTTTCTTCCATTCATTTGTATTGATAAGCTATTTTGGTAAAAAAACATTTCAAGATGTCAGAAGTCTAGCCTTAAGATGAAAGTTGTACATTTTTATATAAGCTTTGTTACTTACTTTCAGTAAGGGAACCTCTCCCATAAAGAGGAGGGACTTACTATCCCCTGACTGTGGTTTTGTTAAAGTACCATTTTAAAACCCAACAGGATCATAAGTTCACTTAGTCGTGTGACAATCGGGGTCAATCTATGACTGTGGTTTTGTTAAAGTACCATTTTAAAACCCAACAGGATCATAAGTTCACTTAGTTGTGTGACAATCGGGGTCAATCTAACTCCCCATTTGCATCTTTTCTTTTTAGGATTTGATTTGTTTTGGAGTTTTGCAGATGTTCTTTCTTCTTGTAGGTTTCAGGAAATTAACAATGAGGTACATTGACATACAGGCAAATAAAAGCTACATCTAGTGAACATCTCGTGACCCTGTGAAATTGAGCTTCATAACTTCTGAGCAGTCACACACACCTAGAGGAGGTTCTTGACACCCTTGACGTGCCTAAACTTGCATAGGAAACCTAGTCTCGGCATTCACAACAACTCTGCATTTTTCTGGGTTTGAGTACGATAGACTTCTTTTATTTTCTAACAGTTCTCCAACTCGACATAGCTTTGGATTTAGTGCGAATCAACTAAGTATTTTACCCTCCCTTTTGCAACTAGGGTTTCATATTTTCTAGCTTGCTTGCTTGTGTCAAATATGTACTTTATTACATATCTATCTACTACATTGTAACTTAATTAGAATTTAACATTTATTTATTTCAATATTTTTTAAATCACCAACATATCCACTACCACCCCTATCAACATATATGAAAATCACCCCTTCCACTGAATCTGGTAAAGCATAACAAATGATCCCCATCATCATAGTCACCAATTACCCCCCTCAGCATCATCACTGAATAGGGCCCCATATGATAAAGAATTTGAAGTGTATACCACATCTCCCACATTGTCACCATATAAATCATGTATAATTGTACCTCTACTAGCCTTATCGATCACATAAACTTTCTCACCCTATATTGGTAAGTGTAATATCCAGTGCACATCCTCCAAATGAATCTTATCTCCCTATAGGTAGTCAGAATGTGCATGCCACATGGTCTCAGTGCTCGAATAGCACCAAAAATAAGCCCATGTCCCTGTAGATATGCCTATGATGGCACGTCCAACCCAATCTAACCTCATTTAAGTGAGCTTAATCATTAAGTGACAATAAAGATCATACCTCATTCATAATCTTCAGGACCCTATCCTATGTATGCAATCTCTCACAATCCTACATCCAACAAAAAAATAGTAAAAAAATAATCAACAATCCACCAAAACTAATTCAAATATATCAACAACCAATCAAAATTATAAAAAATCACAAATTATGTAGAATTACAAGTGAATTTTATAAAATAGCTGGCGATCCTTTAAGAATCATTGACGAATCCCAAATTGCTAGTGATTTCATATGAAATCATGAGTGGTTTCTAAGCACTTATCAATTCTTAGAAAAACCAAAAATAAACAAGATATACAAAAATATTAAATACATCACCTACCTTAGCTCCTGTGGGTTGACATTGCCTCTATGTACCTCATGCAGCCTCCATCACAATCAAATACACCCAAAAATTTCAAATTAGGGCTCTCCAGACGTCTTAATCTCAAAATAGTAACTATATCAAATGAGCTTTTCAAATTGCTTTATATAGCACTTTCTTTCTACGGACGCATCCGTTGGTGATTCATGCAATCATCGATGATTCTATTTAAATCACCAATGACTATGTCAAGTCACCTTTATTATAAATTCTTAGTCACTTGACCTCAGCAAACCATCATTTTTCATCATTTCTTTCCAAAATAGCACATTTTCTAGCACGTGCTTCCTTTTTAAGGCCCCAAGACCCTTTGAAAATATGAAAAAGTCAATCAATTAAATCCTTCATTTATCAAATCCATTTCAAATTTCATAGCCCTTTTAGGGAAACATTTTCCCTTGTTGTTAAATCATATGTCTATAAGAAATGAACCCATTGCTTCCCCTATCACTTAACTTCTTAGTCACGTAAGCCCACCTTTGTGGCAGCATCATTTACCAAGTTTACATCTCCTGATACACCGTGGATAACATACCCAACTGAAATCATTTCCCGTAACTATTGCCTATGATTCATACCTCTATAGGTTATGAACCCATTGATTGCCCTACCACTTGACTCTCCAATGGCACAAAGTCCACCTTTTTGGTAATTTTCTTTTGTAACTAGTCTTGGGGCATCTTAAATCAAAATACGCCATCATACAAACCTATCTCATCCAACAACCTTTTAAAACTTGGGATAAATTCCCTTCGACACAATAACCCCTAGTTTGAGGGGGGGCCACCTATCTAAAAAATCAATTGTTTCACTCATTTTTGTCCAACGTCTCATTTATAACAAACCACTTGAAAAAAGGGGCAAATGTAGACACCTATTTATGATTCAATCCCCTCATACTTGCATTCAAAAATCTAAAAATCTATCTTTTTAGCATAGATCACATTTACCTTTTGTAAAACCTATCTACCTATCATATTTACTCACATTAACCTCCCTAACCATCTACCACTGATATTAACCCATTTTCATCCTAACCCCCTAAACCTCCTCAACATCTCCCTAACCTCTTCCATTCACACCCAAACATAAAAAACCCCATTTTATAAGTAGTTAAAACCACTTCTAACCCATTTTCCCCACATTTATCATATCACTGAAGAATCTAATAGAATTAGCAGTGATTATAAATTAACTCCTTATTTGGAGATCATCAACAATTCATAGCAAAGCTCTGTTGCATTTAGGATCGAGAAGAAATCAACATGAACATACATACATTCTTTGCATCCATATTATGTCCCTAAAAGCATTATTAACCTTGTAAGATCTCTGTAGCTCTATCAACACTTCTTTCACATCAAAGGTATCATGTATTTGTCCATTTACATTCTTAAATCATTTTTGTATCATATAACATCTTTAATCAATCACTAGATCAATCATTTTCATTCACAATTTCATCATATCAAGAAATCAAACTTTTCACAGTGTAGACACAAAATCACGCACTTTGGGTATCTATTTAGTCTTGATTGTATAGTACTATTCATATGATTCCTAAGTAATAAAATTACTAATTAACCCATGTCTTTGGCCACTTTTCTTTTCTTTTTGTTTCCATTTTTGGTCTTATACCCTTATTTTCTTAGTCTTACCTTTTTATACTTCAGAATTTATCACCCTGGACACCAACGCCCAGCCAAGATGCCAGCGTCAGGTGTCCTCATCCCCTCTAGGTGCCCCTAACCCCTTTATACTTAGTTCAATTCTTTTAGGTCCATTCTATCCATTTGAGCATATTATATTTTTGGTATTCATCCTTTTCGGGGTTAATTACGAAATTCAAGCAAAGGAATCATATAAATATAAAGTTATATGGTCATAATAAAGGACTAAGCACTAGCTATCACCACCTAAGGTTACATCCATCAAACATCTAAGAGCTCAATTGCATCCATCTAACACCATCTGAGGGACACAAGGGTTGGTTATTCTACATACACTTCATAGGAGGGAAGTTCATTCTATTCCATGCACACATCTAATACATTTCTTTACATCTAGCTTACTTGATTGTTATCAAGTGTGACATGCACAAGAGCCACCTAGGACATGATTTCCACACACACACACAAAACTACATTGGGCCTGAGATGTAGTGCATCAATCATTCATAAGATCACCATTGTGATAGTCAATGACAGTCCAACCCCTCATTTTACATCTTTCCTTTTTTAGGATCTGATGTCTATTTGAGGTTTCACGAGTTCATACTTCATTGCAGGTTTCCAACGACCTTGGCAATCTTGGTGCGACCTCAAAGCAACCAAAGGTGAACAATAATGAATAAATAACAAAAAATTTGAGGAGGTTTCTTGAGCATTTACACAGACCCAAGCTCCCAGAAATAGGTCTAGGGCACCCACAAGTGCCTTGTCCCTCTCAAGGCACCCCAGTCCAACTTATTCTTCTAGATCTACATTTTTCTAAGCTTCAGTGTGACAATTAGTGCTTTTTATTTTCTAGTTTTTGAGATCTTTACACCTCCAGGATTAACTGTGAATCAAATAAGGCATTTTACCCTCTCTTTCCACTTATGGTTTCATATTTACTTGCTTAGTTTGCTTGGCTTAAATTTATGTACTGAATTATATATTCATTTACTGCTATAGTAGCAATCAGATTAGGCATATATTTCCATATTTATCTTAATCATTTTGGTGAACCTGATCTTGGAATCCACCTTCTCTATTTATGGTTTTACTTCTTATACATGTCACCCGTAGCGGTTGTTTTGGGTCTTTTGATAATCTCAAGCTTCCTCCATCTTCCCATAGGATTTCCAAATCAATCTCTGACATCTCTATCAATGGTTGCAACTTAAAATCCCTTTGCTAACTCTCTTCATGTTCCCCTTGATGAAATAGAAATATTTGATAGTGAAAAATCATACGATGAGGATACCAATGTTGATCAAGAGCAATTAGAAAAAATCACCATTTTTTGAAAAGCTTTGCGTGATAATCCCGCTCATCTTCCACATATTTGACTTGCCTTGATTGTTGCTAAAAACACTCGTGATGCTTCAACGCCTATTGTTGTTCACTCCTTAGCTCCCATGGCTTCCACTCAACCTCTTCATATTCTAACTTTCATTCCTACCACTACCACTCTCGTTATTCAACCTAATACTCCCAATGTGTAGCCTAACTTTTCTTCAAATACTCCTAATTTAACTTCTTTATATTAGGATCTACAGATACTAATTCACCAGCTCCAACTCACTACCTTTTGTGTATCGTCATCTCTTGATTCCACTTCACTTCTTCATACTCCTTTTACACCCTCAATTTCTACCTATCTGCTACCACCCAACTTCAATTCCCCTAAATTGTCCATCTTTAAAGGCCATGACAACCCACAAATGCATCTTTGAGCCTTTCATGTGGCATGTCTCAACTATTCGGATGATCATACCATATTAGCAAAGCTCTTTCCCCACATTATCCAAGATTATGTGATGTGTTGGTTCTGTAACCTACCTATCCACTTAGTAATATCTTTCATGCATCTAACCGATGCTTTTCTCACTCATTTTTCTATAAACATCAGCTCTAAGATATCATATTCTCAGTTGGCACAAATTAAACAAGGGTCTAATGAACATCTAGTAGATTATGTCTTACGATATAAAAATAACCTAGCTAAGATGTCTAATGTATTCACAAACTCTGAATGTTAAGACTTTTTCATTCAAAGTTTATTGTCATCTCTTCAAGAGAGTGTCATATTTGAAACATCTCCATCATTTGATCAACTGTGTCACACTCTCAAGTTACGAAAAACTAAACTATTATCTATATGAAAGATTAAGTATTAGGAGAAAGCTTCCCCCTCTATGCACTTTCAAATTAAATCAACTTTTAAGCCATCACCAAAACCTACGAAAATAAAAACCACTGTCAACGATGTCTATAAAACTAAATAACTTCAATGGAAACCGCCTAAACAAACATATACAAAGCTAACTATTGAACCCCACATTCTACTACCACAACTTGTCGAAAGAAATCTTATCACACTTCCTCTACCACTTAATTTAGATCCATCTCGTCCTAAAGGTTTTAATTATGATGAAAAAGTTAGATGTGACTATCATCAATGTGTTGGGCATTCTATAGATCATTATTTCCAACTTCACAATCTCATTCAAGATCTGATTGATAATAATGCACTTGAGCTTCTAGAGCCTACAAATTTTGTGCCTATCAATGAAAATCACAAGCTCAAGATATTTAACAATCCTTTGTCGAAACATGACAAATAAGAGGTTGATCCCTCAGAAAATCATACATATCGTGTAGTACCTCCTCCTGGATTGGGGGCTCTTGATTTTCAAGTTGCTCATGCTGACATTTCTCCACCAATCATTTTTTTCTCTTATCATGATTATAATGCTACATTCTCTTCTAATCACTTGCACATCAGTGCCTCTATCAGATCCATCCCTATCAATAACACAAAATTTTATCCATCATTGCATATCAGAACGTGTTCTATTCTACTTCTTGTTTTTATTGGTTATCCACTCTCACAAATATCATATCCAATGGATAACTCATATGGGGCCACCAATCTTCAAGTTATTGTCGGTCTTGTTGGTGCCATTTTTGAGCTAACACCATGTTGCCCTAATTTTCCAAGTCTATATTTGCTGGAAAAAAATTTACCCTTTGAATTCATGGTCTGAATTTCTTCCTCTCTAGTTTGATGCTTTAAAAATGCTCACAAACTTGTTGTTTTGCCCAAATTTGAAGGAATATTCCAAGTTTGCCCCTTTTTGTGCCCTAGTTCTTCCAAATTTGTGGGTTGTGTCTTTTTCCCTTTGCCAGATCATGGGAAAAATTGAAATTAATCAAACCATACTTGTTTGTAATTGAAAATCCTATCCCAAGGTCGAAAATGTTGTAAAATCATGCTTCAGTTGATTCAAAATCAAAAAATCTGCCATCCTTGGTGAAAAAATTGAATTCTAGGGCATCCCTAGAATTTTTTACATTTTGACGGTCAGACGAGGCATCATTAGCCCATCAAATTAATCCTCAAAAGGTATTCGCAATGTGGTTGGTTTACATTGGCTGAGGAAACGCGGGGATGCACTCTAACTTTTCATTTTTCACCTTTTCAAGCAAATGGGGCATTTTTGGGCCCACGGCTCCATTTTTTCCAAATTGCCTACGTGGCATGTTCTTATTGGCCGAGGAGATGTGGGTGGCAGAGAAAAACTTGTGAAATTTTGTGTTTCTTGGCTCAAATGCTTAAGGGAAAATTTTGGCCCAAAAGCCCCTATTGCCAATCAGAGAGAGGACACGTGTCCTAAAAGTGGTTCAAAGTAGGAAGTACGGGCCGGTGGGGGGACTTAGAGATTTTTTGGCTCTAATTCACAAAAAGTTTCAAAATAAAGTTTTTGGCCCCCCATGGCCAATCAGTGATGGACATGTGGCAACATTTTAAGGGTCAAATGCGGGGGGCGGGTCAACGTTCAAGGGGATTTGTCCCTTTTTCACAAAAAATTGTAAAGGAGGTTTTTGGCCTGAAAGAAAGACTTGGATCCAACAACAAGAGGACAGAGCACCACATTTGCAAGAGGATAGTTTCGGAGGCATGGGCCCATGGAGGGAAAGTGGAAAATTTTCCCCTTTTTGCTTAAAAGGCTTAAAATGAAAATTTAAGCTAGCGGGTCCTCAACGAATCATCGACATACATGCATGGCAGAGGCAAGGCGGGTCAGCGGGCCAATGGAGGTAGGTAGGAAATTTTTCCCTTTTGCATAAAATACTCAAAATCAAAATTTGATGCACTGGCCCACTAGCGAATCACAAGGAGACACGTGGCAAGGGAAAAATTGGAGGTGCAGGGCCCGCGGGGCAAAAAGTGAAAATTTTCCCAATTTCCAAAAAAGGTCAAAATGCTGCAGAATTGAAGCACGATTTCAATGGGACCCACCATGTGCCACGTGTCAGCTCCGAAATTCAAAGGCGGAGGGGCAGAAGAAAAAGTCAAAATTTTCCATTTTTCCAAAAAATGTGGAAATGTTTAAAAAATGATCCCAATTTTAGTCCCGATTGGTTTTTGACATGTGGAGGGCCTATATTAAAGGACAAAGATGGATAAGATCAATGGTTGTTGTGCATCCATTTGTTTTGACCACCATGGGAGCTCCAGGAAGCTTGGAATCATGATTTTTGCATCAAAATTCATCAAATTTATAGTGATTTTGTGTCGTCTTGGCCTTCTAGGATCATTGGCATCACTTTCATGGCTTAATTCTTTGATTTGAGGTGTTTTTGAAATAATTTTTCCCTAGCCCAAGCAAACACGTGAAATGACAAAATCAAAAGTTGCAGAGGTAGTATGAAAAGGTAAAAGGGTGAAAATGATAAGTAAGAGGTGTTTACATGCCTGCCTCCGGGATGGATATGATCCAGATATTTGTAATAATTTAATCTTTTGGGCACATCTGGAAACATGCGAGTGTTTTTCTATTTGATGTCATTTTCACTGAATCATGAAGAATTGATGTAACAAAATTGATCCCATGGCATATTCTTTGCTTGGGAAATAAGGATCCAATATGACATAGGGTATATAGTGCATTTTGGAGAAATTGTAAGGGGTTGGGAGTTGAAAATCATGAGCAAATTCTGAGAGAAATCTCATTTTATGAGAAATCCACCAAAGAACCAGGTTAATGTCTCATGTGTTGGAAATTCATGTATGTGAGTTGGTTACAAATGTATTGCCATCACACAGCTCTGAGAATGTTCATGTAACTCTCCCCTGTTGTTGAATCTAACAAGTTTTAAATTAAATCTATGTTTTCCTTGGGAAATATGGTCTCTATTATCATTTTCTAAATGCCTCTAAATATTTTTCTTTTTTTCTTGTTGTAATATTGGATTAAAAGTCTTTAGAAATCACACAGGATCTCCATTTCTGGTTGATAGTTTAGTGGCATTTGCAATCTCATATTTAGAAGATCCTTCATTTGATAAGGAGATAAACAAATTTAAAATCACTTTACCTTCCTTGACTATAGAGATTTCTTGTAAACCTTTGGGGGTACCTTAGGTGTGGTTTGATAAATGATTTTTGTGTTTAATTAAGTTCTTTACTTCAATATTTTGTGGTAAGTTCTCAAAGATTGTGTGAAGATTGAACCTAGGCTTCCATTTGTGCCTTTTCTGGTTGAAAGAACATCCTTATTATTTGAGGCATTTCATCTGATAGTTGTTCAAATATTGTAGAGATTGTCAAAGATCTGATCTATCCCAATTTGTATTATCAATCCCCCATCAAAAATCATCTAAAAAACAAAGATACTATCATGTACCACCCATGATTTACATTTTTATACCCACAGAAGATCAAAATCCATTTGCAAAAGTATGCATAACAGATCAGGATTTCCAGTTTCTCTAGTAAACTTTGCCTTGTTTTGAGAACATACCCATGTTTTGAGAAGTGACAACTTGTGAGAGTTCAGATCTAGGGTTTTGATCATGTTTTGATCAAGGTCTTCATCATATAATTTCAAGCAAAGAGAAGGACATATTCATCTCTTTAACCATTACAAGGTTACAAAACAGGTCCTCTTACCTTGGTTGCAAGGAACAACCTAAAACAACTAGGACAAGATCAAGTCCTATTGGAGTGTTATTCATTTCTCCACAACCTGAGTTCCATCTAAACCATATTCCTAGCTACCAACGACATACAACATGGTCTAGTCTGTCTTCAAGATCCATGACATATCTATGGTGTTGCTTAGATTGAAAAGGAGAACAAATTTTGATACCAACATGAGTGGAACCATTGCCGGGGAGTTCTTGGAATTTATTGGTGTTTGTGAAGTGTTTGAAGAGTTTCAGCATTTTTGTATTCAAGTTTTTTATCTGCTACATTGTTAAAATATCATTCTATGCTTCAGATCTGCAAGTTTTAAGCAAAAATTTCAAGCTCTATCTGCCCTTTTTTCATTTCCCAGGAGTTTATACACTTTGGTTGCATTGTGATTGATTTTTCTAAGAAGAAGAAGGTCTGATTTTTAAAGCTTTGGCAATATTTTCAGTGCTGGTAAATATTTGATAGAAGTATTTTAGTGCATTCTTTCACAACTAAGGTGAAACTCCTTAGTGATGACTCCATGTTGATTTGATCTTGAAAATACCAGTTGTCTTACCCTTCTGTCATTTAATTTTGTGTTGCTAATCCCTGCAAAACTGGAAGGAAGAAGATCTCTCTTCATCAAGGACTCTTCTAAGAAGTTGTTTACAGATTCAAGAAGCTCAGAGCTAGAGGGAAGAAAGGTGTGGAAAGTTGTTGGAGACATGACTGCAAGAAAGGAGATCCCTATTGTTGATTTTGAAAGTGAGTAGCCTGTTATTGAGGACTGTAATTCTTCTTCAAGTGGATCTGAATCAGACACTCCTAGTGCTGATTTGAATTCCCCATCAAGTGAGGGACCTTCTTGTGCATTTGAAAGGCTTGATCCTAAATCTGCTCCTATATTTTCTAAATTTGCTAGAAATCATCAAGAAGGAGAGCCCTTAAGAGAGATCTGTTTGGAAGTTTTCATTCCCATTCCCCAAAGACCTCTCACTCCTCATCATTTTGTTTCTCCTCCAAGATCACCACCACCAAACAAATGGCTCAGCCTAGACCTCCATTTGTTTTTAATACCTTTGGTCCTATAAATTTTAGAGGAATGGATGGTTACCCAAATGTTGTCCCACAAGATGTCAGAAATAGGTTGCCAAAATTCCAGGGTAACAATGCTATTACTAGTGATCAGCATCTCAAACTTTTTGATAATATGATGGAATATTTTGAGATAGAGTTTGAGGATGTATATGTCAAATTGTTTATTCATACACTAGAAGAGGATGCTAGGGATTGGTACAAGGCTCTACCTGATAATTGTATTGATTCATGGACTGAAATGAAAAATGCATTTAGGTTGCAATATGGTGACAAGAATGATCCTAGATTTATTTTATCTGAGTTTGAGAATATCAAGAAGAACCCTAATGAATCAATCCATGACTTCAACACAAGGTTTAAAATTTTTTTGAGAAGGCTTCCTGTTGGCTTGAGGCCTTGTGATGAATCATGTTTAATCAAATATGCAGATACATTTGATAAGAAGGCATCCTATTACCTAAGAGACAAGAACCCAACTAATCTAAGAAAAGCTTTTACCATGGCACTTCAAATTGAAAACAATATCAAGGCTATTGGGAAACCTCTCAAGAGAGATGGTGTAAAATTGATAAACCCTGAAAAACCTCAAGCTAGCAAAGGTGCTGATTTAGAAGAGGTTGTGAAAACTTTGGAAGGGGATGTCAAAGAAATCTCATACAAGTTGGCAAGAGCTGAGAAGGGAATTAGGCAGACTTCACAAGGTCAGCCTAGGTAACAAGCACAAGATAGATTTGGAAATCATCCTAGGGGTGATCAAAGACAAGATGATAGAGGTAAAGGACCTATGGGAGGGGGAAATAGACAACCCCAAGCACGTGAAAGTAGATTGGTTCCTGACCCTCTAACTATCAAGGTTGTTGTTGTTGATGAAGTTACTGATATGGATTGGTGTGATAGATGTTTTCTTCCTCATCCTCCATGTGAAGTGGACCAACAAGTTGATGAAGCTGATAATGAGGATGGAACTGATGATGATATTTGCATGATGGGTTGTTCTTCAAGCTCACAAGGAGGAGCAACATCTAATGAAGTAATAAGTGCTAGGACTATTACTACCTTTTGGGATTGCATCAAATGGGTACAAGTCTTTCTCCCCCCTCATGCTCTTGAAGTTGATGTAGTGTAGGATTTTGAAATTCCTAACAATGACTTTGAATACTTAAGAGCTTTGATGATTAAGAAGTATGATGGTGGTATCCCTTCGGAGGAAGATAGACAATTGTTGATGAATGTTGTTGTAGCTCAAGAGAAAGACTATAACATTAGAAGAAAATTTGTTAAGGGATTTGGGCCTCAAGCCAAACCTAAAACACCCTTACTCACAAGCATTCCAAAAGTTACCAGGAGAGAAGAACCTGTCAAAATCTCTGTTGTCCCAAACAAAAATTACAGTCCTCCTCATGCCCAAGCTGTCAAGAATCCACTGCCATCTAATGAATCTTCTTGTCTCCCTTCTAATGTTGTTTTTCCAAAGAGTGTTCCCTATTACATAGCCAAAGTATTGAGCCAAATTAAAGTGAGTGTTCCAATCATTGAGTTGCTTAGAATTTGAGCATAAGAAGAGAGCATTTGAGTACTTGGGGTTGAAGGAAGAGAAGATCACTCCAGGAGAAATGTAAATGTTGTTGAGACTCCTCCTAAAATCATTACTGACCTTGAAACACCACTAGAAGTAGAAGATCTTGGAGAGACACCTGAGGTATATTTGGGGACATCTTTGGTTGATTCCCAATTGAATGTTGATCCATTTTTCACAACTTTGATTATAAAGGATAGGCTACTTCACAATTGTATGTTTGATTCTGGTGCATCATGTAATGTCATGCCTCTAGAAGTCATGAATGAGTTGGATATCAAAGTGACAACAGCCTATGGAAATTGTACTACTATGGACTCAAGAGAAGTGCCAGTAGTTGGTTGTGTAAAAGGTTTGGTTGTGCAGCTTGCATCTTATCCTGGGAGGAATTTAAAATTGGATGTTGTGATTGTTGATTGCCCTGCCAAATGGGGTATGCTTTTGTCAAGAAAATGGGCTGCAAGTGTTGGAGGGAGTTTCCAAATGGATATGTCTTTTTCCACCATTCCCATTGAGGGTAGCCTAGTCAAGCTCTATGGAGAAAAGATAATGTTGCACCTAATTAAAGATTCCAACAATGCTTCCTATGAAGTGTTGTTTGCTGATGTAGATGCTGAGAATTTCATTGGTTTTGCTAATGGAAAATAACACAAAATGGATCAATCAAAGTTCCTTGAACATGTATGTTCTCCTTGGACCTTACTATTTGATGAAGCTTCCTCCAAATTTGGAAATGGTGCTGGTGTAATTCTGATTTCTCCTAGCTTGGAAGAATTTATTTTTTCCTTCAAGCTTAATTTTGAATGTACTAACAACATTTTTGAGTATGAAGCCTTGTTGTTGGGTCTAAGAATTGCATGGAAGTATGGTGTCAAGGACATCATTGCAAAGGGAGATTTAGAGCTAGTTGTCAAACAAATAAGAAAACTGTATGCTACAAAAAATCAGTGGATGAAGCAGTATAAGCATGCAGTTTGGGATCTAGTTGAGATGTTTGATTCCTTCAATATTATGCACCATGAAAGAAGTTTGAATGTTGTTTCTGAAAAGTTGGTATTGTTGGGGTCAATATTTGGAGTTTTCACTATTTCACCTTATTATAAGTACAATGTTGAAGTGTTAACTAGACAAGTTGTCCCTGACAACATCACAAGCATTAGAAAGTGTTTGATGATGATTCTCAAGTGCAAAGGTTCTTGAAAAATCAAGGTGAGTTTGTAGATCAGAATATTGATTGGGAACCAATGGTGTGTATGACTGAAGGAAGAGAGACTTTGTTTGGAAAAGATATCATCCAATTGAAAACAAACACCATTCCTAGAGGTCTTGTTGCACTTGAGTCAAATTTTAACAATGCTGATTGCATCATAAATAGAAACATGTCTACCTCAAGGGATGTGGAAGAGCATGACTTGGGAACAAAGGAAAAACCAAGAAAGGTTTGGTTGGGCAGCAGTTTAAACAAGGAAGAAAAATAGTCCTACCTCCAATTGTTGAAACAATATCAAGACTACCTTGCTTGGTCCTATTCTGAGCTAAAAGCATATAGAGAAGAATTTTTTCAACATGAGATCCCTATTAAGCCAAAGACTAAACCATTCAGATAGAGGAAAAGGCCAATTAATCCACTTCTCTCCATGAAAATGCAAGAGGAGTTAAAGAATTTGAGAGATGGAGGTATTATTCAGCCCACTAGATATTCATCTTGGGTTGCAAACCTTGTGCCAGTCAGAAAGAAGAATGGAGAAATCAGACTTTGTGTGGATTTTAGAAATCTAAACAAAGCATCCATGAAGGAAAACTATCCCTTGCCAAATATGGAAAATATGTTGCAGCTTGTGATAGGGTCTGAGTTGCTTTCTACATTGGATGGTTTCTCCGGATACAATCAAGTGGTTGTCAAGGAATCAGAAAGACTTAAGACAACATTCACTACTCCTTGGGGAACATATGTTTTTGTTAGGATGCCCTTTGGTTTGATGAATGCTGGTGCCACTTTTCAAAGAGAAATGGATGTTGCTTTTGCTAGTTACATCAATGAGTTCATTGCAGTTTACCAAGATGATGTGACTGTGTTTTCAAGGTAGAGAGGTGATCATTTGCAGCACTTGGAGAAGATGTTGATCAGATGTAGGGAGTATGGAATTTCTCTTAATCCAAAGAAGTGTCATTTTTGTGTGCAAAAGGCCAAGCTGCTTGGTCACATTGTGTCAAAAGATGGTGTTATGATAGACCCTGAGAGAGTGGAAGCAATCAGCAAAGTACCTATCCCAAGAACCAAGAAAGCATCCAATCTTTCTTTGGTCAAATTAATTTTATTAGAAGGTTTGTTTCCAAATTTGTTGAGTTGACTCTTCCAATCACAAGCATGCTAAAGAAGGACCAAGTTATCAGGTGGGAGGAGGCTACCATTCAAGCTTTTGAAGGAATTAAAGAGGCACTCAAACATGCACCTATCTTGGCAGCTCTGAATTATAAGAAGCCTTTCCAAATATTCTCCTTTGCTTCTAAAAATACTATTGCATCTGTTTTGCTCCAAAAGGATGAAGATGGGGCTGAGAGGCCTATTTCCTTCTTTAGCAAGGCTTTACAAGCTGCTGAGTTAAAGTATACAATCATGGAAAAACAAGCATTTTCCTTGGTGAAAGCAACAAAAGTTTTTAGGCCTTATATATTGAGTTCAAAAGTTGTTGCTTATGTTCCCCACACCATGGTGAAAGACATCTTATCAGAGATGGAGGTCTCAAGAAAAATATGTAGATGGGTGAAAAAATTGTAGGAGTATGATATGGACATCCAAACCACAAACTTGGTAATAGGTTCGGGTCTTGCTAGGCTCATAGTTGAGAGCAACTTGCAGAATGTGGAAGTGAATTAGCTGGAGGAAGAAAATGTAGATGTGCTTGCAAAATTGGTAAGTTCTGAGTGGTACAAGGATGTGATATTCTACCTCAGACACCTTTACTGTCCCTATCACTTAAATAAAAATCAGAAAAGATCCCTCAAGCTGGCTTCTCAAAAATATATCATCACAGACCTTGGGCTGGCTTGGAAGAACCCTGAAGGTGTCCTCTTGAAATGCATAACTGAAGATGAAGCTCCCAAGATAGTTGTTGATTTCCATGGGGGAGTTTGTGGAGGACACTTTGCTGGAAGAGTAACAACACATAATATTTTGAGAGCTGGTTATTGGTGGCCTACTCTCTTCAAAGATGCAACCCAACTAGTTAGAAAATGTGATAGTTGCCAACGTTTCTCTGGAAGACTGAAAGCTTTAGGCTCCCTTCCTTTGCAGCCTGTATCAATTGAAGCTCCTTTCAAGCAATGGGGGATGGACTTCATTGGTGAGATTTCAGATCCTTCTAGTGTAGGCCATAAGTGGATTCTTGTAGCCACTGATTATTTTACAAAGTGGGTTGAAGCAATCCCATCTAAAAAGGCAACACACCAAGTGGTAATGGACTTCTTGTTGAATCACATCATATGCAGATTTGGAGTCTCAGTCAAGATTGTAGCTGATAATGCCATGTGCTTTAGAGTCAAACCTTTAATGGAAATATGCAATGAATATGGAATCAATCTGACTTATTCTTCAAACTATAACCCCCAAGGGAATGGACAAGCTGAGTCCAGCAATAAGAATTTGTTAAAGATCATTAGAAGAACCTTGGAGCAAAACAAGAAGAAATGGGGTGAACAATTGAAATTTGTAGTTTGGGCTGATAGGATAACTCCTAAAAGAGCTACTGGTAAAATCCCATTTGAATTGGTGTATGGAACTCAGGCTTTTCTGCCCTTGCACCTACAATTATCTTCATTTCAGTTTTCCCAACAGTTGGAAGATCAAGAGCTTGGCCCATATGAATCAAGGATCAATTAGATTATTGAGCTTGATGAGGAGAGAAGAGCATCCCATCAAAGGCATGTCAGATTTAGGGAAAAATTGAAGAGATTGTTTGACAAGAAGGTCACTCCTAGAGCCTTCAATGTTGGAGATTTGGTCTTGTTGTGGGATAGTAGGCATGAAGACAAGGGAAAGCATGGAAAATTTGATGCATTATGGATGGGACCTTATGCCATTGATATCAGAATTGGTGAACATACCTTTTTTCTCAAAGACTTAGATGGGGAATTGCTAGAGCTTCCTGTTAATGGTAGACATTTGAAACATTTCTTGGATTAATCCCCAAATTTGAGGTATGCACAGCTTGTACAGTGTATAGTCTTTGTTTTTTTCTTTGTTTTTGGTGTTTTGTCAATTTTGTGGTTTGCTTTGCTATATGGCAGCCATTTTTGTTGGGTTCTCAGTTGGTTTTTGGTGATTTTGGCTCTTGACTCCTTTTCCCAATGGATATTTTGGCACTTGGTCTACGTTTTGTCCTTGTGGCACTCACTGGGAGTGCCCATCCCCAAGCAAGAGCCGATGTTGGTGCCATTTTTGAGCTTACACCATGTTGCCCTAATTTTCCAAGTCTATATTTGCTCAAAAATGTATTACCATTTGAATTGATGGTCTGAAATTCTTCACCTCCAATTTGATGCTTTAAAAATGCTCAAAAACTTGTTGTTTTTCCCAAATTTGAAGGAATATTCCAAGTTTTCCCTTTTGAGCCCTAGTTCTTCCAAATTTGTGGGTTGTGTCTTTTTCTCTTTCCCAGATCATGGAAAAATTGAAATTAATAAATTCATACTTGTTTGTAATTGAAAATCCTATCCCAAGGTCAAAAATGTTGTAAAATCATGCTTCAGTTGATTCAAAATAAAAAAATTTGCCATCCTTGGTGAAAAAATTGAATTCTAGGGCATCCCTGGAATTGTTTACATTTTGACGGTCAGACGGGCATCATTTTCCCATCAAATTCTTCCTCAAACATGGTATTGGCAATGTGGTAGTGTTTGCATTGGCCAAGGAAAGGTGGGGAGGCACTTATAACTTTTCATTTTTTATTTTTTTCAAGCAAATGGGGCATTTTCAGGCCTGAGGCTCCTATTTTTTCCAAATTGCCTACGTGGCATGTTTTCATTTCCTGAGGAGATGTGGGTGGGGAGGGACTTGTGAAGTTTTTTGTTTCTTTTTATAAAGTTTCAAAAAATTTTGGCCCCCGCTCCAATCAGAAGAGGACACGTGTCCTAAAAGTTTCAAAAGCGGAAGTGCGGGCCAATGGGGGACTTAGAGATTTTTTCTCTAATTCACATAAAGTTTAAAATAAAGTTTTTTCCCCGAAAGCTCCAATAGCGATGGACATGTGTAGCATGGCAGGGTCAAAGGGGGTCATGGGTTAACATTGAAGTTTGGGAAGTTTTCAAAAATTTTGAAGGGATTTTTGAAGGAAGAAAGGAAGACTTCAATGAATAGAAGAGCACCATGTTAAGTTTCGGAGGCATGGGCCCACGAAGACAAAGTGGAAAATTTTCCCTTGGCTGAAAAGGGGTAAAATGGATTAATTCAGCGGGTACTTACCAAATGAGAGATGGACGCGTGGTAAGGCAAGGCAGGTTGGCGGGCCAACGGAGGAAGGAAGGAAATTTTTCCCTTTTGCCAAAAAATACTCAAAATCAAAATTTGATGTGCTGGCCCACTAGCGAATCACAAGGAGACATGCGACAAGGGAAAAATTGGAGGTGCAGGCCAATGGGGCAAAAAGTGAAATTTTTCCCAATTTCCAAAAAAGGTCAAAATGCACAGAATTGAAGCGTGATTTCAATGTGACCCACCATGTGTTACGTGTCAGCTCCGAAATTCAAAGGTGGAGGGGCGGAGAAAAAATGTCAAATTTTCCATTTTTCTTAAAAATGTTGAAAAGACAAAAATGATCCCAATTTCGGTCCCAATTGTTTTTTGACATGTGGAGGGCCTAGATTAAAGGAAAAAGATGGATAAGGTCTATGGTTTCTATGCATCCATTTGTTTTGACCGCCACAGGATCTCTAGGAAGCTTGGAATCATGATTTTTGCATCAAAATTCATCAAATTTATAGTGATTTTGTGTCGTCTTGGCCTTCTAGGATCATTGGCATCACTTTCATGGCTTAATTCTTTGATTTGAGGTGTTTTTGAAATAATTTTTTCCCTAGCCCAAGCAAACACATGAAATGAAAAAATCAAAATTGCAGAGGTAGTTTTAAAAGGTGAAATGATGAGAGGAAGGGTGTTTGCATGCCTCAATAATGAAAAACATGCCTCCGCGATGGATAATGATCTAGATATTTGTAATAATTTAATCTTTTGGGCACACCTGGTAACATGCGAGTGTTTTTCTATTTGATGTCATTTTCATTGAATCATGAAGAATTGTTGTAACAGAATTGATCCCATGGCATATTCTTTGCTTGGGAAAGAAGGCTCCAATATGGCATGAGGTATATAGTGCATTTTGGAGAAATTGTAAGGGGTTCGGAGATGAAAATCATGAGAAAATTCTTAGAAAAGCTCATTTTCTGAGAAATCCACCAAAGAATCAGGTTAATGTCTCATGTGTTGGAAATTCATGTATGTGAGTTGGTTACAAGTGTATAGCCATCACATAGCTCTGAGATTGTTCATGTAACTCTCCCCTACAATTGAATCTAACAAGTTTTGAATTAAATTTGTGTTTTCTTTGGGCAATATGGTCTCTGTTATCATTTTTTAAATGCCTGTAAAAAGTTTTTTTTTTCTTGTTACAATCTTGCATTGAAAGTCTTTAGAAATCACACAGGATCTCCATTTTTGGTTGATATTTTAGTGGCATTTGCAATCTCATATTCATAAGAGCCTTCATCTGATAAGGAGATAAACAAATTTAAAATCACTTTACCTTCCTTGACTGCAGAGATTTCTTGTAAGCCTTTGGGGGTACCTTAGGCATGGTTTGATCAAGGATTTTTGTGTTTAATTGAGTTCTTTACTTCAGGATTTTGTGGTAAGTTCTCAAATATTGTGTGAAGATTGCAACCTGGGCTTCCATTTGTGCCTCTTCTGGTTGAAAGAACATCCTGATTATTTGAGGCATTTCATCTAATAGTTGTTCAAATATTGTAGAGATTGTCAAAGATCTGATCTATCCCATTTTGTCTTGTCAATCCCCACCAAAAATCATCTAAACAACAAATATCCTATCATGTACTACCCCTAATTTTATTTGTATACCCAAAAAAGATCAAAATCCATTTGCAAAAGTATGCATAACAGATCAGGATTTCCAATGTCTCTAGTAACCTTTGCCTTGTTTTGAGAACATACCCATGTTTTGAGAAGTGACAACTTGTGAGAGTTCAGATCTGGGGTGTTGATCATGTTTTCATCAAGGTCTCCATCATAGAATTTCAAGAAAAGAGAAGGACATATTCATCTCCTTCACCATTACAAGGTTACAAAATAGGTCCTCTTACCTTGGTTGCAAGGCACAACCTAAAACAGCTAGGACAAGATCAAGTCCTATTGGAGTGCTATCCATTTCTCCACAAACCTGAGTGCTAACTAAACCATATCCCCGGCTACCAATGACATACAACATGGTCTAATCTATCTTTAAGCTCCATGACATATCTATGGTGCTGCTCAGACTGAAAAGGTGCTATTAGGTCTCAATTAGATTCACAGGTCTCAATCTATTATCTCCATGAATCACTTGTGCCTAAATTTCATTCAAAAAAATCAAGGCATCTCTATCAATGGAGTACCTCCATCCACCCCATGGTCAAAACCTCCTCTCAAGGTTGTGATTGCATCACCTAGTCCATCTAGTTCCCTACGGCCTATCAAACCTAAAGCACAATCCACTCCTAGCTCACCTATTTATACACAACCTATGCAGTCTCATCACTCTACTAGTCCAACACATCATTCTAGGGTTATCACTAGGAAAATTCCTATATCTCAGCATACATCACCACCTCGATTCACTCCACGTAGGTGTCCATCACCTCTACGCTCTCCTCCATGTAGGCATTCATCACCTTCATGCTTTGCTTCACATAGGTCTCCATCACCTCCACATTTTGTTAAAAAAAGGTTCCCACCATATTCTCATCAGTTGCATGCATATAGACTCCATTCACTTATGTAGCATCTATCTCATAAACCGCTACTCTTAGAGCATGGTCACACGCCTTCATTACCGCACGCATTGGGTAGAGGACCTTCATCCTTTACTTTTATCAGATAGCACGTTGATCACCACACTCTTTGGGGGCATCACACCTATTTCTCCCCCCCCCGCCCCCCCAACATTAGCAAGCATCTTATTTTCTCAACACTTCACAGCTATAGTTTCACATATGACATATGCATTTTGACACACTCTAGTGTCACCATTTCCTAATGATGCACTCTTGTGCTACTATTCACACTTGACTTTTGATGGCATCCTATACACATGAACCTCACACACCACACAAAACACACAACACACTACATACTACATATTACGCATCACATTACACACTTCGTATCTCGCACATTCATCTCCTTCTCACATCGTCAACTCTGCACATTCATGATATATCTTTTGACATCTATTTTCACACATTGTGGTCATTACCCTATGACACACTCTAGTTCCATGATCCATACTTGATTGATAAGGGTATACATCTCAAATGGACCTCATCACACTCATGCATTTAATCAACTCACTCACTCACTCACTCACACGTTTACAACCTACACTTTGCACTTTGATGATCACATATTTTTACTACACACATTTCAAACCATTTCCCAATGACGCACTCTCATTTTCATTCTTGATTGCTGAGAGGGGATAAATAAATGGACCTCATCTCATAAATACACATCCACTCGAGGGCACGTTGAACCTATCATTCACATTGCATTCCATTCCGTCTCATCCACAACATACTGCATATCTTGGTTGTATTTACTCTTACTTATGATTTTACATGCACATGTTATTACACATGCTAGATAATTTTTTTGTATGTAATTATATTTATCATATACACATGCGTGTTCACTTGCCTTTATATTTGTGATCACAAATTATACAGATCTATTACACGTAGCATGGATGTTTGGTTTAGTACCTATTACCAATCTCACAACGGATCCTAGGGGCATCCACTCTCATAAATTATAGATGTTATTGGTTCATCTTGTTTCATAGCACATTAATTTCTTGGATTATACATTCCTTGACATAATTTTTATCTCTCTAACATGTTAACGGGTGCTTCATATGTAACATTTGTATTGAAGGTCTATTTGTCACCATCGTTATCTATTACATTGTTTGTCATTGTTTTCTCTTTGTATGCTCTTGTTTACGGGATTTTCCCTTTGTCTTGTGTGTATACTATATACTTTAAGCTTTGTCATCCTTGATTGTCTTATGACATCGTGAGTGATGTCCTATGTTTGCAACCCATTTTTAACGGTCTACATTTTCTTCTTACATGTTTACATTATCTTCTTACATCTTAGCTTACACATTTTCTATTTAGCTTACATATTATATTCTACATGCATGTTTTCTTGTACTAACACTTATCTCCTAGCCACTTTGTTTGTGTGTGCCTTGGTTTCTACTAAGAACATTCCCTTCCCCCTGCAGGGCACAGTTTCAGCACAACGATCAATCCTCTTTTGGGCCACATACTCCTTCAACGATGTCGTATGCACCCCAAATGAGGGGGGGCATCATTTTGGTGAAATAGTCACCATATAAAATGTCATACAGTCACAGTTCAACATAGCACAATATTGGTACAACACAATTTTTTAGTTTCAAGGCTCAGAATCAGACTTAGGTCCTTAGCAAAACACAACCCTTCCTAGATGCCTATAACGAGGGGGCAATTACACATCGATTGGTAGTTCAACACAGTCTATAGAACTCCACATAATGGATTTTACAGGGCACGCAGTCCTTAGCACTCACATTTGATCAAATTTTACACACCATCTACAGTGGTGTTATGGACTGCGAGAAGAATTTAAAGGTTGGAGGATAACATCATACGTTTCTCCCTACACTTCTTCCATATAATTGGTTTGAGATTGCCCCAAAAACTTGCAGCTGACACAACTGGCTTGAGATCACCCGAAAAACTCGTTTACCTACAACATCTTCAGGATCCTTTCTATAGTCTTTTCTCATCATGTATTAGGTGTGGATGTTACTTTTTCATTTTTCGTACTCTATTTTACATACTTTTTTACACATTTCAATCATATACATGTGTATTTGACAATTTGTTCATTCTTCTCTTTTACAGGTTTATCTGTATGGGAAGTAGTAGTCAACATCATTAATAATTTCACAACATCAAGAAAAACAACATCGACATCAACAATAGGCACATCACAACTGCTACACATGCGTTTCAGCCCTAGGTTCATTTTCACCATCACTTTTTTCACTTTCTCCTCCTTAGCATCCACACTTCATATTTTTATCACTCCACGCTTTGTCTTGTCTCTTGGCACGCTCTTTCTACATCTACATGGTTATTAGGTATGCATCTCTATAAACTTTATGTTACCAAAATTTCGTCTCACCAACATAAAGTGGGAGAAAATGAAAACACAAAATCACACACTTTGGGTATCTATTTAGTCATGATTGCATACTACTATTCATATGATTCCTAAGTAAGAAAAATACTAATTAACCAATGTATTTGGCCACTTTTCTTTGCTTTTTTTTCCACTTTTTGTCTTACACCCTTACTTTCTCATTCTACCTTTTTATACTTCAGTATTTATCACCCTGAACACTAGCACCCAGCTAGGACACCAACACTAAGCGCCCTCGTCCCCTCTTGGTGCCCCTGAGCCCTTTATACTTTGTTCACATCTTTTAGGTCCTTCCTATTCGTTTGAACATCTTATATTTTTGGTAGTCGGCCTTTTCATGGTTAATTACAAAATTCAGATAAAGGAATCATATAAATATAAAGTTTTGTGGTCATAATAAAGGACCGAGCACTAATCACTAGCTATCACCATCTACGGTTGCATCCATCAAACATATGAGATCTCCATTGCATCCAAGGGACACAAAGGCTAGTTATTCTACATACACTTCATAGGAGGGAAGTTCATTATACTCCATGCACACATATACTATGTTTATTTACATCTAGCTTACTTTCTCACTATCAAGTGCAACACACAAAAGAGCCACCTAGGGAAAAATTTCTACACACACATATATAATTACATTGGGTCTGATATGTAGTGCAACACTCAATCGTAAGATCACCATTGTGACCGCTGAGGACAATCCAACCCCTCATGCTGCATCTTTATTTTTTAGGATTTGATGTCTATTTAACGGTTTTGTAGGTTCATATTCATTGAAATTTTCTAGTGGCCTCAGCGATCTTGGTGTGACCTCAGAGTGACCAAAGGTGAATAACAACGAACAACTATCGACCACTTTGAGGAGGTTTCCTGAGCATTTCTGTAGACCCAGATGCCCAATAACAAGTCTAGGGTGCCCATAGGCACCCCTGTCCCTCTCTGAGTGCCCCAGTCTAGCTTATTCTTCCATATCTATATTTTTCAGAGCTTTAATGTGACAGTCGGTGCTTTGTATTTTCTAGATTTCTATCTATGTACACCTTCAGGATTAATTGTGAATCAACTAAGGCCTTTTCCCCTCTCTTTGCACTTAGGGTTTCATATTTACTTGTTTAGTTTGATTGGCTTAAATTTATGTACTTAATTGTATATTCATTTATTGCTACAATAACAATCAGATAAGGCATATATTTCCATATTTAGCTTAATCACATAGGAATCGCTAATGATTCCCCTAAATTGCCAGCAATCACTATTATTTTTTCATATTTATCTCATTTACCATTAGTTTAACATTATGTTTTAATCTAAATATCTATTTCAATATGTGTTTCCCTGTAGAGGACAATTCCAGGTGAATCACATCCCATTACAAGTATTTAGAACCTCCTGATCATGTAGAAGCCTTTCATGTCAAAACAATTTGGCATAACAAATAAACTCAACATGTGCGCCATCGCGTTGAATCGTGATATTGAATACATAAAATATTGGCTTGAAGTGATACGTGAAATATAGGATGTAGCTGATAACTCACACGCACACACTTCACTCTAAACCCCAAAATGGAGTGTTTAATGAGGTACCCTTCTAATTCTATCAAAAATATCTCTCCATGTGGTAACGACACCATGCCAAAATGGTGGCTGACTTCCCACAGGTCTCAGACCTTGGTGTGGTCTCTGCAATGTATTCTCATCTCCTGTCGTGAATATAAATGATTGTGCATCCCTTAAGCAATAAAATCATGTTTTATGGAACTCTTGTCTTCCCTCTCTCGTTTTCATTACATCTTGCCTCTTTGTTTGTGTTTTCTGGCATGATGTGTGTATTCCTCTGCTTGTAGTTCCCACGTTCATGTGTTGCGCACACTGAAAGGCCAATCCCATGTGTTGATCTGTGGCATGCACCATCTTCCCTCTTCTCCCATGCCATCTCTATTTTCTTCTCTTCTCGTGGAGAGAGATCGACCATTTCCTTCTGGTGCTATCGCCTTCCTTAGCTTAGGATTTTCCCTTTCTGCACATCCTTCTAGCCCTGGTCCCTTGGCATGTTTAGTCTAGGATTTGCATTCAACATTAGGAGGAAGTAGTAATGTTAGAGGTAGGTAGAGGAACCAGCCTTCTCCGGAGATTCCACTACCCAAGCGTGCAAGGCCCCACAAATTGGGGATGGTTCCATTCATGGATCTCAAATGCCTTGGCCCTATTTTTAGAGATTCGAGATCGTGGGTGCATGTTTGAGAAACCAACACTTCCCTTTCGGGTTCACATTGCATCTACTTGCTTGTGATTCACCACATAAGTTGTACTATGCCATCACTTGATCTATTATATGAGAAATCTATGCTTTACTAGGACATACCTGAGTTGTTTGTTAAGCAGGTTATTCTCGATTCTTGTGAGTTATCACAATATTACATTGTATTGTTGGTTACTCCTTGGTTTTTACAACTGGGAAGGACTGTTTGCTTTGTTATCCAGATATCCTCAAAATGGATCCTCTGATATAGGTATCAGAGCCTTACCTAGTAAAATGCTTGTCTAGTTTTTTTAAGTTGTGTGATTTATTCAAGTTTTCTTAAACTATCAAGTTTACATGCAATATTGTTGATAAATTCACTGAATTGGGGGTCCTTGTGAAAAATGATTTGGGTATTACAAAAAATACTCAAATCTACCTCAGGATTTGGTGAATTTGGTTAAATTTGGAACTGGTTGTTGTGAGCTCACCCTTGCAACTCACCTAGCTCTATGATTCAACTCATCTAGGAACCAACTTGGGATTTTTCTCCATGCCCATATCGGCACCGACTCTACACAACTTAGCATCATCCTATGATTGCAACTTATAGAGCTCACCTCTCCCAGATCGATTTTCTCACCATTGCAACTCGCCTCTCCCAACTTAGGTCACCTGTCTCTACTCACATGTTGGTGAAATAAAATCTACTCAGGTAACTCAATAGGTTGACAATCTTTGATTTAAGTGTCGTCTTTTTCAAAGGTGCATAGATTTTTCATCCCCATCCATACGATGAATATTAATTATTTAAAAGAATGCACTAAAATTATAAAGTGTTGAAGGGGGGTCCAAAAGCATTAATTCACATGGGGGGTATAAAGAGGAAGTGTGATTTCTTCCTATGCCTTCTTTTACAAACACACTAATAAATCTACAAATGGATCCTAATTCAGTCATTTTTCTTACTTCCTTCAATCTAGCACATATGGAAAACTTCCATGTCACTCATTTTGCAAAACAAAAATGATCTACATGATAACTATGGGATTGCAAACTGAACCAATAACCATTGCAGAGAAAGAGAAATGGTTTGAAAAGTGTAATGAAGCTTTTGGTTTCTTGTGCCTTTTTGTGTCACTGCATCTACACCTTCATTTAACTAATGCCAAAACACCTAAGATCAAGTATGGAACACATTATAAAACCCAATATTTGGGAAACAAGATGAAATGAGAGGGCACAAAATGAAAAATGAAAGTAGGTCATGGAAATAGGCCTTATGAGGTACTCACATACAATACTAATCTCTAGGGATAAGATAGATTAAAAAGAAAAACCAATGGGAAAAAAACTCCCCCCACAAGAGAGACAAAGAAGAGAAGGTTAGGACTAGGAGTCCCCACTTGTTAAAGCTACAATAGTCGAAAGCCATTTGGTATCCTACAAAGTGATTTCCTGGAGTGACTATTAGGCTTAGAAGTAGATGGTAGTGAAGAGTGATGACTCACCATGGAAAAGTGAAGGCAGCCGCCAAGTGTCTGATGAATCTCCAATTAAGGTGTGGTTCCTATCCAAGTAACTATGCTCCTCATACACGGTAGAAGTGTCAACTTCTCCATGAAAGAATGATGTATCCAATGCAGAAGTGAAGAAAGAATGTGGAGGTTAATGTAATTGAGTAGAAAACTACCTAATGTCTGATGAGTCCTAAATCAAGATGTCTGCTCCCTGAAAATTTTGAGGTGGACCAAAATTAGGTGGATCAAGAAATAACTCCTCTAAAATCGGAAGGTGACAAGGAGATGGTGGAGGTCGGTCCCCATTACTACAAATAGCACCACAAATTGTTCTATAGTCATTTGTTCCCATAAGAGAAGTTATCATCAGAAATGTGCTCAAGCTTGAAAGTGCCATCAAGTATTGAAATAACTAACTATAAGATGGTGTATGATCAAGAACTCACAAGGCAAGAATAAATCCAAATCAACTCAATGATCCATATGCTCTATAGGATAGATTGATCCAAGTGATGTATATATAGGAGGTGAATGTGTAACCTCTCCTAGATCAGTTGGGAATAACTCTCATTAACTGATACTAGAAGCAGATTTGACTCCACACAACTAGTGACATAGCCCAACATAACTGGTAAGCTAACTCAACATAACTGGTACACCTAAACAAGCATATCCCATGAGTGTAGGAAATCTCCAAGTAAATAAACAAATATAAGGAAAATGAATATCCTACACTAACACCCCCCATAAACACAACTTAGGTTGGTAGTGAAAAGGGAAAGCGGGTCCCGATAACAGCTTGATGAGGTACCCACGTACAATGGATATATCATAAAGAGAGATAAAAGGAGAAGACACAATGGGAAAAAACTTCCCCCGCAAAGAGAGACAAAGAAGAGAAGGTAGAACTAGAAATCCCTACTCGAAGATGATGAAGCTATTAATGTGGATAGAAGAATCGGATCCTGACAATAAGGCCATGTTAGATACCTAAGTTCATAAAAATATGAAATGGGAAGAAATAAGACAACTTGATAAGAATCCAAAATTTGATGAAGCACTGATAAAGAATCTCCAAGTATAACTTGCTCCAAATATTACCCTCCAATAAGAAAAACTTGGATGAACAAATATGTCCAATATTGTTTTAAAAACCATCGGTTGGCCAAGCGGGCACAAAAAAATAGAGGACAAAGTTGGCATTGCAGAGGAATGAAGTTGTGTGAACATGTCATGCTCAAAGAGTACTACAAGAATCCAGAACTACTACAAGGAAGACGCAGTGATCCTCAATATGGTTTCTGACAATAGGCACCTTTTTAGATACCCATTTACAATGCATGTACAAAATTCTTCTCAAGAGAAACACATGCACTAAATGTGCTTATTGCAGAAAGAAGAAATGAAACAAACAAGTCATAATTAAAGGGGGGTTAGTCTCCTACTAAATCAGGCCCCACCCTGCGATCTTTAAAATAGATTTCCATAAAATGAACCAAATAATCATTGTCTTCTTCATCATCCATTGTAAAAATCCTCCCAAAATGCAACACTTTATAACTTATTGTGTTTTATAATGAAAATAGGCTCAATGCATGGGAAATAAAAAAATATGAACTTTTGCAAAAGAAGGCGCTTAATTTTGAGCTACTGATCAAAAGTTATTACAATAAAGATTTCTCGTAAATAAGGCCAATTTTAAATAAAATTATATTCTAGCATTGAAAAAATACACTAAACGAGGATGAACCTAGCCTTTCAACCACTCGTTGGAATCGACACGAAATGTAGATTACAATGGTTTAGATTGTGAGGGGGAATGGGCCTCCTACCAACCCGAGCCTCATGCTTTGTCTTTGACAGTCGAAGCTATAAGCTTAACTAAACACTTAATTCCTTTACCAATTGACCAATTTGTATTCGAAAAGCAAAAAAATATTATATTTGGAATAAATAGTTTTAAGTTGGATTTTAAAAGCTAATTCACCTTGGAAAAGTGTTGATCTGTAAATTGGCCAAGAAAAATTCCTTGACCAAGGACCCTTATAGGTAGATTATTCTTTTACCGAATTAACCCCGAACTAAGTAAATACAATGTAAGGAAAAGAACCGACACTGCACCAAGTTGATAACAGAGTTCAGAAAAATTCCTATGTCTCCGAGTTTGTAAAATCGCTGAACCAATCCATTATAAAAATCTGATCATAAAGTAAAAATAAACTTACGACACTAAAATGAATGTTCAACCAAACCTAGTGTGTCAATCAATCCAATAGACCTAGAATGGTCTTGGAAGCTCAGTGCTCCGGCACAACTCCCTAGTTTGACACCTCCTAATTACCTCCACTCCTTTGCACGGTCTCTGCTTCTACACGGTGTTAAGCCAAACAGTGTCTGTCGACGATGACGATCATCTTCCACTCTATTGTATAGCCCTCCAGCCTCTACACAGAGCTAAGATTATATTTGATGTTTGGTGACGACGACAATCATCTTCCACTCCATTGCACGACCCTCCAGTCTCTACGCAGAGCTAAAATCATACCCAGTGTCGTCAACAATCTTAACAATAATTACGACTCTCCTCCACGACCTCCAAGAAACTAACTTGGTGATATGCCTAACGTTAAAGAATCATAGCTTCTATATGAGTGTACTTCTCTAATGCATTGATCATGTCCCTTGACTTCATAATCACGTCTCTGGGCTCCTGCATGAGAATAAGGCTTCAAGTCAACATTTACATTGATCAGTGAGTTAAAAAATAATAACTCCCGATTTATAAGTTCCTATATAATAATAGGTCTTAATATCATCATGCCTACAACAATAAATAGGTCTTTTTCTCCATCATTGCCTCATAAAATAATAATAGGTCTTATATTTTCTCCATGCCTATAATAGGTCTTATATTTGCCTATTTATCTCCTAAGGCTCCTCAACAATCTTCCCTCCTTATTCTCATTGGCTTCGAATTGGGGAAGCTTGTTGTGGATGGGGGGGAATTTTATAGACTTAGGAAGCTCGAATTATATGGTTAAATACCATATCCACTAACTATATACATACCAAATCGATCGGTTGAGTTGGTTAGGCCGCTGATTTGGGAAGAGGCAGATCTAGGGTTCGAAACTCTTGACCCACTTTTTTTTTGGTTGATCGTTGGGAAACTTCCAACCCACTTGCCACATCCACTTCTGACTTGCTACAACCCCACCAATTGTCCTCCATGTCACCTCCGCATCTGAGATGGTCACCTTATTTGTCCCTATGAGCTACATCTAGGTCTTTCGTTGTTTTTTTTGGCATGAGCATGGGGATAAGTCCCACATGCGTGGGGATAAGGTAGTGGGGAGGCTTTAATAAGCCTTATCCTCCTCACTATGCTCGTGGCTTGGGCCACATGGACCACATTTGTTTTGCCGTTTGATTTGGCCTTGGGCTCGTCAAGTCATTTGTGTAGCTCGTCGGTGTCTTGCCCAATGCAACTCGTTCTATAGCTTGATTCTTGAGCTCAATGCATAACTCGAATTGAACCCTACATGAACTTGCCAAGTAGTTTGCCCCTAACTCGGTGCATGAATCATCCTCAACTCGACGAGTTGTTCAATTGAGTGATATCACTCTGGCAGTTAGATCCCCTTCTAAAATAAAAGTGGGCCCCATAGCTGAGAAATATTTTGTAATTTCGAGCGATGAAGACTGTGTTTTAAGACAACCAATATTTTTTCTCTGTGACAGTGATGACCCATTTTCCACTGCACTTGTGCCTAGTCACTGTGTCATTTCCTATGTTCTAGATACATCCTGTAAACATCCCATTCATGTGCGAACTGCATCTGGAGCATACGAAATATGTTTTGCACGTTCCAATAGGCGTCAGAAAGCTCACAACATGAAATTATGTAAAGAACATGTTTAAGGAGATCTTGGGAATGTTAAAACCTAATTTTTACCTTTAGATCAAGTGTGGACCCACGAAAAAATGCATTGGCTGTAGATTTTAGGTTTTTTAAACCCTAGGAAACGCTTTTCTTTATTATTGAAGTCTGATTTAGGGCTGCCAAAAACCAAAAAAAGTCTTATGAAGGTAAATACAACTCAATATCAACAAATCAAAGGGTGTTGCAGAGCTTTAGGCACCATTTTCAGTCTTGCAATGAATAAAACACAACAAAAAAATGTTTTTAAACCCTTAGGCATCCAAAACCCCCCAGTATGGACCGTTCAAATTCTAATGTGGGTATGAAACACATCTTAATCAACAAAAAATCCCTTTGTAGTTCTAAACATGCATACAAAGCACTACCACAAGTGAAAACTCCCTTCACAGGTCTGCAACTATGTGTATGAGCTCGTAAAAACAATCTCTAGGAGTGTATATCTTTATACAAGTCTACAAACACCTCCAGAAGCCTACAAATAGGCTATATCAATGTGACTCAAACAAAAAAAAATCAAATACAACAACTATACAACTTGTAAATAACAATATCAATTGAAAAACTTGAAGGATAAAACCAAACACACTTAATACTAGTGTAGCTTTGATACCAGATCGGAGAGCACCATGGATTTGTTGAATCGAAGAGTGAATCAATGAGAAATGTGGGACATGAATTACACATAAGAAAGACTAAGAACACACACAATATGCAAGTTACGAAGAACAATGAGATAAATGCAAAGGAAGTAAAATGGCTCCAACAACACAATGCTCATCTCATTAGCTCAATAATCAGATTTACTTATAGGCGAAGAGAAGTGCAACTACATATTAGTGCAAAATCACAGCACCCCTAAATGAGTTATGGATATGCTTTTCTAAGGAAAACTCATTTGGTGTGATTGCACAACATTGAGCTTTCCCAAAGTGTGGGACCTTTACAAATGGGGAAAGCTCCAGAGAGAAGGCTGGTTCCTCTTCCTAAACACCCTGCCACAAGCTATTCTAGTGCAGGCAAGCTAATCTAATCCTAATCTAACTTCCAAGGAGGACAGGGAGAGAAAGAAAACTGGAAAAAATAGAGCCTACACTAAACCGGTGATACACCAGAGAAGGAAAAATGTTGTTCATCTATCAAAATTGCCATGGAAACAAAGAGAGGTGAGCAATGGAAGGATGGACAAGTGCATCACAGACCAAAGATGGATTTCACACAAAGAAAAATGTTCCAAAAATCCATGAACACAACTCCAAAACCTACAATGAACATCCAAACATGCACAAATACCTGCAATGAAGAGAGGCAAGAAAAAAACAACCAAAAAACGAGCAAGGATGGACAAATGCATCACAAAACACAATTTTTATTGCTCTAGAAGTTTGCACAGAATCATCATTTCACTAGTAAGATCTAAAAATGCCATTATAGAGCAGGGGAGGAGGTTCAAACTCCATTTTTCGACCCTGCGGAAGAAAATAAGGGAGAGCAGAGAAGAATGATGAACAACCTTTACAAAATGAGCCAAAACTAGCTTTTATTGCTCGAACAGAAAGAAAGAGATGAGAAAACACGGGAAATTTTGATTTGAAACTTCAACCACTAATAAAATCCATTTAATTGGCCTACAAAATGATGGGTTTCCATGAAAAAGCCCATACTTTGAAGTACATTGCTTCGCAGAGCAAGAAAGAGGCCCATACTTCATTAATTTTGGTGGTTGGGAACCATTTCTACGTTTTTCCCATGCCAGAGACATTTTCCCATTTTTCTCCTATAAAACTCCATCAACATTTAAAATTGAGGGGTCCATTGTGTGGATAATTTCACCAACTTTCCAATGATACCAAAATCACAAAAATTTGAGCTCTGGTGCGAAAGATATGCCCCTTTGAAGATTTAGGGCAAAAATCATGTTCGCGGGCCGAAATTTGAAAAATTTCCCTCTTTTTTCAAATTGGGAAAATTTCCCAAAAATTCTCCATGCCCCACTCCTCTGATGACATGTGGTACCCTCTGGTTGATTCGCGGCTTCAAAACACATTTTGCCCCTTTGCGCGAAATTGGAAAATTTTCCCAAAATTCTCTGCAGCCCCGTCGCTCCGAGACACATGGCATCTTCTGATCTGCTGCGGAGATGCGGGTACCATTTTTTACCTTTGCACTTTAAACCACTTTGGCAAATTTCTCCAAATCCTCCCGACGCCCTAACTCCCGCTGTTGAATGGACACGTGGCACCTTTTGATGGGTCAACGGGGTTGCGCTTCCATTTTTGCCCTTGACGCATTTTGACCAATTGGCAAAAAAACTTGAAGTCCTTCTGCCCCCACCGCTCTGCGTTGACACGTGGCATCTTTTGCTTAGTTGCGGGCCTCAAACAATTTTTTTTCCTCTATGGGATTTCGGGCCAAAATTTTCCCTTGAGTTTTTTTAGCCAAAAGGCTAAGTGCCAAAATTTTTCCCGCGGGTCCGCCTTGGCAAATTTTCCCTCCAAAATCTGCCAAGTCATAACTTGCAAAATACAAGGAGTTAGGAGGACTTCCTTACCTTTCTGAAAAGGGGAAAGAATTCTCTATCTGATGAAGCAACACCCAAAAAAATTTGAGTGCCTAAAATGTGTAAAAATTTGACTAAGGCACAAAAGAAACCTAGTTAACCCAAAATAAGAGGGAGCTTATTTTGGTTAACACTACCACCTAGATTAGTGGTGAATAACTCTCTCTAAATGATAATGATAGTAGAGCTGACACCACACAACTACTAAGCTAACTTAACACAATCACTGAGCTAACTCCATACAACTAGTACACGTAAACAAGCAAACACAACAAGTGTAGAGCTAACACAAGTGCAAGAATCATCCTAATAAATAAATAAAATGATAAATAATAGCCTACACTAACAAGACAAGTTGATAGTGTTGACTAAGCGACCACTAAAAAAGAGTACAACACTATCCTAAAGCTCGATACTATTTTCAATTAAGTCGACTCATGTTACTCAATACTTATATCATCATATCCATACACTTCTCACAAAATATTTTTAGATATATTAATCAAACCTTATAGATGTATGTCAAAATATCTTTGCAAAATTGTCTCCTAATAAAAATCTAAAAAATAAAAAAACTAGAGCAACCTATCAAAGTTAGTATATTAATAAGTATTTAGGTTCTACCTACGTTGGAAATAACTAATCCTTTCTAAACCATAGAAGACCACCATATCAGTTTTTCCTCTTTTGGAGAAGAATGACTACCATGTAAAAGGTAATGCCCAATATTAATACATTTCCCCCATTTAGTTCATTTATCTTTACCATCTTATATTTCTAATATGCGGAAATTGTTTCCTATTTGGTGTTATGTGGATATCTCATGAACAACTTCATTATTAACTTTCTAAAATAATGTAGAAGTTAAAGTTGAAGGATTAAAGGTGAAACATTGGATGTGGGAAGAGTCATGATGAAGAAGGGGTTTGAAGGAGGATAATTTTTGGCTTGGGAAATCTATTGGAGGGAATATAAGTGATCCTCTTTTTTCTTCCGAAAAGTCACATATAGAACACATGCCACTTTTTCCTACCATAGCGACATCATCTATTTAATGCAATGTTTGTTGAATACTAAGTCTAGCTTAATAGTTGCCAACTTGATAATCCCTACTTTTATTGGATTTGCAACTTCTTAGGGATTGCTACAATCACATTATTATGTGTTTTAATAACACAAATGTGGAAGCCAAACAAAAAAAGGTAAACCTTAAGCTTTTAAATTTAAAATACACGTGGTGTGTGGAAAGTATAGGAGAGTGCGTAAAAGTGTGTGTCTGGCCAAAACCATGTCAGAAAAGGAAATAACCTATCTTATTCCAATGTCCATGACGGGTATGTGTCATTATCTTCCACCATAATGAGTGGTCATTATCGAGACTCTCTCTAAAGCAATTTTAGAGAGATTTTCATTTACGATAGGCCCCTTAAAGGGTCCTGTATCCCTTCCACCTTCAAATGCTCCTTTTTTTATCTTTCCTGACTCGTTCTCCTCCTCGAACCCCTATAAAGTGAATGTCTCGTCTCTCACCTGCACATCGTTTGGCTTCATACTTGCATTGAAGCTTATACTTTCATCGAGCTCTACTTGATCCATCAACTTCGATTGTATTAGATTTGCATTTGGTTTCAGGATTAATAGGTCCGCGACACGTTTCATATACACTTGGTTGTAAAAAAAAGGATTTTCACATAGGTTCCCCCAATATTTTCTACACTTTTGGACTTCTCCTCCCTCCATCTCCTTGTTCATCACCCTTCTGTCTCCTCTGATGTTTATCTCCCTTAAGTCTTTCTTCTTCGATACATCCCCTTAATCATTTCCATCACACATTTCACATGTGATTACTAATATTTAAGATGGTGAAGACGAGTGTAATTAATTAGAGACAATATGAATCATTCACTAATCTCTACTATATTATATTAAAATGCAATCTATTTGGGAGTTTTCGCAGATTACAATGTTAACCCACATCTTTGCGATGGGTTTACGGTGGGTATTCGTTGCTGCATTAAGCGACTGTATAAAGTAGAAGTACATGTGGCTCATTTGAGGGGAAAAACTTGCGTCGAGATACCCAATTTCCAAATCCACCGCAGTCTTGCAGGTAAGTTCTGTAATCACTCATCGGCAACCACTAAACCATCATCTGCCATTGCTTTTATTTCCCCCCCTTTTTCTGTGGGCTGTTTTGGATGGTTGTTTAACTTGGTTGTTTGTGTGTGTTTGATAGTGTCTTAGAATCGTCAATGTTGTTGTTCATAATTTTCGGGCATACCCACTTAGGTTTTCACACTTAGATATCAGTAAGATTCATCCAATTTTGCTCTAAATATGTGAAAGTGGATCCTCATTCTACTGCAAGCATGTGTGGATGGATCTGGGTCAATCATGATGTTCATTTCTTTAGGTAGATAGTCCTCGCAAACTCGGATCCTTATAGCCCAAATCATAAGTCTTCAGGGGTATTAGACACAGAGTCGTTTTAGCTTGAAATGTGTTGCCTCCAGTGACATTTGGATCAGCTATTCTTGGGGAATTATCGATCAGTATCAGATCTAACCTTCAGAAGTAAGCCACAGTCTGTTAATGTCAAATTCTTAGCCCTGCCCTTATTTTGATATTAGCGCACTGGAGAATTATAATGATCGGTGCAGTTGCAATTTTTTTGGTTCCATACACAATATGGACCTGTGGATATAATTCAAAATCATTTCATCGTGGTCCCTTGCCTCGTCAAAAATACATGCGAAAAAATAAGAAATCTCATAAAGCTAATAGCTACTCAACTGTGGTAAAAAAAAAAAATGTTTTGTCAGCTTCGAAAACACCGTAAAAATTCCACAAAAAAAATAATCTATCAATCATTTTTAATATTCTGTTCTTTCCTTAATTGAGGCATTGATAGAGCTGCTATTGGGAGGAGCATTTGAGTGAGGGATTTGACTTTAAGATCAGTTCCAGGCAGGGAAGGTGGATACGTAGCTGTTTTTGAGTCTGGTTATATATTTATGTGATATTGTTTTTCTTGATAGAGTGCCCAGTATTGAAGAGGCGCTGAGACCAGCACCTGAGGATACCAAAGTTATATACAACATGGCTGCTGGATCCAGAAGGGTTTCTGCTTCCTCTGCCCGAGCCCACACCAGGAATAGCAAGTTGGACAGAGGATCTTCATCAGGTAGAGGTAAGTGATGCTAGATTTTCACTCTTCTGTGACTTTTTCGTCCAAAGAAGCTCTGTACTTTTTTTCCCCTAGAGTTCTGAATTACAGTAGCAATTGCATATTAACAAGAGTTCATCCTAGACTATACGGTATATTCTGTTTTGGTGGACCATAACATCACAACCTGGGCTTCTGTCTTAGTGAGGACCCCCTTCCTTACATGTGGAACATGGACCACGGACCACTCTTCTCTGTTTTTCTGTGGTAATTCTGTTAATAGTATTGAAGCCATCCCTGTTTTGTCAGCCTACCAGTGTACCAAAATTGCTCATCTCAGGCATGATAAATGCAGGTATATTAAAGAACTTGGTCATTGTTACATTTGTGGGGTTCCTTGCATGTGCATACAAGATCATTCAGCCACCCCCTCCTAGTATCTGTGGGTCTGCTGATGGCCCTCCTGTAATTGCTCCTCGTGTCCAGCTTCAAGATGGTAGACATTTAGCCTATAAGGAACATGGAGTTCCAAAAGAAAGAGCCAAGTACAAGATTATTATGATGCATGGATTTTTGGGATCCAAAAATGATTCCCTTTATGTTTCCAAGGTAAGTGCAGAGTAAAATTCAATTCGTTTTTTATTTAACAGTTATACTGGCATTTATTGGAACTTGAGATATATAGGATGTTGCAGGAAGTTCAGGAAGAATTGGGTGCATACATTGTAACCTTTGACAGAGCTGGATATGGGGAAAGTGATCCGGATCCTAAGCGGTCCCTTAGAAGTGCAGCTACTGATATTGAACAGCTTGCAGACAAACTTGATCTTGGCCCAAAGTTTTATGTGATGGGCATCTCCATTGGGGGATTCTCAATGTGGGGATGCCTCAAATATATACCTCATAGGTTTTTATCTATCTTTTGGGTGTCAAGAGCGCCCATGGAATCTACTTATGATTATAATATTTGGATAAAAGCGTCCATACAAAGCCTTATGGATCTCTGTGACTGTGATTGATGTTACCCTTTGTTTGATTATTTTTGCAGGGAGCTTTTGAGATTTTGTTTTAATGAAATTGGCACATCAATTGCAGGTTGGCAGGTGCGGCACTCCTAGCACCTTCTATAAATTACTGGTGGCCTGGATTCCCTGCAAATTTATCTAATGAAGCTTATTACCAGCAAGCCCTACAAGACCAATGGGCACTTCGTATTCCACATTATACCCCTTGGTTAACTTATTGGTGGATGACACAAAATTGGTTTCCCTTCTTCAAGTGTTATAAATCGGCAAGTTGGAAGCCTCTGAACCGATACGATGCCGAGATGCTCCAAAAGTCTGTTGCAAGTGGAAAATCAGTTGAAGTATTTATTTTTTCCTCTTTCTTACCAATACAAAGTCATTAGTTTATTTTGAGACATAATTTTGTAACTGATTTTCTGTTGATGTTGCTTTCTTGTGGCTTGCAACTCACACCATGTTTCTTTTTAGTTGGAGCAGCATCAAATGTCAAGATAAAATGCTGTACTGTTTTCCATATTTACACTAAACTGAATTTTGAGTTCTGTAAGTTGATTGCATTTGTTCCGAGCTGACCTTTCTTCCATCTTCATTGGCATATTTACCAATATCAAATGAAAGCAAGCATTGGCTTCAATCCTTTCCCTGATGATGGGTCCTTTAGAGAGATTCCCCATGCTGAGCTTAGACAAAGACTTCTAAAAAGATAGTTGTTGCCTAATTTTGCGATTTCAAGCTTGTACTCTGCTTACAAATTGCTTCTTCTACATTTGCAGCGTTTCAGGGTAGCAATTCAGCAAGGAGTATTTGAATCTCTGCACCGAGACATGATGGTCATGTTTGGGAAATGGGAGTTTGATCCCATGGATCTCAAGAATCCTTTCCCCAACAATGAAGGTTCTGTGCATCTATGGCAAGGGGACGAGGATGCACTTGTACCAGTGTTGTTGCAGCGTTACATAGCTGAAAAGCTCCCTTGGATTCATTACCACGAGCTTCCTGAGGCTGGTCACTTGTTTAATCTCATGGAGGGCATGTCTGATCGTATATTGAAGAGTCTTTTGTTGGGAGAGTAAACAGGAAAAAATAGCGTTAGACCTGATGGAGATTTATTTTTATTTCCTCCATTATAGCACCCGGGGATTTTGCAGTTTGTTATGTTGAGATATAGACAGCTTTGTGCTTTGCAGCTTTTGGATGTTATCGTCATCCTTTTCTATGCTGAGTCATTAGTATCTGGAATTGTTTTCTGCGATTTGTGATCAAATCAATGTCTGAATGTAAACAAATTCTTTTGAAAAGAAGTTATACAAGTTAATTTGCAATTAGCACTTATGTTGATCTAACACATCTGAAACTGACCACAGACCTAAACTCCTCCCTTGATCCATCCAACACATCAAGGTCAAGGGATTATATTCAAAGAGATTTGTTTTCCGGGAAATAAATTATACCAGAAGTATATCGTATGACAATTATTTCGGCTCGGTATAATTGGCTAGATTTTCTTACAAAACCCTTACGATTGCAAACCAACACTCTATTTATCTGATTTAATGTAAAGCCTTTGAGGTAAACACTTGATTTGATAAATATTTCATTGTTGGGGATTTCTGCACCCAATATGTAATAAACAAAATAGAGAATGAGAAAACAAATAGAGATCTAAGTTATTAACTGACACACACAAAAAAGAGACGAAATTTATGTTGGGAAAAAAAATTCAGTAAAAAATTCAGCATGGTAACCTTGTTTTATTTCATTAACTTTAAACAACTCACAAATAAAAAATGTCCTCAAGGCATTGTAATAAACTTACAAGATTCACATACACACTTAAGTGTGTCTTCAGCATGCTTGCAACCTTCCAACACTAACTTGTAGTGCCAACAATCTTCAACAACCTTGTCTCATAGAGAACATGCATTTATATTATAGTGTACCACCTTAAAATGGCACTTAAGGCAATCCTAAAAAGCAAAGCCTAAATATCGAAGTTGTTGCTTTTTCCACAATGCTCCTAGTTAACCAACTGACAAGTGTTGATTCCGTTGCCTTTAGACCAAGTCGACACATGCACAGAATGAGACATTCCAACAATCTCCCACTTGTCGAGTACTTTCCATCAAGGAGCCCACACACCCATTCTTTAGCAACCTTGAGCTATAAAGTCAATTTTTTCTTGCACCGAGTACACTTCTTAGCACACACTACCTTAGTCAATGATTACCCGTTTCCACCTTCTATAACACCCTCTTCTCCTCCACCATTTCCCTTACAAAATGATATTGTGCATCAATGTGCTTTGTGCAAAAGTGATTCTCAAGGTTTTTTGCTAAACAAATTGCACTATGAGAGTCACAACCTATCCTCGCAACCTTTTGATCAAACCCAATTTGAGGCACATAATCGTTGAAGCCATAGGGCTTCCTTGTATGCATGAGTAGTTGACAAGTATTTAGTTTTAGTGGTGGATATAACAATGCTTTCTTATTCAAATTGTTGCTCCAATAAAAAAGTCAAAAACATATCTATTGATTGACCTTCACAAATCAAGATCTCTACCCCAGTCATAATCCACAAAACCATACAGATTTGCATCCTTGCTTACATGAAAATATCGACATGGCTACATCTCACCTTGATAACAAATAGCATGATTAAAAGTTCTCACAGATATTTGAAAACTCACTTGACTGCAGTCCAATACTCCTTTCCTGAATTTGACATATATGTTTACAACTCCCACTATATGTGCAATGTTCTCCAACTTCTTGTGTCTCTATACATTATTTAGATGAGAGTTTTTGACCAATTGGGAAATATGTGCTCAATGACTTGATGTCTTGCATTCTAAACCTTACCAACATCGTCTTCACAAACTTAATATGATTCAACCAGAGCTTTCTATTCATATGATCCATTTTTATTTCCATGTCCAAAATCAATTTTATGGCACCAAGATCCTTCATGCCAAACTACACAAATACCTATGCCTTCATTTGTTTAATAATCTCCTTGTTCCCAAGAGAATTATGATGAAAAATTTATAACCATCTTCTTTGAAGTACACAAAAGGATCCGCCTTACTTTGCCCGTGGCCAAGTTTGTGCACATACCCATCAAACATTTGATTACACATCCATGGTGATTGTTTCAAGCCTTACAAGGACTTCCTCAAGCAACAGACAAAGTCCTCGTGTTCCTTTCCTCTAAAATTGCTAGGGTGCATCATGTAGATCTCCTCTTCAAGTTCTATATGTAAAAACATTGTTTTAACATCCACTTGTTCTACCTACAAATCAAATGCAACATCAATAACTAAAAGAAAATTAATAGAAGCCAATTTTGAAACAAGAGAAAATACCTCACCAAATTCAATCCCTTCAACTCGAGAGAATCCTTTCGAAATTGAGTCTTTGCAAAAATTTCTCGCGCATTGTACTTCATCTTCAAAACCCACTAGTTTTCTTCTAGGAGACAACTTTACCAAGTCCTGTGTATCATTCTTCTTTGTAGACTATTTCTTCATACATAGTTTTTGTCCGAGGCTTGCACTCATTTAAACTAAGAACTTCCTTTACCATCTTTGCATCTTCACTATTAGTCATAGATAATAGAAATATTGACCATAAATAAGGAGGGCCATACCTTCCATGTGATTTTTGTACTCGTTCAAACCTCCTAAGACTAGAAGTGTCCCTATCCTTTGAATTAACCTCCATATCTTAGCTCTAGCGAGATCTTATGATCTCCAACCTCTTTAAAATGTTGTTATGGCGAGATCTTAAGTCAATCCTCCCCAAGATGTGACCTGTATGACATCTCACATTGTTCTTCAACAAGATCGCGTTATAGCGAGACCTTATGCCCATGTGGAGCTCTAGGATTTCTCTTAGGCAACATCTTATTAAGTTATTGTGATCTAGACACTTGAAGTTCCCTCTACGGTGACATCTTATCCATGCTTTTACTCCCAAGCACTCCAAGCTCCCTCTAGGGTGACATCTTATTCCTATTTATGACCCCCAATCACTGCAATAATTTCACACATTTAACACCAGGACACCAAATGTTTTGGTGTTCATATCTATTTTTTGTAATATAACACCAATTTGGTATCATCCTATAAAATTAACACCAGGAGACCACAAATTTTGGTGTTCATATCTATTTTTTTGTAATATAACACCAATTTGGTATCATCCTATAAATTTAACACATGGACACCAATTTTTTTTTGGTGTTCATATCTATTTTTATGTAATATAACACCAATTTGGTATCATCCTATAATTTAACACCAATATAATAGTGTTTATTTGTAAGATGATACAAAATTGGTGTTATATTTTGGTGGTCAAATTTTCTTCTTATAATTTAACATGAAATTTGTAGTATTTTAACATTAATAGTAGTTTATAAGGTAATAATTATTATCATCCAAATGTGCTTGTGAAATACCGATAATGACTTTTTGAATAGGTTATTCCTTTGTTGTTAAATGTGTGAAATTATTGTTGTGAATTAATTGAACTATTTTATATATTCAACTATATTTAATATATAATTTACATATAAATTTGTATAAAAATAACGGTCATATTTTATATATACAAGTTGCATGTGATGGTTATTTCAAATATTTGCAAGTATTCTATGGCTAAAATCATAAAAAATGTCTAAGCGACCATCAAATTTAACCCATAAGTCAAGGACGTATTATATATACTCAGATTGTAGAGTCGTTTGTAATGTTTTGTATAGGATATTAACAAACAATTCTTTTTTGTGCCTAACTTATTTTTACCATGCCTTTTTTATAAGTGTTCCACACAAGTTTGTGGAGGCACATAAAGTTATTAGTTTTTTTTATGGTTTTTAGGTATATAGAAATGGTAATTTTTTCATTAATATAAAATCAAATGTAACAATATCCACAAAAAATTAATCTTAAGGCATATTATGCACTTGACTAGGATTTGGAGGGAAGTCAAATTTGGGGCTAGATATTATTTTAGCGTTTTGGAGGGAAGCCAAATTTTGGGTTGAATACAGTTTTGGCATTTTGGGGGGAGATTGTTTTTGCATTGGAGGGAAACATTGTAGAGTGGAGGTATTTAGGGAAAAAATAACGAACAACATTTGATGCAGAGGATAAATTTGGGGGCATGATATTGTTTTGGCATTGAGAGGTATATTATTTTGGCGTTGGAGAGAACATTGTAGATTGGAGGCATTTATGGAAAAAAAGGAATGACATTTGTTGCATGGGCCAAAACTATTTACAGAACTTAGACTTTGTAAGGGACGAATTTGTTGAAAATAAATTTGACCAGTATGGAGGTTAGAAGGAGCATCAAATTGCAGACATTGGAGCCTTATGGATCAACAAAAACAACTAAGGTATGTCTCTATTTAATATTATTGAACTCTGTTTTCAACTTCTTCTCCTCCGTGTGTTCTATTTGTCTCCTCCTCATAGTTGGTTGTGCTCAACTTGCAGACACTCTCTCTGTCATTGTCATGTTCTATGTGTGGCTCTACGCTCTCCATCCATCAACAATGATGGTAGGAGAAGGTCCAAACTGATAACAATGGGTAGAACTCATGTTTTTGAATAAGGGTGTTATATCAAGACCTTCTCTCTAGATGCCTTTGAGTGTTGAGTTGAGCCTAACCCTTTTCACAATTTGAATTTATAAACTAGCTGGGAGTCTCATACCATGATTTCCTTCTTTTCAAGAGAAAGGATAAACTTAAGGTCCTTACATAGGAGCAATTGCCTGTATCATCACCATTTCCCTTGGATATTAATATTGATGAAGTCTCTAATAGGATATATTTGCAAATAACCAGCCTCGACCTTGTGTGGATTGCCACTTGATGCTATGTCAATGTTTTATTTAGAAATATTTGATGTTGGGAGGCATCACTTAGCCTATATTTGGTTTTAGTTTTTTTACACTTGCCTCTTTACTGAGGGAGCTACATTCAACCAATGACTCATGAGTACTCTTTCCAATACTATAGGGTATCCTAGATTGACTTTTATATAAAGAATTTAGCACATATGATATTGCTGCTTCTTAATGCACATATTTGCAATGGGTGGAAATTTTCTATGAAATGTTGATACAACCTCTCTAGGAGGTCAGGAACAATTGTTTGACAAACTTAGGGTTCTTGGTGTTCAAACATTCATAGTCAATCCTTCTTCTCATGTGACTGGCCTTAAAAATCATATCACAGATTTATTAAGGTCTTAACACCTTCCCAAAAAGGAATCTCATAACTCCATCCATCTTCCCTTCACTCCATGTCATGGGTATCTATGATGGTAATTCAAAATATAACTTATACCCTTCTAATGGTTGTATGAACAATAAACAATAATGAATCATAAGAAGATAAAAAATAAACAAATCAACAGACAAGATGATGCAAATATGGGCTCCCAAAATTGAAGCATAGGTATTCATTTTTGTTTAAGTGAACTCGTATGGATCCCACTAGACCTCTTGAATGTGTGTTGGAAGACATACCTTAACTTTAAATTGACATAATGTATGCTTGCTTGCAATAGTGAATTTTAGCATCACGTTTTCAGTTCTAAACTCAACTCTAGTTTGAAAATTATGGCTCAACAATCCTAATTTCATCAAAAAATTTGATACATGGTGGACCAAAAGTTTATTCATTCCTGGCTATCTACCATATATTTTTTTTGAAAAAACTAAAATCAAGCACTAAAACATAATATAAATTGGTAATATTTTTTAGATAGGGAATTATATTAATGCCCAATTACAAGCCTCCAAGAGGTCAATATGTAAACAAGAGATCAATCAAAAATTGAACAAAGAAGAATAATGATTAAATCAAGAGTTGGATTTGAACCAGAAATGAGAAGAATACTTGTTATTTTGAGCCCTTATCCTATGTCATGGCTCAGACACCATAAATAGGATCATCTCAATTTGTTTTCGCATGGCAAAAAGTTTGGTGCTTCTATGATAAATTTTGGTGCTTCTATGATAAACTTTGTCTCTTCTATGATAAACTTCAATGCTTCTATGACAAATTATGGAAATCTTATGATAAACCTTGGAGCTCAAAAGGGGGTCATTTTGATCATTTCTTGAGTTATATTTGATGTTTCAAGGTTTGAAGATCAAATAGGGGTGCTTCCGAAGTCATGGGGACTCACTTTTGACAAGGTTGATATTTATGAGTTGTAAGGAGTCAAAGGTGCATCTAAAGTGATCAAAAGGACTCCCAAAAAGGGTCAACCATCATGAAGAGGTGTCTTTCAAGGTAAAAATATCATTTTTTAGTAGATCCATGTGATTCCAAGCCATTCATTGCATTAGTAAGACCACGTGGACCAAGGAGATTTCATAGGTAGAAAAATGCTAGTTTTAGGACTGTCATAAAAATATTGCTCTTCCTAGCCTCTCCAAGGATCCTCCCCAAAGATGATATCTTCCAAGTTTTAGGTCCTAACTCAATCATCTTGGGAATTTTCAAGCAAGGAAAGTGGAAAAATTATCATCTCTAACTATAGGTGAAAATAGGGAAGTGGGGATTATTGTCATGAAAATCATGCCCTTCAAATCACTTCCAGAGGCCCTCATTTTTTTAAAGATCTTAAGCAACCAAGGATTTTTTATACCAATTTTGGGATCCAACCAAGGTAGTTTTGAAGATCAAAATCATAATAAAATTTAGGGTTGGTTGGGGGCTCATTTGTGGGCATTTTTCATACTGCCATTAATATCTCAAGCTTTCATCCTTTTTAGGGCTCCTCCAAGTTTTTGTAGAATATTGGAAACCCCATGAGGATATATTCCAAGTTTCAAATTTATACTTTCATCTTCAACCTCAAACACTTGCCATAAGTCAAAACTGCCATGAAGAAACTACCATAATGATGTTGACTAAGTAAACTTGTTAACTCCCCATTATGCTGAGTAAATGTGTATGAAAACTAAGGAATGGTGAGTTAGAGACTCATAAATATAGACAATAGGTATTTTAATCAAGGAAGGAATATAGGGACATTCCCTTGATTTTAGGAACATGTGAGTTGTTTTGGTCAAGAAAAACTCTTTCAAACAATGAAGAGATTTGATGACTCCCCTCATTTTCCTCTCCTTATTTCTCTCTTTCTTGTTCAATGCATTGAAGAGACATCAATTTATTTTCTCTCTCTGATCTACTGATATTCACTTATATATATGACTGTAAAAAAGGACAGAAGGAACCCTCTACTTTGGTGTAGCAAAATTCTACTCTTTTGAAGATTGTAACCCATGCTTTTAGCCTTGAAATAAAAAGAATTGATATTTCCTCTCTCATTTGTTGTCATATTGTGTATGTTTCTGAGTTTCAGTTGTGTCTTGTGGATTATCAGTATCTTTTGTCCTATTTCAAGGTGATAATTATATCTCATGCCTAAGATTTTTTCCAAGGAATCTTAACAAAACCTCTCCCTGCTCTTCAAAGACAAACAATACTACTTGAATTACTCCACAATATTTCAAAGATTATCCAACATATGAAAAATATTCACATAATGAGACTCCAGTGCTTTACTAATAGACTCCAACGTTTTTGTAAGAGACTTCAACGTTTCTCTAGTGGAGTTCGATGCTTTTGTAAGAGACTTTAACATTTCTCTAGTGAATTCCAATGCTTTTGTAAGAGAATTTGACACTTCTCTAGTGAATTCTGACACTTTTGTGAGATACTTCAACGCTTCTCTAGTGGTGTCTGACACTTTTGTAAGAGACTCAAATGATTTTCTAGTGGAGCTTGGTGCTTTTGTAAGAGACTTTGACGCTTCTCTAGTGGAGTTTAACACTTTTGCAAGGGACTTTGATTCTTATGTAATGGACTCTGGTGCTTTTCTAAGAGACTCTGATGCTTCTTTAATGGAACCTGGTGCTTTTCTAAGAGACTGGTGATTCTCTAGTGGACTCTAAGTTACAGCTAGTGTAATTGCTAGTAATAAAAACTACCTTGAATTGGTGCCTTATTAACAGAGGAAATAAATCCCAAACACTAAAAAATTAAAATTATTTCCATCTTAGAATTGGATACATGTCTACTTGCAATGATTGTTTAGTTTTGAAATTCTATTTATACTATGTTGTTCATCTGGGTATATATTAATTTTCACTTGTTGTGTGAAATAATTTGTATACACGTAATCAATGTCCCAAAATTTTGGCATACCGGATTGGATAAGAAGACATATAAGCTTGGATTAAGGTCTGCAACATCACCTTCCAAAATTTCAGTTTTCTAACCTATATTTGGCTGAAGTGGATTTATGTTGGTTGTAATAAGTTCACATTTGAATGTTTGTATGTCATTTATTACATAACTTTAAAGACGAGTCAAGCTCAATGATTGACATATGTACAATATCATGATTTTGATGAGGCTAAGGCTTATAGGAAAATTTTTACTCAATATTCATGTCCATGTAACCATTGTAAAGGCAGAATAGTTAGAAAAAGGGAAGTCATTCATGGGCATATAATCAATGATGAGAACTCTAAAGTTAGCCCTTGGCCTCAATTTGATTATCTTGATGATTTTGATTATCATATGAGAGGTCATGATGAGGGAAACAACATAGATGAATGGATGGAAATGACTAAACTGGTGAATGATGCTTTACAATTACCTCACAAAAAAAGTGTAGCTCCTTTTGAGGGTGACATAAATTTGAAGGATATGGATACAAGATTGTGGGATTTTTTTATGAATAAGATCTTATATTATATTAACAAGTAAAATGATACAAGATAATTCATAAAAAATGGGTGGTATGGAAGCATGCCCCAAAACCTCAAAATTAAACTAGGGAACCACAAATCCTAGGAACACAACCGATTTCATAGAATCAGAGAGTAGAAAAAATAGAGAATTCAAGCCGCTGTTGTGAATTGTTTTCCTACAGGGTGTGGATCTTGATCATGCCATCTAGAGCTAGGAAGGCCTTTGCCACTATCTGGCACGTCCCAGCTAGAGTCGGGTTGGCTTCCTTCTTCAATTTCTTCAACAATGGTCTAAGATGGCGAGATGACAAGAGACAACCTGAGAAACTTGTTGGGCTGATGCGGGAGGCTCCAACTAACCTGATTACGTAGCTTTGTTATCTCATTTTAGTGATTCCAGCTAAAAATGAGATAACCATATGAAAATTTTAGGTAAATCCCTTTGAAGGAGATTTTCAGGTTTTCGGGTTTTCATTGCATGAAAGCATGTTTCTTTCATGTCACATGTCTGATGTTCTTTGAAACCTGAAACCTGATTGTCTTAGCAGTATGTCGGGTTTTTAGAACTCCCAAGAATAGGAACATGCTTTATCCAATGCATGTTTTGTGTTGTTTTTTTCCCAAAACCCGAAACTTGAATGAATCCTTTGTGTTGGGATTTCGGGACTTAGAAGCATCTAAACAATGCATGCATCATGTCTGATGTTTCCCGAAACTCGAAACCCAAATTGAGTTTTTATCCTTTGTATCGGGTTTTTGGAAGCTCTGAGCATGATGACATGTCATTAATGTCTAGTTGTCTGGTAGTTGGCACATGCATCAAGTGAGGTGTAATTAATGTTAGGGTATTATACATAGTTGTTTTTCCACGTCATTTGTTACCTGGTACATTTTTGTTGCGTTAGATTTCTGTGTGTGCTTCTTCTACATCCAAACCTAATTAAGCTTCCTGGTTGATTTCGCTGTCCGTCTTTGATCATTTTTCAAACTTGTTGAAGGTATTCTTCTCTTCTTTATATTTTGGAGCTTTTTGGGTTATTTATGAGGTGTTTTGTTTGGGTTTCCATTTCATTTCCTCTTTCATTACTGGTTTAGGGTTTTGGGTCTTTTTCCTTGGTTCTTGTCTTTTTCCCAGTAGGATTCTTATTTGAAATTCACTCCTTGGTTATTTACTTATTTTTGCATAATTTGTAGATTTCAAAAGAATCTAAAAATCAATAAGTGAACAAGGTAGAAAATTCTCATATTCTGATATATCAGAAACCTGACATATTGATTTCAGGTTTTGGCAGGGTGTTGTACATCTCATTTCTTCCACCTTGTGTTGGGTTTTATAGAGTGCTTGACACCTATCAAGTTCTGCCATGTATTAGGATCTTCCACTTGCTCAACATCCTCTTACTTCCGCAGTGTGTTAGGTTTTCATCAATGTGCAACATGCCCTAACCTCTACCATACACCCTGCCAGTGTTTCAGGTTTCTCAAGGTGCTTGAAATCCTCCAAACTCCACCAGTGTTTCAGGTTTCCATTGGTGTTTGACATGGCCTAATTTCTGACATACAATCTAGTTTGTCGGGTTTCAGAAGGTGGTTTGCAAGTTTCAAAATCTGAAGTGTGGCGGGTTTGTGCACTTGTCCAACAAGCTTTCACACCCGATTTCTCTTCAGAAATCATCAAGGCATTTCTTCTTCAAGACTCCTCATGTCGGACCATGGCCAATCTAAGGATAATTTGGATAAGTCAGGAAAGATGAAGTATAAGTATCAGAAGATGGAGTCTTCTTCTTATGTAAGCTGTAATTATGACATCCAAGACACAAAGCTCGGTAATATAGATATGGAAGACTTCTGGAAAAGAATTGAGGATTCTTCTCAGAATTCATGGATGAAGTCAATAGATGGCAACAGTCTCCCTCTTGTAGTAGGGTTTCCAATATAAGCTCAATGCCCTGAATTCATCTTGGCATGCACTTCCAACTATGACTCAGCCTCCCGCTCAGTAAGAAATCAAGCAGGGGATCCTATAGTGAAATTGGATGGAGATTACTTTGATCAAATCCTAAAGTTTCCCAACTTTATAGAATATGTTGATTTAGACCTTAAATCAGCACAAAAGGCCTAGGACAAAGATCAGGAAGACTGCATCAAGCATGTAAATAAGTTCTTGATTAAGGCTAAGCCATCTTTTACTAGGTTTCCTAAGTTGGTCCCTAGAAGTGATTTTATTCTTGAAGTCATCTATATCATCACCCTGCTGAGCCAGTTATTTGGACTCCTAGATTCAAAAGAATTCCAAGGGTGGGTGTACCAGTTCATGGTTTTCATAAAGAAGAATGACCAAGGGATTTATTGGGGTAGCCTAATAAGTGATGAGATAGAATCCTAAATGAAAATGGTCTTGTCTACTGGAAAGTTCTATATGATGTCATATGTCACCTATGCGGCAACAGGAATGAGAAACTATCCAAGTCTAGATGCAAAGGGAAACTGAGCAACGAAACACATATATCGATACTTCCCACAACTGACAATAAAAGGTTTTGAAGAACAATATAGAAGAGTGAATTACACCTTCTTCTATGAAAACATTTGCAGATTGGACCCTGATCTGAGGAAGAGAAGGGTTTCTGATGAAGCATGGGCTGAAGTGTCAAAATGGGGTTGCATTTTCTTGCAATTCAAGAAGTTTAATTATCTTTGGGTGGTAAGGTTCCATGGTAATCCTTTCCATTTTCCTAGGTTCCTAGGTGACAAACTGACCCTTATGGAGTTGGTCAAACGATTGTTGGATTTTCATAAATTCCAACAAAGCAGGCACAAAGCCGTTGTCTCCTTCCCCATTTCCTTTAGAAGGTATACATGTTCTATCGTGGTTAAGGCCAAGAATGTGGTGCATGAGCTTCAGGAAAAATTGAAGAAACATATGAAGCTCAGGGAGGGATTCGACATCTGAGGAGTCCTCAACTCATATGGAACCTTGTACATGTATGTGCCCACTGTGGAAGATATCTAGGTTGATCTTCGGGATGAAGTTGTCATCTGAAGAAAAGACAACAACATACTAACACTTGAAGAAATTCAGATGTTAGATCTAGCTAACATCCCCGAAGGCACCGTGGATAATGAAAGTGTTCTGGACACTAGATACGAATAGTTAGATGGAGACCAACTCGGATTCCCAGCCATTGATTGGTCTACTGCTAAAAGAGCTACTTAGACTCTTGTCTGTACCAAGGCATGGCTCATTTCTTGGGGAATGAGTTATAAGGAAAATATATTTTCAAAAATAGCTACTTTAGAAGCGGGACCCTCCAATGGAGAGAAGGAAAAGGATAAAAGCCCTACCAAGAGGAAAATAAAGTTTAAGTTTGTCAGAAAAGGATAAAATCAAGGGGCCGAATCATCTGCTACTCCTACAAAAATAGTTGAAATATTAGATTCACCTCCTCCATGAGAACAAGGAAAAATTCCTTTAGAAGATGAGGTTGGTCAACCTCTCATTTCTCCTTTTGATGATTTCTCATCAGAAGTAAGTCTCTCTCTTGCTTCTCAAGATTTGATTTTATAATCTTTACCTCCTCTCTCCCAATCTTCCTCATCTCATATTTCGATGCCTTTCTCATCAGCCATGGCCAACATTTTCTCTGACCTCTCACCTCTCTATGCTGGACCTACGATGGCCATAGATATGCCTCCTCCTTCCACACCTTCATTCCCTGAATCTATCCCCACAGTCACTACACTTTCACTCATCACTACTCCACAAGTAAATCTTCCTCCACCTGCAGATACAACCATAACACCTCTAATTGGGGAAACTTCTTCCACTATACCTCAATGGTTGGTTGATCAGACTCCAAGGAAGAGGAAGGTGGTAATTCCTCTACCAACATTTGACTTCATTTCACTCAAGGCCTCTCCTACCAAATCTGCCAAGAAACCTTAAATGGTTTCAAGGGTTTCAGTGGATGCCTCAGGGCATAAGTTTACAGAGATTGCCACTCCCACGACCAACAAAACCAAGGAGGATATAGTAGTTACTGATTATTAAATTACCAGGGTTTATCTGGGAAAGGTAACAACAAAAGGATCACAACAAGATGCACAGGATGCCATGAACGTGCTATGTCAGAAGCTGAGGGAAACGAATGTTAGCATAGATGAGATAAAGGAGAAAGTTGAACAGTTAACGGAAGTATTTCTCAAGCTCTTAAATCCCTCTCAGTCAACACCATCATATTCTACCCCTACTCTTATTAGGTTTGATTTCTCATCGGTACATATGATTGAAAAGATCAATGAGAAGGGGAGAATGGTTGAAGAATGGATAAAGAGGATACTCCTACAAGGAAGAGAGGTCATTGATGACACAGTGGAGGTTTATAAATCCTTGGAGGAAATAAAGAAGGATGGTGACAAAATGGATGATGAATTTTCACAGGAATTCGGGAACCTTGAATTAACTTTAAAAGCTCTCAATGCACTGCAACAGGTTCCATCCCAGATCTTAATGGAAGAAGGAATCATTCCGTGTGGGGATAAGAATTTCCAGCTAGCCAAATCCATCAGATTCAGGATAAATATTGTGAGTAAATCTTGCAGCAAGTTGAGGGAATCTAGAGATTAGCTGGTTGATTCCACCAATGACATAGAAGAGGAGTTGTCTAGGATCTTCGCCAAGGTTTTGGGTGAAAGATCAGAGATTCTACCTACTGACGATATCTATAAACAAATTTAGTAATCAATTCAGCATGAACCAGCTTCCATTTTCGATCTGAAAACCATTGATAAATTCATAAGGATCAAGAATGTTTTGGAATCACTAAGGAAAATCAAAAAGAGGTTAAAGAAACTTCTTAGCAATGTAAGTGACACTTAGGAAACTTAAAAGTTTCTAAGTGATTGTTCTAGTGCACAAGATGAAGCTAAGATGTAGGGCATAATTTGAAAGTTCCACGAATTTCGAAACAAGCAGGTTTCACTGGAAGAAGACAAGGACGATGAAGCAGAATAAACATAATGTTCCATGTCATTTCTATCAAGAAATTATTATGTCTTTTTCATTTTCGTTTCGTCACATAGGAAGCAAATTTTGACTTGTTCTTCCATGTGAGAGTCAAGCAAAATAGGACTCTCATTAAATGACTATTTTTTAGGATTTATCCTATTTTCTCTCTGCTCTCTCTATTATAAATAAGGGATTCTTGTGCATTTAAATGGAGAGAAATTTTTAGAATATTAAGAGCTATTATGAAGAAGAAGAAAAACTTTGTATTTTCTTTTTAATCATTGAGGAATAGAAACATGTGTTATTTTACAAACTTTGTGTTGTGGGATTCATCTATCTTGAGAGATTGTTCTTACGTCCAAGATCTTAAGCTATTCTTTGTTTAGTGTTCTTGATTATTTTAATCATTTTGAATATTACACTCATTATCTAAAACTTGTATAAGTATTTCTTGATATGTGTTTTCTTGAAAGAAAATACGTTCCTCTCATTACCTTTCTGCTTTGTTTCATCTTTAATAGTTTCCTTTCTAATCCATTCCATTCCTAAAGCTATAAAATCTCCCTCTCATGTTCATATGGATTTTGGGATTGTATCCCAACCCCAATGGTGAGAATAGTGTGGATATTTTATATATTATTTATGTTGTGTTTTAGATTAGTAATAAATAGGATGCCTCACTTGTCTTTGAGGAGGGATTTAATATCTTGTACTGTGGTTGAACCTCATATTTTGGTCTGAAAAAATATCCTACAACCAGTTTTTGGTGACTTCGCCAGGGACATACGGATTGATAATACTAAGCTTATCCTATTGGTGTCTGGCTACTCCGTATTTACCTTATTTTTAGTAGATCCATTTTTCAATTCAAGCTAGCCAGAAAAATCTTCACTTGGTCAATTTGAGTCAGACGTGAAACTGATCCATTCTTTGATTTGCTTCAACAACACCATTTCAGACTTTCCCCCAATAGTGTTACATCTAGCTGAGAAAGAAGTTCTTCGCCTATCCGAAGAACTCACGTTCCTCAAGAATAAGAAGCTTTTACAACCTGCCGTGCACTATTTTTGTCTGATACTCATATTCTTGTGCACACTTAGTTCAGAAGAATGGAAGCACAACCTGTGCCTTGGGGTGTGGCTATTGGTCCTCTTTCCCTAACTCCACCATTGCATGATCTACTGTATGGGTCACGTAAGAATATTCCTAATTTTAACGGTGATGGGAAGTAACACCCTTATGAACACATTGCTTCATTCTTTGTCACATGTGGCATCTTTGGGGTTACTCATTAAGATGCCTCTGTTTGAGTCTTCGTTGAAACATTGCATGGTGTAGCGGTAGAATGGTTCTACCATCTTCCGAATGCATGCATTACCAACTGGGCTGTTGTGAGATCCATATTTGAAGCAAGGTTCAAACTAGCTGAAGATTCTCATGCCTTGTTAGCACAACTTACACATATGAAGAAGGAATCTTATGAACCCATGCTGGACTTCATAGCCAAATTCAACAAGCTGATTTGTAAGATTCTAGATCTAGCTGTTCCCACTCTTGAAAATCAAAAGTGTTTCTTCATCAATGCTCAACCCCCTGATGTGAGCTTCTTATTAAGAAGGTCTATTATTCCCGATTTGGCCACTGCTCAAGCTACAACCACTGAAATAGAAGATGATCTCATTCTGGTTGGAAAGATCAAAAGAGAGTCATCTAAGCCTAAAAATTAGAGTTCTTCTCAGAGTACTACTGATCCTATGATTTAGAGGATGGCCAACGACTTGATCACTCTGAAGAAACAAATGTCTCAACAAATGACCAACGTTCCTTATCGGGATATTCCTAGACGTAATTTCAACAATACCAATGGTGCCCTCGCAAGAGATAGGAATTGGTTGATTACTATTCCCACCAGGCTGGCCATTGAAGCTCCTCTTGTCAATGTAACAGTAGAAATAGTTGAGGAAGATGAAAAAATAGAAGATCAAGATTCTCACAAAGCTTTTGAAGCTTCAGGATATGTTGAGGAGTCTTTTGACGATTTAGCTAATGGCTCTAACATTGGGTACTTGGAATACGAGGAAGATGAATGTGAGCATGATGGTTAGTCATTTGCAGTCTTCACTTGATCTCAATCCCAAAACCCCAAAAAGCTAGTTGAAGGCTCTAAGGAGAAAAGTAAAGAAGCTCCCATGGTTATGGCTAAAATAGGCTCTCCTAGCAAAAACTGAAAAGGAGACAACTAAAAAGGTAACTTCATCTTCTAACTCTCTTTCTCCTGCCTCCAAGGCTAGTACCGTGGCTTAGGCCAGTGTAACCAAAAATGAGCCCACCATCATTCCCTCATATACCACTTTTGACATTATTGACCATGCAAAGAAAACTAAAATCCAAATGTCAGAAGCTAAGTACCTCCAGTCAAATCCCGAGCAATTTGAGAAACTTGCCAAATTCATTAGAAGTAAGGTTGTTATCCCTTCATCTTAAAAAGGCATGTTTCCTAATCCCACTCAGCCTTTACCTCAGAATAATATGACCTCTGTTGCCTCTTCGGGAAATATTGAACTGTTTTATTTGTCCTTACTTATAAATCGGTTTAAACTCAACAATTACATAATTGACTTAGGAGCCATTGATAACGTAATGCTTGCAAAAGTATCCCATGCCCTTGGACTTACCTTGACTAAATCTTATGGGTGGTGTTACTCCATGGAAACTAAACAAGTCCCCTTTATTGGCAAAATCAAGGATGCACAGTTTGCATTTGTTGCATTCCGTAAAAAGAGAGTAAAAATGACTATCCTGGTTGTTGATATCCCAATTGTTTATGGTATTCTCTTAGGAAGAGGTTTTTGCAAAGATGTTTGAGGAGAAATCAATATGGACTGGACCAAAGCTAAAATTCCAATAAATGGAGTTCCTCATGTCCTCCACCCCAAAGCACAGGTGAAGTACCTGGTCACTAAATCAGATGATCCCAAGGCTCAAATTCTCTTTAAAGATGCAAGCTTGGGTAATTATTTCGTGACATCTGAGGTGCCTACTGTAGAATTCAAGGAAGAAGATCCTAATGCTTTTTGGACCCTCAAGTTTGATAGGATTTGTTCAACTATTGGGTCGGGCATTGGTGTGGTTCTTATATCTCCAGATTTCAAGATTTTTCCCTTCGCCTTCAGGTTAGAGTTTGACAATGCTAATAACATGGCTGAATATGAGGCTTTGTTATTAGTATTAGAAATGGCAAGGCAAAAAGGAATCTGAAATCTCCAAGTACAGGGATATGCCAAGTTGATTGCGAATCAAGTAAAGGGGATCTATTAGGTGAAAAATGATCGCCTAAGGCATTACAGGAACAAGGTGTGGGAAGACATAGAATGCTTTGATTCTTTTTCCATTAAGGCAGTTTTGAGAGATCAAAATGATAAATTTGATTTCTTAGCCATGTCTGCATCTCTTCTTCTTCCTCACCCAAAGTTCAAACATGACAAGTATACCATTGAAATTGTGTATCGTCCAAGTGTTCCAGATAATTCAGCACATTGGTAGGTGTTTAATGATGATCAACATTTATTGTCTTTTCTTAAAAAAGATGATTTTTAGAGAACTTTATTTTGAAGGATTAGAATCAGCTTTCCATGAGTCTATCTCGAATTCATATCAAGAGATTGATGGTGAATTCATCTAGCTCAAAGGCAATAAGATTCCGAAGGGATTAGTTTCTCTGGAAGGTCTATTTGACAAGCATGACCATTTCATTCAAGATAAAAGGCAAGCTGAAGGTGCTTCCTCATCAGAGGTAGATCAAGTTAATCTGGGATCTTCTAACCAACCACACATGGTAAACATTAGGAAATTTTGTTCTCTAGAGGAGAAAGAAAGATTCACTTCACTCCTTGGGAGATATATGGAAATCCTAGCATGGTCATATGCAGATTTGAAGTCTTTCAAGCCCAAGGATGTGCAACATAGCATCCCTTTGAAGTCTGAGGTTAAACCCTACAAGAAGAAGCAAAGGCATTACAACCCAAATATCTCAAGGAATATCCTTGCAGAAATTCAAAAGATGTTAGACGTAAGGATTATCTTTCCAATCCATCATTCCACCTGGGTTGCTAACATTATCCCCATCAGAAAGAAGAATGGTGAGATCCAGATTTGTGTTGACTTTCAGAACCTTAATCAGTCTTCATTGAAAGACAATTACCCATTTCCTATCATGGATCAAGTATTACAGACTGTCACTAGATCAGAAATGTTATCCATGCTTGACGGATTTTTGGGATATAATCAGGTCAAGGTAGCCGTTGAGGATCAACATAAAACAACATTCACCACCCCATGAGGGACCTTTTCTTATAGGAGGATGCCTTTTGGTTTGATTAACGCCATAGCCACATTTCAAAGAGCTATGGAGTTATCTTTTAGAGATTTGATGGGAAAATTCATAGTTGTAGATGACTTGACGGTATTCTCTAAGAAGCGAAGTGATCATTATGATCACCTGGAGCAGGTACTCTTAAGGTGTAGGCATCATGGGATTTCATTAAATACTAAAAATTCCATGTTCGGAGTAGTAGAAGGAAAGTTGATGGGTCATATCATGACTAAAGAAGGAACCAAGATCGACCCAGAGTGGGTGAAGGCCATCCAAAGCCTTACCCTACCTACAAGAAAAACTGGGGTGCATTCTTTTTTTGGAAAGGTCAATTTCATAAGAATATTTGTACCTGATTTTACCGACAAAACCAAGGATATCCTTGGGATGATGAAAGGTAAAAATCCATTTCGATGGAGCACTAAAGGGAAGCTTGCTTTCGAAGAATTCAAAAGAGCAATTACTCACGCTTCTATTCTGGTATGCCCAGAATTCAAGAAATATTTCATCATGTACAGTTATGCTTCCGGACATACAATATCAACCATCCTTATGCAGGCGAACGAAGAAGGAATCGAAGCCCCCATTTATTTCACAAGCTGCCCACTAAAGGAACATGAGTTGAAGATGTCACAAATTGAAAATCATGCTTATGCAGTGGTGAGAGTAGTGAAGCATTTCAGGTATTACGTGTTGAGTTCTCATACTCTCCTTCTTATTCCTGATACTGTAGTTAAGTCAATTTTGACTCAACAAGAGTTAGGAAGTCAACGAGGTAACTGGATAGCCAAAGTCCAAGAATATGATTTGGACATTAGACCTACCAAGTTGGTACGAGGAAGAGGCTTGTGCCAATTGATTACAGAAAAAAATTCTGAGATAGAATGTAAAGAAACTAAAGATACTTCTTCAGAATTGCCCATGGTGATTTTTATAAGCACAACCGATGAATGGTATGCAGACATCACTTTATTTTTAACTTATGGAAAATTTCCCCCACATTTGAGCCAAAAAGAAAAGAGGATAGTTAAATTAAGGTCCGCAAGATACATTCTATGGGATAATGGTATATACAAGAAGGGCATTGATGGTGTATTCCTTCGTTATGTTGATAAGTCTCAGTAGATAAGGTTGCTAAATTCCTTTCACAATCTAGCCTGCGGAGGACATTTCTCTTCCTCCATGACAACTTACAAAATATTATGAGCCAAGTACTATTGGCCTACTCTCTTTTGAGATTCAGCAGAATGGGTGGCTAAGTGTGAAGCTTGTCAACATTTCGTTAGTCGTCCTAAGCTGATAGCTCTTCCCTTGAAGCATGTGATAATTGAAGAACCTTTTCACCAATGGGGAATTGATTTTGTTGGATTACTGAATCCTACCTCTAGTGCTAGTAATAATTATGTGCTCACCACTACAGACTATTTCACCAAGTGGGTGGAAGCTGCGCCGATCAAACAGGAAACCTTCGAAGCTGTGTGTAACTTTCTCAAGGAGAATATAATTGTTAGATTCGAAATTCATCACAATATTGTTGCTGACAATGCTTCCAATTTCTCATCACATGAGTTGATAGAATTTTTTTATGGATTTGGGATCACATTGGCTCATTCATCGGATTATTACCCCCAAGGCAATGGTTAGGCTGAATCAAGCAAAAAGAATCTGGTGACCATAATAAAAAATATGGTTGATGAGAATCTGAGGACATGGAACAAAGCATTGTATGATGTATTGTGGGTAGATCGGATTACTCCTAAGTGAGTTATTGGAATGTCCCCATTCCAGGTGTTGTATGAAATTAATTATGAGATTCCTATCTTTGTAGAATTGCTAGCCTTACGATTGGCTAAAGCAATTACGGAAGAAAATTTTCAAACTTCCATTGAGAAAAAGGATTATGTACCTATTAGTGTAAATCAACAGCACCCCCTAAATGACCTTCAGATCTGCAAGTGAGAATTGGGTCATTTAGTGTGATTGCACAACATGGAATCTTTTCACCAAGTGTGGGACTTGCAAAAATGGGAAAAAACTCTCCATATTGAAGGTTGGTTCCTCTACTCCTCTGATCAGATGTATGCATGAAATTTGTAGAGGTTTAACTCAAAATTCTACTCTAATTCTACCAAAGAGACAAGGATAGAAAGAAAAGAAGATAAAACTAAATTGACAAGGTGATACACCAAAGGAGTGGTGAACATCTATTTATGTAGATTGACACAGATTATAAAAATGCAACAAAAATCATGCACAAATTGCTAAAATTGTAATGAAGGACCAGGATAGAGCAAACAACATAAGAAAGGATTGAAAATTCATTCATAGAGCTTGCATTGTCATTTCCATTTTAAATATAGTGCATTACAACAGCAAGGAGGTAAAAAATGTGTTGTAGTCCTAAAAAAAGGTCTGATATTCCAAAAATTCACTTGCCAGGGTGAAGGAGAGAGCCTGCAGAACATAAAAAACGTCCAACCCTTTACAAATGAGTCAAGACTAGCTTTTAATGGTGAAGTAGAATGAATGGAAAGAAAAAAAATGGTCAAATGATTTATGAGTTCAACCACCAATCAAATCTCTTCAATTTTTCCTGCAAAGTGATAGGCTTCATGTATAAACCCATATGCCAAAGTACATTGCTCTGCAGATCCAAAAAATGACCCATACTTCATTAATCTTGGTGGTTGAACGTTGTTTCTGTATTTTTTACATGCCGGAAACATTTTCTCAATTTTCTCCCACAAAACTTGACCAAAATTAAAAATTGAGGAGTCAATTGTGTGGATAATTTCAACAACTTTCCAATGATATAAAAAACATGAAAATATGAGCTCTGGATCAAAATATATGGTCCTCTGAAGATTTGGGGAAAAACTTACAAAATTATGGCAAAAATGGGTTAGCGGGGTCAAACTTTAAATTTTTCCCTTTGGGACAAATTTCCCAAAAATCTCCAAGGGTTCGCCCCTCTAGGACACGTGGCATCATTTGGTTGGCCCGTGGCTTTAGGATAACATTCTTCCTCCTTTTCCCACTTGGGAAAATTTTTCACAAACCCCCCGCCGGCTTGACCTCCACTGACATGTGGCACACTTTGATTTGGCGTGGGCCTGAATCAATTTTCTTTCTTCCATGGGCCCACAGGAAAAAAAATTTCTTTGCGCCCTCTACTACTTTGGAAAAAAGCCAAAATTTACTCCACCTCTCTGACTCCCACCACCCTCATGGACACATGGTATAATCTCATTCAACGCGGGGCTTTGTAACATATTCCTCCATCCTCCTCCGCAGGCCTGCGGGATGATTTTTTCCCTTGCACCCCACCCACTCTTTGGAAATTTTTCCAACTTACCTCCACTGACCCACCATTATGCCTTGCCACATGGCACATTCCTATTGGTTACGAGCCTTCCCAGGGAAAATTTCCCTCAAAAACTCCACCGAGTCATAACTTGCAAAATACAACGAGTTAGAAGGAAAATGTTACCTATTTGGAAAGGTGAGAAAATCATCTATTTGATGAAGCCATTTCCAGATAATTTTGAGTGCCTAAAAACTAAAAAAATTTCGACTGAGGCACAAGGAAGGAAGGAATGAAAGAATGTTAGTCAAAAATAAGCAGGGGCTTATTTTGGATAACAATTTTGGTGACTCAGAGGGGTCATCTACCTGCTGGATGAATGATCAGTGGCCTTTGAAGCATCCACTCAGTATGGAGTCAAGCCTGATGAACTGATTCTGATCTGAACTATGAAAATCTGACCTTTGAGCTACTTGGAAACCCACTAAACTTGGAGTTGATCTTCACCAAAATTACACTAAAATGGATTGTGCAAGAGCAATACAACAACACCAAAAACTATGTACAAAACTGAAAATCATACATGCTCTAAATGGAACATGCAGAGTGTGCAAAGCACTTCTTTTACTGAAAGCAAACCTACCTACTATACTCTAACTGGAAGCAAAGGTGAGTTAAAAAAACCCTGCAGCTGGTTGTGCAAAATAACTTCCTTTCTTCAAACTTGGTAGCCATGCAAATGATTTGGAGCTGAGTATGGCTGCTAGGATGAGTGGAAAATCTACAAGAACCTGGTCTTCTACCCAAATTAGAAAGGTGTCAACTGAAAAAAAATCCAATACCTCTTTTAGTTGCTTTGCATTTGGATTGAAGAGGTATGGCAGCTGATCCTTGGAACTTTGCATATCATCCTCATACTTAGAGGAAAGCATGACTAGTTGTGGCTTCTCCTTTGGCTCTAATGAAGCCAAGTACTTGATTGGGCAAGGTATGATTCGTTTGATATGCCCATAACTCTGATTTTCCATTCCAAAAATGGAATCTACCTTCTTGAATGGATGGTGTGGAAGTAATGGTATAACTTTTCTGCCCTTTCTCTTCCTCCAATGAAGAACATGGAAGATTTAAATCTTCCAATCTTAATTCCAAAGAGCTAATATAAGATGTAGGTTGCTGCAAATGAAATTTCTCCTCCATGACAACAAGTTCTTGTGTTTGGAAGATGGATGATGAAGGAGAAGATGGTGTGATTTCAATTGGTTCTTCTTCATCAAAACAGTCCTCCAAATTAGACAGGTAAACTGCCTCATTGCTGTCCTGCTGCAAATGTTCAACCTCTCCCATGGTGTTCTCTTGATTTGCAACTTGATCACCATGGTTTCTTTCATCCTCCAATATTGAGTTTGAGAGATCAAACTCTTCTTTAGCACTAGAACTCGAGAGAGATGAAGTAGAAATAAGAACCGAAGGTTCTTCTATAGCCTGCTTTGTGCTCAAAGCCTTTGGATCTGCACATTTCTCCGCCACAACTGGAATGTTCTCCTCTTCTTTTGGATTTGGAGCAGCTTCTCCTTCCTCTGCTATTTGATGACAATCTTGCTCTTGATTGAACTCTTCCTCTAGCATGAAGTTTGTCAAGTCAAACTCTTCAATCTGCTACTATAGAGGACAAGTTGGGACTGCAAGATCTTCTTCAGAGCTTCTTTCCATGGCTGATTGTGCAACTTGAATTAGACCATCATTTCCTTCAAGTAGAGTGATAACATGGACACTACATTATGAGCAAACTGATTGCTGATCTGCTTCTTCTTTTTGCTCTTCTTCTACTACAACAAAATCAGCCTTGGCCACCACTCATTCTTTAACTCTAACCTTCTCTATTGATTTCACCATCAAGGGTATTTTTGTAATCCAAAATTTAAGAGCCAAATTCAACAAACTTTTAAACTTTTCATCCTTGTTTGGATCTTCTTCTTGCTGTTGTTTTCCTTGACTGACATTTTGATTTTTATCTTCCCAACATGGATTTGGTAATGCAAGACGAGGGGTGGGTTGTAACTCAATTGATTTTGTAATTTTTTGTGGTGTTGGAGGAGATAGAAACTTTTGTTTCTTTGTAGGGAGTGGCTGTTTGGAAGGGAAAAGGATAGAAGAATTGAGATGGGGTGGAAGACTAGGGGATGGAGAAATGGAATCAACACTTGAGGTAGTATGGGTTGGATTTGGAATTTGACATTCAAAATGAGATGGTGTTGCTTGAGGAATGGAAAGAGAAAACCCAGATGATGGTGTTGAACTTACCCAGCCATTCAAAGTGTTCTAGACATCCCTAAAGCCACCATGGATAATGAAAGTATTCTGGACACTAGGTATGAATAGTCAGATGGAGACCAACTAGGATTCCCAACCATTGATTGGTCTGTTGCTGAAAGAGATGCTTAGACTCTTGTTCGTACCAAGGCATGGCTCATTTCTTGGGGAATGAGTTATAAGGAAAAGAGCTTTTCAAAAATAGCTACTTTAGAAGTGGGACCCTCCAATGGAGAGAAGGAAAAGGATAAAAGCCCTACCAAGAGGCAAATAAAGTTTAAGTTTTTTCAGAAAAGGAGAAAAGTAAGGGGCCAAATCATCTGCTAGTCCTACACAAACAGTTGAAATATTAGATTCACCTCCTCCATGAGAACAAGGAAAAATTCCTTTAGAAGATGAGGTTGGTCAACTTCTCATTTCTCCTTTCGATGATTGCTCATCAGAAGTAAGTCTCTCTCTTGCTTCTCAAGCTTTGACTTTAGAATCTTTACCTCCTCTCTCCCAATCTTCCTCATCTCATATTTCTACGCCTTTCTGATCAGCCATGGCCAGCATTTTCTTTGACCTCTCACCTCTCTTTGCTGGACCTACGATGGCCATAGATATGCCTCCTCCTTCCACACCTTCATTCCCTGAATCTATCCCCATAGTCACTACACTTTCACTCATCACTACTCCACAAGTAAATCTTCCTCCACTTGTAGATACAACCATAACACCTCTGATTGGGGAAACTTCTTCCACTGTACCTCAATGGTTGGTTGATCAGACTCTGAGGAAGAGGAAGGTGGTAGTTCCCCTACCAACATTCGACTTCAGTTCACTCAAGGCCTCTCCTACCAAATATACCAAGAAACCTAAAATGGTTTCAAGGGTTTCAGTGGATGCATTAGTTCATAAGTTTGTAGAGATTGCTACTCCCATGGCCAACAAAACCAAGGAAGATATAGCGGTTACTAATTAGTAGATTACCAGGGTTGATCTAGGAAAGGTAACAACAAAAGGAGCACAACAAGATGCACAAGTTTCCATGAACGTGCTATGCCATAAGCTGAGGGAAATGAAGGTTAGCAAAGATGAACTAAAGGATAAATTTGAATAGTTAACAGAAGTATTGCTCAAGCTCTCAAATCCCTCTTAGTCCACACCATCATCTTCAATCCCTACCCCTATTAGGTTCGATTTCTCATCGGTACCTATGATTGAAAAGATCAACGAGAAGGGGAGAATGGTTGAAGAATGGATAAAGAGGCTACTCCTATAAGGAAGAGTGGTCATTGATGACACAGTGGAGGTTTATAAGTCCTTGGAGGAAATAAAAAAAGATGGCAACAAAATGAATGATGAATTTTCACAGGAATTCAGGAACCTTGAATTAAATTTAGAAGCTCTCAATGCATTGAAACAGGTTCCATCCCGGATCTTAATGGAAGAAGGAATCATTCCATGTGGGGATAAGAATTTCCAGCTAGCCAAATCCATCAGATTCAGGATAAATATTGTGAGTAAATCTTGCAGCAAGTTTAGGGAATCTAGAGATCAGTTGGTTGATGCCACCAATGACATAGAAGAGGTGTTGTCTAGGATCTTCACCAAGGTGTTGGGTGAAAGCTCAGAGATTCAACCTATTGACGATCTCTATAAAAAAATTTAAGAATAATTTCAGCATAAACCAGCTTCTATCTTCAATCTGACAACCATTGATAAATTCATAAGGATCGAGAATGTTTTTCAATCACTAAGGAAACTCAACAAGAGGTTAAAGAAACTTCCTAGCAATGCAAGTGACACTTAGGAAAATTTCAAGGTTCTAACTGATTATTCTAGTGCACCAGATGAAGCTGAGATGTAGGGCATAATCTGAAAGTTCCAAGAATTTCGAAACAAGCAACCTTCACTGGAAGAAGACAAGGATGATAAAGCAGAATAAACATAATGTTCCATGTCATTTCTATCAAGAAATTGTCATGTCTTTTTCATTTTCATTTTGTCACATAGGAAGCAATTTTTGACTTGTTCTCCTACGTGAGAGTTAAGAAAAATAGGACTCTCATTAAATGACTATTTTATAGGATTTATCCTATTTTCTCTCTACTCTCTCTATTATAAATAAGGGATGCTTGTGCATTCAAATAGAGAGAAATTTTTAGAATATTAAGATTTATTATGAAGAAGAAGAAAAACTTTGTATTTTCTTTTTAATCATTGAGGAATAGAAACAGGTGTTATTTTACAAACTTTGTGTTGTGGGATTCATCTATCTTGAGAGATTTTTCTTACGTCCAAGATCTTAAGCTATTATTTGTTTAGTGTTCTTGATTATTTTAATCATTTCAAATATTACCCTCATTATCTAAAACTCGTATAAGTATTTCTTGATATGTGTTTTCTTGAAATAAAATACGTTCCTCTCATTCCCTTTTTGCTCTATTTTATCTTTAGTAGTTTCCTTTCTAATCCATTCCATTCCTAAAGCTGTAACATCTCCATCTCGTGTTGATATGGATTTCAGGATTGTATCCCAACCCCAATGGTTAGAACAGTGTGGATATTGTATATATTATTTATGTTGTGTTTTAGATTAGTAATAAATAGGCTACCTCACCTGTCTTTGAGGAGGGATTTAATCCTGTGTACTATGGTTGAACCTCATATTTTGGTTTGAAAAAATATCCAACCAACAAGCTCGGGGGTAGTCAGCGAGGCCCAATCAAGTTATATGGGTGATTAGGGGCATCCCAACCCCACTATAAAGCTGAAGACGAAGGGGAGAATCTCCTCCATGGGGGATGACTGCAGGGAGACTGTCAAACCTTATTAAACGAGTGTCATTGCGAGTGGCTCTGACGAAGACCACCTCTAGGACATCTGCTGACATCACCAAGTGGTATGGTGTGGTGAGAGGGGAATGGAAGTTCATAAGCAACATTGCAAGGGGAATCACCCCAGTGACGAAGGAGCATTTTCTGATGCTCAACCTTGATTACCACTTTGTTGGCTTGAATTTGAAACTGCATCAATAAATTTGTGATAACCATATATTTTTTATAAATAGATAATTTTTGATCAACTTCAAAATGATCAAATAAACAAGAACTCCTTTCTTTCCAAATATATAAAAGGATTTCCCCTCCGAAAGCATGCTAAAAATGGGAAAAATTGTGGGGCATTCGAGGATTGTCTTGTAAAAGGACATGCTCCCAAGTAAAACACTCTAGATGGAAGGGGAGGAAAAAAGAATGAATCTAATTCCAATCCTTTTGGCATTTGAAAAAATACCAGAAAAGATGATATAAGGTTTCCAAATTACCATAAAAGGGACATTTGGGGACAAAGACACCTAGGTGAACTAGGCGGGCACCAAGCAAAAGGACTTGGTGAAGAATACACCACAGAAAGTGAACAATTTTGGGTTCCACATAGACATACCAAACAATATCTAATATCATTTTCTAGATTGATAGCGAGGATCGAGTTCCCCACCATGAATTGATTTTTCCCACCATGGGAAAATTAGTCGAGAGCTAGACATAGCCACGATCATCTGAGTAATTCTAGAATAGGGTGTCCAGAAACCACTTCCAGTCCATCCACCAGGGATGAGAAGGGAGAATAGATAATTTTTGGATCATGCAATCTATCACAAAGGAAATGATATCATTGATAATAACATGATCAAGAAGATCCAATTTGAATTGAGCTTTGATCTCTTGGCAAGGAAGCCAAGATTGAGAGTGTTTGCAATAGAGTTCTTGGATGGTGTGGATTCCTTACTTGAAAAGGAGGAGCATAGGAATCCAAAGAACCTCATCCAGAAAATGATCTTGGAATTGAATGAGAGGAGATCACCATAAGGATTGGTAATTAAATGAAAGGCTGTTACAAAATACATTTCCATTCCACAAGATCCATGGCTTTATTTTTTCCCAAGATTTCTAAATACTTTTGAGTACAAAAGGGCCAACCACTTTGAGTTGAATGGGAGAAATTTTAAGATTGGAAAATCCAATGCCTTTCCATGAAGCATGACCATAAGGGGAGCCTTCTAAAATTCCATTTCATAGGAGAACCTTCCATGCTTCTTTTCCTTCCATGCTTTGAATTATCCATTTGCTGTAAAGTGCTTTCCCTTGGAATAGAATGTCAATGAAGCCTAAGCCACCTAAATATCTAGGAAGGCAACAAGTTTCCTATGCAACTTTGTGGAAACCTTTTCTAGTGGAAGCATTAGACCAAAGGAAGTCTTTGAGAATTTTTTCAAGATTTTGCATAGAATTCTTAAGGGGACCCAACATGAGGAGTAGTACACATACATGACTTCAAGAAATTTGGAGCAAATATGAAATTTTCTCACTAAGGACAATGGTTTAGTAATAGAGTATTCCAACTTTCGAGCCACCCGCTACATGACATACTGCCAAATCTCTATAGGATAATATTGAAAGGTGAATGGAATACCAAGAAATTCAAACATTTCTCCATGGTTGAGCATCTTCTAGTCATACTTAGCCAACCAGGGTGCGTGGGGAGGAAGGAATTTCTGTAACATTGCATATTACACTATTGAATGGAGGATGCAGAAGATAAATAGAAAGTTTTAAGGCACTGCATAACATTGCTAATGTTATATTCAACTTCAATGAGTGTAAGGAAGGATTCATCTGTAAAATGACCATTAAGAAATTGGGAGCTATTAGTAGAGGGAAAGATAATGCCCCTAACAAGCCCCTGAGATTGAGCTTTGACTAGCAGGTAACGAAATCCTTCAGCTGTAAGGACATAGAGGGTGGGAGCCAATGGGCATCCTTAATGGATGGATTTGAAGATACCAAAGGGTGTCAAACATTTCCTATTAATGGTGATATGGGAGGAGGCACACGCAAATATCATATTGAAAGATTGAATGAAATTAGGGACAAATCCCAGAGCTTTGAGCATTGTAAGAATGAAGGGCCATTCTATTCAATCATATGCCTTCTAAAAGTTGATTATGATGAAGAGAGATTATTGGTTGGATTTACACACCTATTCTATGCCTTCCCAGACCACAATGATATTGTCAAGGATATATCTCCCTTGGATGAAACCAATTTGTTCCATTTAGACAATGGTAAGAAGAATATGTCGTAGCTGAATGACAAGAGATTTGGCTATGATTTGTAAGACACATTAAGAAATGTGATGCGACACCAATTTTTATTAGCTCAGGGTTTCCAAGCTTAATGATGAACTTGATATTCCATTTGTTGATATGGGAGCCAAGAGACTGACACTGGAACCCCTCCATGTAAACCTTGTAAAGGTTTAAACCAATCATATCCCAAAAAGATTTGTAGAATTCAAAGGGAAATCCATTGCATCTAGGCACCTTTTTGTTTTCCATTTGTATGAACGCTTTGTGTAAATCTTCCAGGGAAAATAGGTGATCACATGTAATTTTTGCACTAGAGAAACTTTGCATGGCACTGTGGCCCAAGCATTGAGTCAAGGTTTCCTATCGTTCCAACGAAGGAGCATGGGTTGGAAAAATTTCTTGTAGTGATTAACAAAATCCTACAACATGAGTTGGGGATGAAATGAATGCTTGGATTTCAATGATTGAAAAAATTCCTTCAAAACTTGATCCCCAACCTTAGATTGTGGGAAATTTTAATGGATTAATATTCAAAATCCATGTATCTCGCTTACAAACTAAGTCTTTTATCAGCAATACTAAACATTCTAAATTTACAAGTGGTTCATGGATGGAAAAATGATAGTGTGGATAACTTCCTACCATTTCTACATGATTTATTACTAGATGGATCTTCATTTCCAAGCACACAGTGTAAATGTAAATCTTTTATTTCCAAGCTAGGATTAGGTTATGAAAACATTGATGCATGTGTGAAGGGTTGTGTGTTATTTCACAAAACATTTGTAAATGAGATCCATTATCCAATATGTGGAGAAGCATGGTATAAAACATGTTTAAAATCAAATACTTTAAGAGAGGTTCTTTGTCATTTTCCTCATAAAAAAATTAGTTTGAATGTATAGGGGTCCATAAATTGTCTTACATATGCAATGACATGCCCAAAATAAGAGCCATGATGGAAATCAATGTCATCTTGTTTATTCCCAAATGTGGTTGGAATTTTATAACAAATGGCCTAATTTTACACAAGAACAATGTAATATAAGGATTTGGCTGGATTTAGATGACATGAACCCATTTTCAGATATGAGAACTACTTGGTTAAATTAGCTAGTATTTTGATAAATTAAAATTTTCCTCCTTGTTTAACAACCAAGCCATATTTCTTAATGCTTTCATTGATTATACTAGGGAAGAAAAGTGTAACTTTAGATATAATTTAGATGTTTATTTGGAGCCATTATATGATGAGTTAAAAAATTTTTGGGAAGGGGTTGATGCATTTCAATATTTAAGGGATGGTTTTTGTTTGAGGATCACATTAAGGAACATATTAATTTTTACAATACATGATCTTCCTGCATATGGGACCGAATCTGGGCTCACTATTCATGGCTATAATGGATGTCCTGCTTGCATTATCAAGCCATTTGTGTGATGCTCAAGTGATTTGAATAAGTACATTTATTGTGAACAATATGCTTACCTTCCAATTGATCATCCATATTGTTAACAAAAATCATTTTCTGATGGTAACGAAGAGTTTCAATAATCCCTATTGGCAAATCAAGTGAATACATTATTGAGAAGTTTATAATTTAAGAAATCAATTTATAGAAAGTGGTGGTATTTTTTATGGTAAATATGATCTAGTAAATGATACAGGTGTAAAATGATTGTGTATATTCTAAAAATTACCATACTTTGTAGAATTTTCATTTAGGCACACTATTGACTTCATGCATTGCGAGAAAAATGTTTCTTGGGTTATTTTGGAAACTATTTTTGGTGGGTATGATACAATTTTAGTCCGAAAAGACTTGAGAAAACTAAATATTTATCAAAATATTTGGGTTGAAAGTATTAATAATGGAAAATTAAAAAATCCACATGCTCCTTATGTGTTGACAAAGGCACAACATCGACACTTCATAAACTTGTTGTCTCAAACACTATTTCCCATTGTATATGTAAACAATTCATCGAGACATCAAACTTATATAAAAGGTTTAAGAGGTATGAAGACCCATGAATATCATGTTTTTATTGAGGATATTTTATCTATTATAGTCATATAAAGTGTAGAAAAAAGGCCCAAAATAACAATCATAAGGCTATGCTTGTTAAAAAGTATGAGTTTACATGTGTTAGATCCTTCAATTTTTGATTATTTGACACAAAAGGTTGTTGAAGAAATTTTCTTGTTGGAACATGAGATTCCACCAATATTTAATATTTTTATGGATATAATAATACATATAGAGAAGGAAATTGAGTATTTAGGGCCATTGATAACAAGATGAATATATCCTATAGAATGATACATGAAGGTTTTGAAAAAAAAAGTTCGTAACAAGGCAAGACCTGAAAGTTGCCTATCTGAGGGCTATATAATGCAAGAGGCCATTAGATTTTTCATAGAGTATATGAAGGACTTTATAAGTATAACTCAATGTGTATGGGATGATGAAGAAGAGGAAATATTTTCAAGTGACTTGTTAGGAGGAAATGAGGATCATTTTGAGCTATCACATAATGAAATAAATGTGATACATTCTTATGTTATTCAAAACATGTCTACAATGGAGAAGTGGTACATGTGAATATATTCTCTATTAGTGATGTTTTTAGTAGTTAATTTTTATGCAATTATTTTCAGTCTTTTCTATTAAAATTTTGGAAATCTTGTACAATGATTACGTTTGTAGGCAATATAGTTGAGATAAATCAATGGGAATGCTTCTTTCTCGAAAAAATATACAAGATGTACTAGTTCAAGAATCTTCATTTCCATCCTTTGATGAATGGATTATTAATGCAATAAATCAAGCACAATAACATGGTCAAGATATACTTATAGGGGATTATGATATTTCAAATCCTCCATCAATTATGGATTCCAAATTTAGTGGAATGTGGGCATATAACAATCATTTTAGAGTGAAAGACAAAGGCCAGGGGAAGGAACATTGTGATTTTGTTGTTAGTGCCAAATTTCAACATGGTTCTCATAAGAAAATTCATGTTGGTATCATAAATGAGATCATTCAAGCTGATTATGGGGAAAACAACCATATACTATTGAAATGTAAATGGGTCAAACCATCTACAACACACCAAAATGAGTATGGATTTATACTTGCTAATACTCACTAGTTTTTTTCATTGATACATGAACCATATGTGTTCCCTTCTCAAGTCAAAAAAACATTTTTTATTGATGATGTCATAAATCATGGATGTCCTTATTTCATCCAAGCAGAGTCTCAATCAAAATGTCATTTAATGGATTTTGACGCAATGCACAATGGACAATATTCTAATACATTAAAATGGACATTGGAAGTTGATGATGGTGAAGATGAGATTAGAGGATTTGAAGAAGTGACTTAAGAGGTGAATGGAGAGCTTGAAATTGATGTTGGGGAGGGTAATGAAATAAATGGTGATGAGGATGAAACTATAATAAATGCATATATGAGTGATGAAGAGTTCCATTCAAATGAAAAAAAAGATGATGATGACCTTCCTCTCTAAATTGAAAGTTTTTTTTAATTCTTTTTTCTCATCAATTCATGCATACTTGAATGAATATCAATGTACATGAAAACTATTTTCCAAATAAGGGAGTTATTTTCGCCTAAGGGAAAGTCATTGTGTGGTGCAATAACAATCAACTATGCTCATCTTGATGTTTCTTAGTTTATCTTTTTGGTGCCATCACTATAATATTCATTTGAATGTTTGTTAAATTTATATAATGAGTATTAGATATTAATTCCTAAATGTATTACAAAGATAAAATAATTCAATTACCTTATCCTTGTTACATTTCATTGATGTATCTTTTTTACTATCTTCTTAATCACTAATTTCATTAAAAAAATGCATGAAATGAATATGTTTCTAATTTTATGTTTATGTGCAGGGTGTTTCTCAAATCAATGAGAGCTTGAAACATGATTGTGATTATGCACAAGAATGAATGAATGATTATGAGCATCTTCGTAGTGATAATGTGAACAAAAATAATGAATATTTAATATCACTTGGTATATCAATCAATAGCTCCAAATCATCAGTGTATGCATCCAATATTTTGAGTCTCATTTACATTTGTATGCATTTAATTAAAGTATTATTGTATACCTCTTATTTTTATATAATACTTTTTTATGTAATATAATTTGTAGGCCAAAAAAACTGTATACGAAATAGGGTAAAAATAAAAAATCTTGACGAAATTACATCTTCTCATAAAAACATGTGTTCAAAAGAAATGATTCAAGAAGGGAATGTCACGAATGAACATGTTAATATAAATTTTGAACATGGACTCATTGTAAATAAAAATTTTGAGCCCAAACTTCTAAATTAAGTTGTTGACCCCAATTTAAGAGCACTATATGAACAATTGAAGCAATTGTATGAAGGATGGAAAAATAATCATAATGGACTCATGAAACCTGCTGTAAATAATTAAGTACCATATCCACCTATAATAGAAAAAGAGATGCAATGTAATATAAATAAATTTTCCACAACACCTTCAATAGTTAATTCAGTTCCTTCTATGGATTATTTAGAGAGGCATGCAACTACAACACCTGAAATTTTAAATGAAGTTGAGTCAAAAGAGATACATGCTCATAATTCAACATCGACTCATGGTTCCAATCTATTGGAAAAATGCAAAATTTAGCACGAGTTGTATTGGGACACATTGACAAAATGTAATCAAAGAGACAATGATTTGAAGGACATTTTTGATCTTCCAATCTTCCCAGAATCATCCGCAACCCAATTAGTAAGGAAGATCCTTTCAATATCTTTCCAACACACATTAGAATGCATGGATCAAAGAATGTATTCTCCTAGTGCAGTTGGTTAAAGTTTAGTCAACCTAACGGCACCCAAGAGTTAACTAGCAATTATGTGGCACTAGGCAAAAAGGGTTATGTTTTCACCTCTGGTATTCGATGAGTGAGAAGTTATTCATGAGAACAAGAGGCTCAAATTTTGTAATGGAAGGGAGCCCAACCGCTGTGAGGACTATTTTATTGTTGCCAATGTGATGGGTCCTCAAGCCACCACGTGGCTTACCACCATGAGTTTGATTTTTCTCGACATGTATATCAAGGTTTGACAAGTGGACTATGGTTATAGGTTCACTTTATATTTTTTCCATATCTTGTTATTGAAATATTATAATATTTCTATGGTTAAATTCTATATTACTTTATTCACCATATTATTTTTCAACTCATTATGTTTGATAATACTACCTCAATATTCAAGAAAGGATTCCATATTAATTAACTCAACATACCGACTCGATGGGTTTTATAGTCAACTATGAGGATCAACCTAGCTCGACCCACATGGACATTCAAACTATGTACATCCTGCTACTGTAGTCATTTTGCCCCTATCACAAGAGAAAGGAACCCCATGCGTGCCGGCCTATCACCCAGTGGATGCTGGGCACTCACCTGAGGCACGCGCAGGTGTTGAGTTTCTCTTTTATGTGAGTTTAGTGGGAAACATCATCTATGATTTGTGTTTAAGAGATTTCAAAAAGGATTTAATACGTACAAGAACCATAGAGCTCAGAATGACCTCTAGATCCTTACAATCATTTCTAGACTGGTGTACTTAACATATTATATAACTTGTATCATAACAAAAATAAGTATACGAAGCATCCATACTTAACATAAACATAAATGAAAGAAGACTTATGAGCAAGATGTATTCATCAGAACCATTGATATTCTCATATATATATATATATATATATATATATATATATATAAACTGAGTCACCTCATTACATTCATGGAGCCATTTATAGAGTGTCATAGAGAAGCAAACTGTAGTCATGCATTACAACTGGACTAATGTAACTATGATACCAAAAATTAAAAATTACAATCCCCTTGCCCCATACATTCTTTGCCCAAGTACAATTACCCACTAGCAGAGTTCTTGTAGTATTTCTACAAAGCTCCACCCACTCTCTAAAATATATGTGTTACTCTACAGATGCTTGTATTTATAAGCTTTTCTAGGCTATCAACTCATCCTCTAGTGCCCTCAGATCTGATGCCAAGTGTCTGAATGTGGTCCTCCATGTGAGCATGCTCCTCCAGGCCTAAGCCTTCCACTTAATACCATGATGTGTCTATAGAAGCTCTACCGCAGGCATGCTCCTTCCGAGGCCAATTTGTTACCAGGCCGACACTTTATCCACATACAACCAGGTCATGCTTTTCATGTGTTCTTCCCTAAACATTCAATTTGACTAAGTCTCGAACCCTTGGTTCTGTTTACATGTGTTGCACATGCCACAGGCTTCCTTAAACCCTTTTCTTAACCCTACCTTTGTGCTTTGTCCTTGTGTGCCTTTCCTTAACTGGGACCTTACGCGCCTACGCACCTTTTATACTTAGTCAATATTCTATGGGCCTAACAATTTCCTTGGCCAAATCATAAAATTTTTGAGTGCTCCTTATAAGGCCATAGTGCTATGCAAATAATGCCAACCTGCGATTCAAAAAGTGTTATGTAAGCTTCAATAACATATCCCAATGCATCATTATTCCTATGGGCCCAAAACAAAGATCCCCTTACATTGAATATTTAGGGTAGAATATACATATCTAAAACATCTCTACAATATAAAGGTTAGAGGAGTAGAGAGATACAAACCAACCCCAGAATGAAAGTTAAAATGGAATGACTTTCTCTCAGTATTAGATATTATGAGTTTGGCTTGTGATAATTTGGCACATAGTTTGTATGGATTAATTAGAAGGAATTGCGACACATTCAATGGGATCCAAAAATAACAATTACCTAAGCACTCAAATTTATAAGAAGGAATATCAAGAGATTTATTAAGGAAAACAATCGTCCTAAGCCCACATTCAATGGAAATAAGGATGTGTAAGTGTTCTTGAGCATAATGGAGATTTACATGCAAGAAAGCAAGCATGAATCTGTTGGTGTGAGGGTTTGTTTTTCCACTTATTATTTTATTAGGATTTTTTCACCTGACACATGGTGATTCATCTAACTTAGGTGAGTTATAGGTATTTAGGTGAGTCATTAGGAGTTATATGACATAGGATAGATTTTCTCATAGAAATTTTAATATCCGTCATTATGTCATATGTCATATGGGAGTTACATTTCATTATTGGATTGTAACTCACATCTCCTATTTTGAGGACCTATCAAAATTTTAGGCATGGGAGTTACACAACATTCCTATATGTAGTTTTTTTTTATGTATGAACATGAGTACACCATTTTCTTACATGCACAATGTATTGGTGGTTAATTGTTTGTTGATTACTTGATATTTTTTACGTCTCCATTCGAGTGAAACTACATTGATGTTCAACATTTTTTGTTCCTCTCTCTCTCTCACTCTCTCTCATATGGTATCAATATACATTGGTATTATATTTTTTGGTGTTTTTTTGACAAATTTTTCATTTAAGATCATTATTTACAATAGTTAGTTTTTATGGTTTGTGTGTGGTTTGTATGAGTATACTTGCATTTGTAGGATTTTGTGGGGAGGATTTTCAGACTGTATAGATAATGTGCAAGACTTTGATCATGTGATTAGGCCCTTATTTAGCACATTTTTATATCTGTAAAGGGATATTTTTTCAATGCAATAGTTCATGCTCTCGTGTTTTTTGGCTATAGATCTGGTTGTTGCACACTTTTTTAGGAGTTAGATTGTTTTTTCAAGCATGCAGACTTAAAACACCTATGGGGTTCCATATATTAGATCTAGAACTCCATTTCCTATTCTAAGCACCATTTTATGACCCTAATATAGCATGGGTGCTAAATTTTTTTCCTAGGATATTTTTCCATCTCTAGCAAGGCATATTTTTGGGGGAAACAACCTAAAAAAGCCTCCTTCAACTCACAAATGCCTCCTTAAAGGCCATAATTTCCCCCTCTACCTTTTTTATTCTACCCTCAGCCTCATCTGAGCCTATAACTTCAAAAAAATGCATTATATTTGGTCCAACACCATCAAAAAATTCATCTAAAACTACCTATTTTTCCTAAAAACATGGTAATATTTTTTTGTAGTTTTGGTCTATAAAAAAGAAGGTTGTTTTAGGTAATTAATTTTCTTTTTATTCTTATTTGAATCCATATTGTTCCAATAATCATCATTTTATGCATTTGTAATACTAGTCAATTTGGTGGATGAAATCATTTAAGGAGGAATTTTGTTGTTTTCTTTTATATTTGCCTAATGAATATGAAGTGTGAGGCTCCTATTGGTAGGAGGCCAATTACCCCTCACAAACTAGACCATTGAAATCTACATTCAGTTTCTGTTAAATAGACACTTGGAAGGCTTAGGTCCATCCTCATTTAGTGCATTTTTTTTATCCTTGAGTGTAATTTTATTTAAGAACAGGCCTTGATTAAGGGGTTGATTTATTTTGGAGGAAGTTTTCATTACTAACTTTTCTACTCATCTGTCAGTGTGGGTAAGTTTGTTTAACCTTCATGTCCTTTGTGGTCTTAGTTTTGGTAGTAACGTTTTTGTATATCTTTCGGTTGGTATGGCCCCTTGGAGCCTTTCCATTATTACTAATAAAAATAGGCCTTATTTATGGGAAATCATTATTGTAATAACTTTTGATCGGTACCTGGGAATTGAGTGTCATCTTTTGAAAAAGTTTACATTTTTAACTTCCCACTCATTGGTCTTATTTACATTATAAAATTCACTAATTTATAAACTACCACATTTTCAGAGGATTTTTGCAATGAATGATGAAGAATACGATGATCACTTGTTCATTTTCCAGAATTTTTTTTTGAAGACCGGAGGGTGGGGGACTAGTTTGGTAGGAGACCAAACCCCCCCCCCCCCATAATGACTTATTTTGTGGCATTTATTCTTTTTACAATAAGTGCATTTAGTGCATGTTTTATCCTAAGAATAAATTTATTACATGCATTATAAATGGGTATCTTTAAAGGTGCCCTATTATCAAATCCCATATTGAGGATCACCATGTCTTCCTTATATAGTTGTTGTAGATTCTCGTTGTACTCTTTAAGAATGGAATGTTCACACAAATTCTCTATTCTTCTACAGTGTCAAATTTTTCCTCTCTTTTTTTGTGCCCGCTTAGCTAATGAATGATTTTTAAAACAATATTGGACATATTTGTTCAAACAAGTTTTTCTTATTGGAGGGTGATCTTTGGACCAATTTTTACTTGTTAGAGATTTTTTATCAATGTTTCATCCAATTTTGAATTCTTATCAGGTTTTGTTATTTCTTCCCATTTCATATTTTATGTAATGAAATTTTTATTAGGACCCAATTCTTCTATCCACATCATCAGCTTCATCATCTTTGGGGGCGTCTAATATTCTTAACTTTTTCTTTTCTCTCTTTCAGGGGGGAGTATTTTCCTTTGGGATTTTTCTTTTTCTCTATCTTATGATATATTTGCATTGTACATGGGTACCTCATCAAACCTTATTGTCAAGATCCCACCTTCTTTTTACCCTCCTAAGCTACACTTAAAGAGGGGTGCTGGTGTAGGATATTATTGTCCTCATATTTTCCTACTTGTAAATTCCTCACCTTTGTTGAATCATCTTGCTTAGCTATCCTTAGTGTCATAAGAGTTATTATGACATGTTTTATATTTCTTAAAGCATCATCATTTTTCATAGGAGTTACATTCCTATTTCAGGAATGTAACTCCACTCTTATTCTAGGTATATTAATATGGAGGAGTTACACAACACTCATATTTATACATTTCTCTTAAGTTATTGTTATCATGGGTCATGGAGGCTTAATGTTGAGTTGGAGTTACTCTCATCTTTTGCAATTTGTCTCATTTTATTTTTAAACTTGTAGTTTTGTGTGTTTTCCTAGTCTTTCCTTCATGAAATTCATGTCTCATATCTCTCATTGGTGCATTATTTGATCTAGGTTATGTGTGGCATTCTCCAATATGGTATAAAGTGTGACTCATAGCTAGAGGTTTTTCTCCTAGGTTCTTAGGGTTTACTACTCAAAAACCTTTTCTCCCATTACGAAGATGACTTCTATTCAACTAACCTGAGCCATAGATACCTCTAACATGTGGGAATTCTATCAAATGGATGTTAAGAGTTCATTTCTTTATGGGGAACTAGAGGAAGAAATATATATGTAAAAACCTCAGTGTTATGTCTAATATTCCCCTATCATTCATAGACTTAAGGAGTCAATCTACAAGCTTTAAACAAGCCCCTTAAGCCTAGTATGCCAAGATGGACTCATTTCTTCCTGTATCAAGGTTGACTAAGTGTTACTCTAACAAAAATGTTTACATTTAAAATAAATATGAGTCCATGTTTATCCTCATTTTGTAATTTGATTACTTTTTTATTACAGCTATCTCTTCATTGATAATTGATTCTATGAAGACTTCCTTAGCCAAAAATTTCTCCATGACTAATTTGGGTTTACTTCAATACTTCCATAGGATACATATTACCTAATGATAACTCATGGATCATGATTTATCATCACAGGTATTCCCTTGATTTGATTTTTAGGTTTAACATTTCTGACTGTAATCCATATCACACTCCTTTCCTTTATAGATTCAAGTTAGTATTTTATTTCTCCATTCCCTTAGTTGATGCTACCCTTTATCACCAGTTGGTGGGTAGATTGATCTACCTAACTCATATCAGGATAGATATTACATTTTTTGTTGGCATCATGTCCATATTCATACAAGAGCCTCATGAGATGGATTGGAAATAATATACATGGATCCTTCAATATGTTAGAGGAAATTGTACTGATGGAATTCACTATTTGGGAGGGACAGAGATTGATTTAGTTAGATTAGAAGATCCCGATTGGTTCGGTGATCTTGATCATTGAATTTCTACCTCTGGATTTAAATTTTCTCTTAGTTTGGTTCCTTTCATTTAGTCAAGAAAGAAGTAAAATGTGATTACTATGTACTCTATATAGGAATAATACAGGGGAGAAACCAATGTTACCATGGAAATTATTTGGTTATAGGGGATTTCGATAGAGTTTGGAATTCACTTAATTGGAAACATATCATAATTTATTGTGACAACCTTATCAGTATCTCAATTTTTCAAAATCCACTTCAAGCACATTGAGACACACATGCACTTCATTTGGTAATTTATTGATGAATACATCATTGACTTATAGTACTAATCAGACTTCATATCAGGCTATAGACATATTTACAAAAAACTTCACTAAATCCATGTTTCTTCACTTCCTCTGCAGAATCCAAGGCTAGTGGTTATCTTTCCATGGTGAGGAACCTTGTTAAATTGATTTTAGGTGCCTCCAAGCATCCCAAGGCAGATACATACTTTTGCACAAGCAATCCTTCATGAGTGGTGACCAAGGCACCTGCCACTTTGTCTCTATCTGTGCAATATTATATGTGGCCTCAACAGTTTGAGAAGCATCCCTTACATCAACAAACACTTTGTTGTACTCTGCGATGATTGCTACGATCTTCAATGTGTCTTCCTTATCTAGGCACGTGGCCACTTCCTCTGCAGAATCCAAGGCTAGTGGTTATCTTTCCATGGCAAGGAACCTTTGTTAAATCCTCCAAGCATCCCAAGGTAGATACATACTTCTGCGCAAGAAATCCTAGGTCCAGATGCTTTAATAGTATGGCCTCATTGATAGATTCCACTTTCTTGTACACAACACTCACCTTGGCCTTTTCATCCTTCAATTCCCGCTGCCACTGGGTGCTGATCAAATTTTCCTGGCTTAGATCCTTGGTCATTATAGCTAGCTATTCCTCTTTCTTCTTTAGCCCCCCTTCCAGATCCTTGATCCTATCATTTCACTCGAAGAGTCTAGCCTCTATCTCAATGAAGACTTTGTTAAGCGCGTTACACAGTTGTTCATCCAAGAGCTGCTAGGTATCCACCACTGGGTTAACTTCTCCTCGTCCTAGAAATTTTATTATTACCCCGTGGCTTACCTCAAACTTTGGCTCATCAAGGTGGGACTCAATTGCCCAAGAGATCATCTTCCTTATCTGCGGATAGGTAGCCTCCTTGTCAAAAGATGACATGTCTACAAGCTCCTCCACCAGAAGTGTACTCTGGAACCGTGCGTGAAACACTTTCTTGGGGTCATCAATATAACCCATCTCTAGCCTCCCCCCTCTGCACTCTTTCCTCCCGTGCATGTACCCTTGGGTATACTTATAGTTAAAACCAGGCCTCTAGTGTTGTTGTGTTCCTCTTCCACACTTTCCTTCTCTTTGTTCAACACTGGCTCATCACCGCGTTCCAATTTTTCCTCCACTAGGGTCTTAATGCCCTTTGTCCCCTCTTCTTCTGCCACCTTGGTTATCTTCTCCTATGTAGAGCTTTGAGCCTCTTGCATCTGTGCGCTAGCCTCCTCATATTTTCCCATGTCCTAGGTGCTTCCTCCTTCCTGGCTATCCTTGCGCCACACAAAAAGGAACCCTTGTTCTTCTTTTCCACCTTCCTCCTCTGAATCATGTATATTGAAAACAGGTGGCCCTTAATCTCTCTTGGGGTCCTCTTCCCCACTTAATTCTTCTTCACTACCATCCTTTTCTCCTATGCACTTTTCCAAACTTCCAACTTCTTCCGAGGTGGTCTCCTCTTCTACCCTCTGCTTCTTCCTAACCGGAGATTCCAGTGTAGGTGATTCCATTTCTTCTTCTTCTAATGACTCCTTATCTAATGGATTTTCTAGCTCTGGAGTCTTTTCTTTGATTATGGGATTTTTCTTACGCGCGTACATACTATTTTTAGTGCTTGTCCCAAGGGAACGTATTTCCTGTGTCTCCACCACACTTGGAATTTTCTTTTATGGTTCTTTTTCCTCCCATTTGGGCATGGGTCTTTTCCTCCCAGTTGGATTCTAAGGTATAGATACCTCAGTTTCCAGATATGTGCCCTTTTCCAACTTGGGTCTTATGTGAATGTACACGCACACCACAGATCCTTGTGCAATGGGAAGAGTCATGCACCTTTTCATTTGTACCTCATGTGATACGTACCGCTCCACGTACGTGTGCTTTCTAGGGTAGACTAACCCTTTGTGCATTTCTCTATGGTCCTGGTCCAAATTACCAAGGTCTAACTTAAAATTTTTGGACTCCTTGAACCTATTTACTCCCACTTGGAAGTATTGAGTTGTGAAGGAAAAGGGGAGCTTGCACCATGGGCTCCATGTCCCATATGACAGTTTGAATCTACCCAAACAAAAATGCTGGTACACAAAAAATTCCGCTTCTCCTGTGGTGGCTGCTGGTAATTGTTCAGGGATTCTCGATTCTACCCTGAACACGTTCCTTAGGCACATATACCACTTTTCCAAGTGCACCTTGTGCATTGTTGTCATAGTATCACAAGCGTATTTCTCAAACCTTTTGGTGGGTGAGGGGTCTTCAGTAGAGTACTCCCATACAAACTTATATGATGCATCTGGTACCCCAATCTTCGAGAACACGATGGTTAGCATCACATTTCCAAAAAGGATCCTGTTACCTTCCTTCACGTAGTTGATAATTTCATCTGTGATGAATGTGGATAAATTATAGATGGTGCCCTCTGAAATATTTTTGCAAACATTCAACCATGGCTTATTGACTTGGGTCCATCTCTCCTAGCCATTTAGCTTTGATACCAGGTGCACGACCATCTTCATTACTGGATCCTTAATGTCCATGAAATCACAATACCTTGACCTCTTTTTGCATGCAAAAGTGGCTATAGTTTCCTTAATCGCTTCTTTGTCAGAGGCCTATGTAATGTGAAATTAGCTAAGGAGTTATGCACATCTTGTTCCCTGTGAAGTGGAAATAGTCCTCATGCACATGTGACATCAGCCACTGATACAGTTGCTCAGGTTTCCCGAAGTAGGGCAACCCAAAGAGTTGTAATAACCCTACCTTCTCCAACTTGACCTTCACGTCATCATTATAAATGGGAAAACCCTATGGTGTCCTCTTGTTTGTTGGGTGCACTAACTCCAACTCCAACTCCTTTTCAATTGTGATTTTTCGATGATTATAATCATTTATAGACATGTCCCTAAGATGGGACTCCCACTCCTTCCCCAAAAACACTCCATTTGGGTACTGCATTTTTGCATACCACTCTTCATTTATGTGTGCTTAAATTTCTTGTTACTTACCCTTGCCCTTTCCCTTGCCCTTCTTGGATGTATTAGTTGGTTTCTTGGGTGCCATTATCTAGATCTTCTTCCCACTTCAATCACTCCATCTTACTCTATTCTTCCACTCTCTCTAACCTTAGATCTCGAACTTATGAAGAAAATTTCCTAAAACTATGCCCTAGTTCTTCAAACCCTAACTGGGATACTCCCTTCATAAGATGACGCCTTCTCACAACTTCTCCTACACCCGTGAAATCCCTTCCTCCTGGTTCGTAAACCTGAACTAGTTACCCACACTTCAATCTCTCCAAATTTTTCTTCACACAGATCAGTTTTTTGGAAGCCCTAGTTTGAAAAGGTGCAAAAAGTGATTCGTTCTCCTTATACACAAAGTGAAGAATGAAGTACCTCAACCCCTTTATTTATATTTTTTCCCTCTTTGAGCATTAAGTGCTACTTCACCTACCACCATACTTTTTTCATTTAATGTAGATTTTTCAAACAAATCCCGTCTTCAACGCTTTCGCTCACACTCCCCAACTTGCGCGGACAATCCTCTAACCTTCTGTGCACAACCAATATAACATGACATGAGACTCTTGCACGTGTAACGAGCACCGAAGGCACTTATTCTGTCATGATTTTTTCTCTCGCCTACCTCGTGTTGCTTAATGTGTTTTCTCCTCCTTCGTACATGGGATCTACAAGTAGCTTTATCTTGACACCAACCATCCTTTTTCCATCTTTTATTTCCATAAACCTCTTTCAACAAGGCCATTCAACCAGGATTTTTAACATAAACCACCTTAGCACTTTAACCATGCACTCCTTCACATTACTCCACCTGACACTAAAATGATGCATGGTCCTCTGCGCACTCACATATTCTCAAAAAGTATAAACAAGGTTACCGGTGCCCAAGGCACAAAACAAAACAACAACATGAAAGGGAAACACAAGAAAAGAAATGCATAAAGGAAAATTATAACTAACTAGAAAAACTACCTCATTTACAAACACCAAGAATACTTATTTACAGTAGGGATTTAACCTACTCCCATTGAAGTGTCTAGGAAAATTCATCCCATCCAATGCTTGTAACTGGCACGTGCCCGAATCAAGGATGTACGAGATTGTGGAAGGACCCAACCAATGGAATTTTAACTTCCCAGGATGGCACAAAAATTTAGAATCATAAAGTAAGACCATCTGTCTGACCTCAAACTTATTGTTTCCTATGTGGTGATCATGCCAAGCCTTATGCTTTACTTTCTCTATTGTTTGGCTCCACCTAGTGAGTGATCGTCTCTCATCTAGCTTCATTAACTCATCAATTCTTTCTTCCAACACTTACTCATCAGCTAACCCTCCTACGCGTGTTATTCGTAGAGAAGGTAACATGAATTCAACTGGTAGAAAAACTTCCACGCCAAACACCAACTGAAACGGTGTGGCTTTGTTCAGCCTTTTATATGTTATCCTGTAAGCCCATAACACTGTTGATATTTGTCATCCCAACCTTGTCTTCCGACATCACAAATTTTGGTCAGGGTATGACTCAGTATTTTGATGAATGCTTTCATGGTTCCGTTTGCTTGTGGGTGATAGGGTGTAGTCTTGTGATGAGCCACCATGAATTCTACTAATAGGATCCTCATAGTCTCATTCAAGAAATGTGTACCCCTATCACTGGTTAAACTCAACAGACATCCATACCTCGTGATAATGTTCTCCCACAAGAATCTTACCGATTTGGTTGTTGTGCAGTCTTTATTTGGGGCTGCCTCCACCCACGTTATCATATAATCTGTGTAAGTGATGACATAGCGTGACCCATTCCTACATGCCGCTGGTGCAATAGGGCCTACAAAGTCTATTTCCCACTTTTCAAAAGGCTCCATGCTAGGGATAGGGCACAAAGGCATTTCATCTCTCTTTCCTGGCTTGCTAATGCACTGACAATGGTTACACGCTTTACAATAGTCTTTACAATCCTTGTACAGGGTTTCCCACCACAAACCTACCATTAATATCTTAGTCGTGGTGGCATAACCTGCATAATGCCCACCCGCACATCCTCGGTGTGCTTCCTCCATGATGGTGAGGCGCTCATGCTCAAATACACACCTGCACAAAACTTCATCATGTCCCAATTTCTATAGGTCTCCACTGATCAGCATGTAGGGCACGATGCGTATGGCTAGTTACTTCTTCTCTAACACCTTCATTCCTTTCGGCACCACACCTTCCTTTTAAAATACCACAATTTCTTCCAAATTTGAGGGTATATAACGCAACCTAAATAGTTGTGCATCTGGCATTGTCTCCTCAATGCTCTACGCATCCTCCCCTGAATAAATTCTTAACAAATGATCAGGTCCACAATTGATCCCAGGCTTCACTACAACGGTGAACTCAAAATCTTGAAACAACAACACCCACCGACATATGTGCTCTTGCAGAATGATTTTGTTCACCAAATACTTTAATGCCATCTGGTCAATGTAAAACATGAAGGGTGTTGCTAGCAGATACTGTCTAAACTTAAAAAATGCATAGATTATTGACAATGCCTCGCACTCAGTCATGGTGTAATTCTGCTATGTTGGTGTCAACTTCCTACTTGCAAAACACAGAGGATGATCAACAATTCCTTCACCTGGCTATGTAAGCACTGCTCCAATAGTGGTTCTTAAGGCATCTACATGGACATGGAAGGTCTTGTACTAAGAGGGAAAACGTAATATAGGTGTGGTGACAAGCCTATACTTTAATGTATCAAACGCCCTCTGCTGCGCCTCTTCCCAATGGAAGGAACTTTTATGTATGAGAAGATCCTCTAAAGGCGTGGCGATCTTGGCATACCCCTTGATGAATTTCCTGTAATAACCCGTATACGCAAGGAATCTGTGTAACACCCTTGACAATTGTTATTTTCCTCCTTTGTATTTCAAGTGTTGACATGTGATTTTCCTTATAAAGATATGTTATTTTGATTTTAGGAGATCATGTTTGGTATGGATGAATCTTTTCTATTCTTATGGTCCTTTGACTGAATTGGAATGGTTTCCCTTGAATTCATTTTTCACTTCTTGTAGGTAAGTTGCAATCTGGTTTAAGAGTTGTAAACTTATCTAATAATCTGACTCATCCTTGGATCAATTTAAGTGATCCAAGGAATGTTTTAAATCTGCTTTGTTGAATGAATGGTAAATCGACATTCCACGAATTAAAATACATATGATAGAACTTTGTTGGTTACAATTTATTTGATTTTTGTGTGAACGTGTTCTATTCAGTTGTATGTTGTGCTTGGGTCTTTGGAGATTGAACATGATAGGACAATGCTAACGTAAACGAACTATAGCCTGTTCACGGCTTAGGAAATATTCTGGTTCCTAAAACTAAAGGGACCTACAAAATCTTAAGCTAGGTAAGGATATATATATATTTACTACCCAGCTATGTTAATTAATTAAATTTTATCCTAACCTAATATTTGTGCTAAAGGATTATGGAGAGGTTACTAGGCTATTTAAATTACCCTAAAACCTAATGATATATGCTTATGCGATGATCTAACCTAATGCCTAAAAACTATTGTGTTAGAATTAATCTAACCTATGTGGAAACTACTTAAGGTGGCAATTTATTGATTGGGTTATATCCTAAGGTTAAATATCCTAAGCTAACCTAAGATCTAACCTAAACAATTATGCCACCCTAAACTAATGGCCATGAAGGGGGAATTGGTGTTTGCATGTATCATAGGTGATGGTTCCAAGGCATTTAAGTTATTGATAAGGTTTTTAAAAGCATACGTGCTGCTAGTTGTGGCAGGGGCTAGTTGACTTGGCTGAGGCTTATGTGGAAACTTCACTAAAAATGGAGTTGCATGTTAATTTCTATTTAGCATTCACCAAACTTAGAAGGTGGTGGCAAGGAAGGATAGGTGGGAAAATAGGAATTAATGGAATTTATTGTTTTTCGGTTTTCGTGCTCAAACCATTTTGGTAGGCATGAAAACGGGTTTGTATGGGTTATTTCTTTTTGCATGTTTCACGATTTTCACTTTGTATGCTCTCTGGTTTTTCGAATTAGCAGCTTGAACTTTACTTAATGGCTATTTTTGAGGTTTTAGACCTATTTTTGGTTCGTGGGATATATAAGAGGCATTGTGGAAAAAGGATATGGTTGTTTGATCTTTCGTGGAGAAGAGGAGAAGTGAGCTCGGTTGGAGATTCTCTTCAATTTGGAAAAAGCGCTATCAGGCATGATAAGCTCTAATATTTAAGATATCTTGCTTTCTTATAAATGTTTCATTAAAACAAGTGTACACTTTTGAGATTCTTGGCTTGCATGTTTAATCTGGTTTCTTTTTGGCTGGTTTTATAATCTCTGTCATATTGGATTTGAACCCATGGCAAAAATTATGTCGGTTTGGAAACAATTTTTTTTATAATTATTAATGATACATGCATGCAGAGATTGTATTAAAAGTTCTATTTTCTTTTCCTGAATTGTGCATACAAGGTTGTTGTGGTATTGGAGCAAACCTTCATTGCAATACATGGATTTTTAACCATACGGGAACCTTGAGTTCCATTTGGGCTTGTATTTGGCCTTCGTGTTTAATATGAACTTGTGTAGGGGCTTCTTGTTGTTTTGAACTGGAGTTTGGAAACTTGGGTAGTTTCGAACTGTTGTTTGAGGTTAGTATATGGCTTTGAACACGTAACTTATTACTTGTGTTTCCCTGAACTATTGTTGGGGGAATCTTGTACTTAGGAATCATGTGTTGATTCTTGTGATAACCTGGACTATTGTTGAAGTCTGTATATGGCTTAGATCTTGTGTTATTCTCTAGTGATCATTTGAACTATTAATGGAAGATTATAATGTACACAACACTCGTATTTTATTACTTGTGTGGGCTCTTAACTTTGTGGGAACCCTGAGTTCCAAAAGAGCTAGTATTTGGGCTTCGTGTTTTGATATGAACTCGTGTTGGAGTCCCTTGTTGTTCTAAACCAGTGTTGGTATCTTGGGTAACTTGGGACTATTTTTGACACCGTATGTGGTGGTGTACCCATGTTTTATTTGGTGAACTTTTGGGACTGTTAATGGAGGTTCGTGTTTTTCACCACATTCATATTTGGTTATTTGTGTAGTTCTGAAATTTGTTAAGGATGCATGTCGACTCTGTTCTAGTATTTTGAGTTGAGTTCTACTTGTAATAAACATTTAAAACTTACAACTCTTTTGTTGAGCTCTTGCTCAAAGAAAACTGGGAGAATAATTCGCTGATTTGTTAGGAAATCTCTTACAGATCTTGACTGAAAACATCTTTGTTGATGAATGAATTTGGTAATTCTTTTTTCAGAACTGTTTCTTTTTTTTTGGGATTTCAATGGCATTTTATTGAGGGTATTATTTTCCCCTCTATTTCGTGGAAATTCGCATCTTCAGATATCTTAAAATAAGTTCTGGGTTTTGTTTAGGAGAAGAGTTTAGTAAATTAGTACTCTATACTATTATGGAGGGATTACTTGTCTCTGTTCAAATAGTTTTTGTATTATAATACTTACAGAATCAAGAATTGATTACTCTTTTTGTAATGTAATAATGAAATTTGACAATGGGATTTCAGTCTGAGTTGTTGATACTTCTGATCATGTTAAACTTACTGATCGGTTATTTTTCTATCTCTTGTTGGATACAGTAAATACACCTTGTGTCTTATAAAAGAAAGGAATGTGATTCCTTTAGAACCGACTGTGTTTTAGGACTACTATTTATATTTCATTCTGAGTATGGAATTGAAACTTGCGTTCTTTGAAAGTAAAGAAGTGTAAGGAATATGGCAGTGTGCTTTCTTCCTACTGTATAGATCATTGGTTGAACTTTTCTATTTTGATTCTCTTTAAAAATGGGATTTCTTTATGAGTTTTTTGGTCTTCCTTTTTCAAATATTTTGTAGAAATGATGTTGGAAGAGATTATATTATTCAGTTTTTATTTAGCTGGAAAATGTAAGCTTGTTTGGCAGACTATTTGATTGACAAGACTTTACTTGTTTGGTTTGAGATGAGTAAGTTTTGTCTCCTGTATTCTATCTTTTTTTGAATTCTCCTTGGATGGACTCGAGTAGAAATTAAATCCGGTATGAGTCTACCTTGATTTTGAACGATTGTTTCAGATCTTTAAAAATTAACTTCTATATGTGGAAGTAGATTTAAACTTGCAGGTAGACCGTTTGATTTTCTATTCCTTCTTGGATTAAGATAGAATTATGTTCTGATGAATATCTTAAATGTTAAAAATTTTAAGGTAGTTGTCCTTTAAAAGAAATAGTTAAATCACGTTTTGAATCTATTTGGTTTCTCAAATGTTTGTGTCTAGGTATAGTGGTAATTATTCTCTTCTTCTTTTACTTAGGAGCTAGGTGAATCATCCTAAGTAGAACCATGATTTAAATCCTTCTTTTGGATTTAAGCAAAGATAAATGTTGTATTCTATTATGAAATATTGGGAACAATGAGATGTTATGATCTGTTGTTTGCCTAAGGATAATTGATAGGATCAATTAAACTCTAATTTTGTAAGGCTGATATAGTGGATTGTATTTTGTCCTTTTCTTTGAAGTGAATTCAATTGGTTAAAATGTACTTCTTTTCCGTTGCTATTGATGTATTGATATTATGATGTAATAATTGTCTCATTAAAGCAGAGTTGTTTTAATGGAACAATTATTGGAATGCACTTCTTTTTAAGGCTTAGTGCTTATCATGCTTAGTTCATTGAACTGACCCGTGCTAGCAATTTTTACAGATGGACTTTGTAAGTGATAAGGAAGGAAAAAACTTATGTGATGCATTGGCTGATTTAAGTCTGATTTTTGTGAAGAACTCTGAATCGTTCTTGAGATTGTATTGAAAAAGAAAAGTAGTATTCTTTTGTAATGAAGGCAGTTGTTATGTAGCATACCTAAATGTATAGGTTTTAGAGATGAATTAAATGTTGAGAATTTATTTATAGTGGATGTGTAAATTATCTTGTACTTTCATTACATAGATGGAATCCTATCTTGTTAATATACTCCATATTATGTATATGCTTAATGGGGTATTCTTAGATAAGTTTGACAGTGGGAATTGGAATAAACTCCCTAAATAGGATGCAGCTTCCTAAGTTGCAGAATTTGATGGTTATAAATAAACAATTCAATATAGTAATATGATGTGGAATGAACATTCAGTAATAACTATTGAATTTGTAAATGATTTATAGGGGTGCTAGGCCCTAGCACTTAATCATGTAAAGGAATATTCTTCCTCTATCTTAAGAATGCAAAAAAAATGAATACGTGATTCCTAATCATTAGACTTCATTTAATAAAGTTCTACTTAGTTACAACCTAGATGGTGTTACACTTCCTTGAACGGTTAAGTCACAATAAATGGAACTTATGATGTTGATATCCTGTTATGGTTGATGGCTTGTTAAGTCTAGTAAATAACATTAAAGGAAATCTTAAGCTAAGAAAGTTCTTTAACAATCAATTGAATCTGTTGTAGAGAAGAACTTAAGGAGTGTTGGATTAGGGTTAGGCAAGGTTGCTGAAATCTATTTTTAATAATCCAAATTAATTAAATTTATAATAAACTCCTTGAGGTATGTACATCTCGATGAGGTTGTTCTGTAGGATGCTGGCACATGCCAACTACAGGGATGTACCTTCGAGAATATTAGGATCTTCTCGAGGATACAGTGATGTAGTCGACATGTGGCAACACCCTTCTGCATTGATCATCTAGATCTACACACATTGGACTTGATCTTAGTTTCTCTCTAGGTCTGGTTAGTAACATGTTTAAGATATGGGGTAGCCCTCTAAAACTTAGGATACCTTGGCACATGGGGTTGACTTAGGTTGACCCAGTATGCCAACTTACCCTAAGTCTTAGTGAGCCTCCCCCTATCATAACATATGTTGTTAACTCAAACTAGGGTTAAACCTTGGGCAAGTGGACTGACGGAAGTTAGTAAAGGACATTCTAGATAACAATAGAGTGGGGTGAAGGATGTATTCTGGATTAACAAGTATGCCATCAAGGAATAGTAATACGAATAGTATGTTAGAAATCTTTGGCCAAAGTATCGCAAGTTGTTGGTTGTGTTGTCCTATGTCACCTAGTCTAAGGTTCGTGATGCAGATGAATATTGGTAACAAATATTCAGATAGGTTCCTTCGATAGATCACTCAATACCCTGAATAGGGAAAGAGAACCAAGTATATGGAAAAGTATTCGATACTTAAATGTTAAACATGAATAGATCGTTAGTTTACCGAGTCATGAAATGGATAAATCAGTATTACACCAAGTCATTACAGTTGCATATGGTTATCTATTATATGAATGATTGATAAAGAATGTGTGTTCTAAATTATGAATTTAGAACAAAGAACATTATTTATTTAAAAAAAATCCCTTGTTTCTAAAGTCTTAAAATGGAATGTTACATCTTGGTATCAGAGCTGAAGGTTGTAGCTCTTGGACCTATTGTGTCCACAATCTGATTAAACTTAAATTTTCTTGTAACAGAAAATGGTGAGAACAAGAGGAAATGTTGCAAATAACCCTCCACCTGAGGAAGGAGTGGCAACTACCCAAAAACTTGATGAGATCCTTGCTACCCTGTTGGACACAAGAGATTGTTTGGTTGTGCTTGAACAACAAGTAATGGGTAATGAGGAGGAAGAAGCTGATAACAATAATCAGCCACCTCCAGGGGACAATGCCAATGTGGGTGTTGATAATAACAACGTTAACATACTTGTTCAACCTAAGAACAAAAAGGCTAGACTAGCAACATAACTCACTAATGACATAAAAAGGATAAGTCTGCCCAAGTTTGATGGCACCACATTAGGTGATGGAGCTAAGAATTGGCTCAACGAAATGGAGAAGTACTTTGCAATAAGGAACTTCTCAGAGGAAACCAAGGCTATATGGGGAGCATATCAGCTTTCCCATGAAGCATCTTCATGGTGGGACAGCCGTAAGGCTGAGTTAAATATTGATGAAACTAACATCACTTGGGATCAATTTAAAAGTTATTTTAGGCAACGATGGCTGCCACAACTCTACTATGATCAGAAAATGACTGAATTTCAGAACTTAGCTCAAGGAAAGCTAACAGTAACTGAGTATTGGGAACGGTTCATGAAACTCCTCAAGTATGTACCTCAGTATCAAACTGATGAGAAGTTCAGGATACAAAAATTCATTATGGGATTGAATCCCATTATTGGGGGAGAAGTTGATGTTCACAGCCCAACCACTATGGAAGGGGTTGTTGAAAAAGCCATAAAGGAACATAAAATTAAAGGCTATTTCTTACTCATAAGGAGGAAGTAAGGAAGAAAGTTCCAAACCCCTCTTCAACTTCTCTTGCACCTAAGAAGGGACCATGGAAGAAGTTTGGTAATAAAAGTAAATTTTCAGTTGATAATAATAAGAAAACAACAACGAATAAGACTACTGGAAATGCACAGGAACAATTTTGCCAAGAATAATAACAATGGACAGAAGTCATATGGAGGTCAGAATAATAACTTTAAGATTGGAAATAATTCTTAGTCTAGAAAGTGACCTATAGGAGGCTGTTATAATTACGGAAACAATAATTATGCAAATCAATGTCCTTTGAATAAGGATGATCGTAATCAGCAGCGCAAGATACATGTTGTAGTAACTGACAAGCAAGCTAAAAAACAAGCTACACCTATAGAAGTTCCTGGTAAGTTATTTGGCATACCTGTAACTATTATTTTTGATACGGGAGATACTAAATGTTTTATTTCTAGTAAAATTTCTTCGAAACTTAAAAGAAAAGATGGAAAAATGGATAAATCATGGACTGTACATTATGGTAATAATGTTGTTCATATGGTTAGTATGTGTCTTTTTGGAGCAGTCCTTGATTTACCTAAATTTTCCACAGAGGTTGATCTTTATGTTGCACCTTTAGGGTCTTATGATGTAATCATAGGTGTTAATTGGTTAGCAGAACATAAGGCTAAAGTGGACTATTTTGAAAAACGCATTAGTTGTTTAGATGACCTATAGAAAACAACAAAAATTTGGGGTGTGAAACGTGACATTTCCGTTAGGAAACTGTCAGCTATGTAACTTAAGAAGGCCAAAAATAAAGGATGTACCTTATATGCAGTAAAAATTTCAGAAACTTGCAGAGGAACACAACAATTTCATGGATCGATATCCACTGTTACAAGACTTCAGTGATGTATTTCTAGAAGAATTGTCAGGTCTTCCACCCAAAAGGGAATTTGATTTCATGATTGAGATCAAGCCTGGAACTGAACCTATATCTAAGGCACCGTATCGAATGACTACTATAGAATTAGTAGAGCTTAAGGCTCAATTGCAAGAACTTTTGTCTAAGGGTTTGATTAGACCAAGTGTTTCACCTTAGGGAGCACCAGTGATTTTTTTGAAAAAGAAATATGGAACACTTAGATTGTGCATTGATTACAGAATGTTAAACAAAGTGAAAATCAAGAATAGATATCCACTTCCTAGGATTGATGATTTATTTGATCAGATGCGTGGAGCATCGGTATACTCCAAGATAGACCTTCGATCTGGGTATCATCAATTACAAATTAAGGATGAGGATATTCATAAAACAACTTTCAGAACAAGGTATGGACATTATGAGTTTACGGTTTTACCTTTTGGATTAACTAATGCACTTGCAACATTTATGAATTTAATGAATAATATCTTTCAAGAATACTTGGAAAAATTTGTGCTCATATTCTTGGATGACATTCTCATATATTCTAAAAGCATAGAAGAGCATCATGAGCATTTGAAAATAGTTTTGGAAATTCTGAGAAAGAGACGGTTGTTTGGTAAGCTATCCAAATGTTCCTTCTACGACACAAAAGTGCACTATTTGGGTCATGTAATAAGTAAGGATGGAATTGATGTAGATCCTTCTAAAATTGTAGCTATAACAGAATGGCCTACACCAAAGAATATACATGAAGTTAGAAGCTTCATGGGACTTGCTGGCTACTATAGGAAATTTGTAAAAGACTTTTCTAAGATAGCTGCACCAATAAATTCCTTACAGAAGAAAGATAAAAAGTTTGTTTGGAGTGAGAAATGTGAAATTGCATTTAAAACCTTAAAGGGACAGTTAACTTCAGCACCTATTCTTGCAGTACCAGATCCTGATGGAGATTTTATGGTGGTAACTGATGCATCCGATGAAGGTCTAGGAGGTATTTTGTTACAAAGTGGTCATGTTATAGCATACGAAAGTAGAAAACTTAAGTTACATGAGTTGAATTATGCTCCACATGATTTAGAGCTTGCTGCCATTGTTCATGCACTTCAAGTTTGGAGGCATTATCTGATTGGTAAACCATTTGAGTTGAAAACTGATCATCTTGGGCTGAAGTACATTTTCACTCAGCCAAATCTTAATGCAAGATAGTGAAGATGGTTAGATTTTTTGTCTCAATATGATTTTGACATAAGTTATATAAAGGGTAAAGAAAATAGAGTGGCTGATGCTCTAAGTCCTAGGAAGCACATTTCATCTCTTATAACACTAAGAACTCAGTTTAAGGATGAAGTAAAAAGTGTTATGGAATCTGATTCTTATTTTCAACAAGTAAAAGAAGCACTTGTTACAGATTTGAATGATTTGAGGTATAAAGGTTTTCACTTTGATCAAGAAGGAATCTTACAATTTGAAATAGAGTCTATGTACCTTTGCTTAATGGTTTGAGAAAGAAATTGTTAGCTGAATTTCATAATTCACCTTTTTCTAGACACCCTGGCATTACAAAGATGCTTGCTGATATAAAACAACAATATTTCTGGAAAGGAATGAAAAAATATGTTATTGATTATGTGACACATTGTCTTGAATGTCAACGTGTAAAAGTGGAACATATGCACCCAACCGGTTTATTGTATCCTCATAGCATACCGCAGTATAAATGGCAAGTAATAAGCATGGATTTTGTACAAGGGTTTCCTATGTCAAGAAATAAACATGATGTTATTTTGGTAGTTGTTGATAAACTAACAAAGGTAGCTCATTTTATTGCTGGAAATCTGAAGGATGATTCTCCTGTTTTGGCTAAAAGATTTGTATATGAAATTTTCAGATTACATGGAGTACCTGAATTAATCATATCTGATAGAGATCCTAGAATGACATTGATATTTTGGCAAACGCTTAATGTAGCTCTAGGAACTAAGTTAAATTTCAGTTCTACGTATCACCTAGAAACAGATGGACAGACTGAAAGAGTAAATCAAGTTTTAGAAGATATGTTATGGATGTATTATATGGATCAACAGTATAAGTGGGAAGAATATATTCCATTAGTTGAATTTGCTTACAATAATACATATCATGCTTCTCTTAAGATGACACCTTTCGAGGCACTTTATGGAAGAAAATGTAGAACCCCTGTTAGTTGGGATAACATGGAGGATAGAGAAGTAATTGGACCTGAAATCCTTACGGAAATGGAACAAGTTAATTTGATTTGTGAACACTTGAAAGAAGTAGCAGATAGGCAAATGAGTTACACTAACTTGAAGAGGGTTGATAGAAAATTTAAACTCGGTGACAAATTCTTTCTTTGGGTTAAACTGAAAAAGAGTTCTATAACTTTTGGCAAGGCTTCCAAGTTATCACCTCATTATGTGGGACCTTTTGAGATAGTTGAAGTAATCAACCTTGTAGCTTATTGTTTAGCATTACCTCCTGCTTTGTCATGAATGCATGATGTTTTCCATATTTCTTTGCTTAAGAAATACATTTCAGATTTATCACACGTGTTAAATTAGAATTCCTTGCAGGTCCAAGACCCAGAAATAATCATGGTTAAACCCATTCGAGTGCTGGAAACTCACCAATTGCATTTAAGAAATCGAGAAATAAGTCAATGTAAAGTCCAGTGGGACCAGTTTAACGAAGAGAGTGCCACTTGGGAAAATCTAGAGGATAAGGCAAATGCTTTTCCATATCTATTTGAACAAAATTGATTTTGTGGATTGGTAAAAATTTATGATATGTATGCTAGTTTTAGGCAGATAATTATTTGGTTCGAATAACAATTATTTAATGCTGATTTCTTGAACTATAAGATTTTAATATATTTTGACTTATGGTACGAGAAGTGAATAAAGTGATTGTCTTGAGTTATACTATTAAAAAAAGAGAGCAATCATCAGGATGATGATTCTTTTTAGGAGGGGAGCATGTAACACCCTTGACAGTTGTTATTTTCCTCCTTTGTATTTCAAAAGTTGAGATGTGATTTTCCTTATAAAGATATGTTCTTTTGATTTGAGGAGATCATGCTTGGTATGGATGAATCATTTCTATTCTTATAGTCCTTTGACTGAATTGGAATGGTTTCCCTTGAATTCATTTTTAACTTCTTGTAGGTAAGTTGCAATCTAGTTTAAGAGTTGTAAACTAATATAATAATCTGATCATCCTTGGATCAATTTAAGTGATCCAAGGAATGTTTTAAATCTGCTTTGTTGAATGAATGGTAAATTGACATTCCACGAATTAAAAGACATGAAAAAACTTTGTTGGTTACAAGTTCTTTGATTTTTGTGTGAACGTGTTCTATTCAATTATATGTTGTGCTTGGGTCTTTGGAGATCGAACGTGACAGGAAAATGCTGACGCAAACGAACTATAGTTTGTTCACGACTTAGGAAATGTTCTGGTTCCTAAAACTAAAGGGACTATCCTACGAAATCTTAAGCTAGGTAAGGATATATATATATATATATATATATATATATATATATATATATATATATATATATATATATATATATACTACCCAACTATGTTAATTAATTAAATTTTATCCTAACCTAAGATTTTTTGCTAAAGGATTATGGAGAGGTTACTAGGTTATTTAAATTACCCTAAAACCTAATACTATATGGTTATGTGATGATCTAACCTAATGCCTAAAAACTATTATGTTGGAATTAATCTAACCTATGTGGAAACTAACTAAGGTGGTGATTTATTGATTGGGTTATATCTTAAGGTTACACATCCTAATCTAACCTAAGAAATTATGTCTACCCTAAACTAAAAGGCATGAAGGGGGAATTAGTGGTTGCATGTATCATAGGCAACGGTTCCAAGGCATTTAAGTTGTTGATAAGGTTTTTAAAAGTATACGTGCTGCCAGTTGTGGCAGGGGCTAGTTGGCTTGGCAGAGAATTATGTGGAAACTTCACTAAAAATGGAGTTGCATGTTAATTTTGATTTGGTATTTGCCAAACTTGGAAGGCAATGGAAAGGAAGGATAGGAGGGAAAATAGGAATTAATGGAATTTATTGTTTTCATGCTCAAACCGTTTTGGTAGGCATGCAAATAGGTTTGTATGGGGTTATTTCACTATGCATGTTTCACGATTTTCGCTCTGCATGATCTTTGGTTTTTCAAATCAGCAGCTTGAACTTCACTTAATGGATATTTTTGAGGTTTTAGACCTATTTTCGGTTTGTGGGATATATAAGAGGCATTGTGGAAAAAGAATATGGTTGTTTGATCTTTCATTGAGAAGAGAAGAAGTTGTGAGCTCGGCTGGAGGTTCTCTTCAATTTGGAAAAAGCGCTATCAGGCATGATAAGCTCTAATCTTTAAGATATCTTGCTTTCTTATAAATGTTTCATTAAAACAAGTCTGATCTTTTGATATTCTTGGCTTGTTTGTTTAATCTAGTTTCTTGTTGGCTAGTTTTATAATCTCTATCATCTTGGATATGAACTCGTGGCAAAAATTACGTCAGTTCGGAAACTATTTTTTTTATAATTATTAATGATACATGCATGCAAAGCTTGTATTAGAAGTTCTATTTTCTTTTCCTGAATTATGCTTACAAGGTTGTTGTGGTATTGGAACTGACCTTTGTTGCAATACATGGATTCTGAACCATACGGGAACCCTGAGTTCCGTTTGATCTTGTATTTGGCCTTTGTGTTTAATATGAACTTGTGTAGGGGCTTCTTGTTGTTTTGAACTGGCATTTGGAAACCTGGGTAGTTTTGAATTGTTGTTTGAAGTTAGTATATGGCTCTGAACATGTAATTTATTACTTGTGTTTCCCTAAACTGTTGTTAGAGGAATCTTGTACTTAGGAATCGTGTGTTGATTCTTGTGATAACCTGGACTGTTGTTGAAGTCTGTATATGGATTAGAGCTTGTGTTATTCTCTAGTGATATTTGAACTATTAATGGAAGATTATAATGTACACGGAACTCGTATTTTATTACTTGTGTGGACTTCAAACTTTGTGGGAAGCTTAAGTTCTGTTGGAGCTAGTAATTAGGCTTCACGTTTTGATATGAACTCGTGTTGGAGTCACTTGTTATTCTGAACCAGTGTTGGTATATTAGGTAACTCGAGACTGTTGTTGACACCGTATGTGGTGCTATACCCGTGTTTTATTTGGTGAACTTTTGGGACTGTTAATGGAGGTTCATGTTTTTCATCACATTCGTATCTGGTTAGTTTTGTAGTTCTGAACTTTGTTGAGACTTCGTGTCAACTCTGTTCTAGTATTTTGAGTTGGGTTCTACTTGTAATAAACATTTAAAAGTTATAACTCTTTTGTTGAGGTATTGCTCAAAGAAAACTGGGAGAATAATTGGTTGAGTTGTTAGAAAACCTCTTAGAGATCTTAACTGAAAATGTATTTGTTGAATGAATTTGGTAATTCTTTTTTAGAAATGTTTCTTCTTTTCTGGGATGTCAATGGCATTTTATTGAGGGTATTCTTTTCCACTCTGTTTCGTGGAAACTCACATCTTCAAATCTCTTAAAATAAGTTTTGGGTTTCGTTTAAGAGAAGATTTTAGTAAATTAGTACTCTGTACTGTTATAGAGGGAATACTTGTCTCTATTCAAATAGATTTTTGTATTATAATACTTATTGAATCAAGAACTGATTACTCTTTTTTTAATGCAATAATGAAATCTAACAATGGGATTTCAGTATGAGTTGTTGATACTTCTGACCATGTTAAATTTACTGATCGGTTATTTTTCTATCTCTTGTTGGATATAATAAATTCACCTTGTGTCTTATAAAATAAAGGAATGTGATTCCTTTAGAACCGACTGTGTTTTAGGACTGCTATTTTTATTTCATTATGAGTATGGAACTGAATCTCATGTTCTTTGAAAGTAAAGAAGTGTAAGGAATATGGAAGTGTGCTTTCTTCCTACTGTATAGATCATTGGTTGAACTTTTTTTTTATTCTCTTTAAAAATGTGTTTTCTTTATAATTTGTTTGGTCTTCCTTGTTCAAATATTTTGTAGAAATGATGTTGGAACAGATTAGATTATTTGGTTTTATTTAACTGGAAAATGTAAGCTTGTTTGGCAAATTGTTTGTTTGACAATACTTTGCTTGTTTGGTTTGAGATGAGTAAGTTTTGTCTCTTGTACTCTATCTTTAAAAATGTGTTTTCTTTATAAGTTGTTTGGTCTTCCTTGTTCAAATATTTTGTAGAAATGATGTTGGAAGAGATTAGATTATTCGGTTTTATTTAACTAAAAAATGTAAGCTTGTTTGGAAAATTATTTGTTTGACAATACTTTGCTTGTTTGGTTTGAGATGAGTAATTTTTGTCTCTTGTACTCTATATTTTTGTGAATTCTCCTTGGATGGAATCAAGTAGAGATTAAATCCTATATGATTCTACCTTGATTTTGTACATTGTTTAGTTCTTTAAAAGTTAACTTCTATATGTGGAAGTAGATATAAACTTACAAGTAGACCATTTGATTCTCTATTGCTTATTGGATTAAGATGGAATTATGTACTGATGAATACCTTAAATGTTAATTTTTAAAAGGTAATTATCCTTTAACAGAAACAGTTAAATCACATTTTGAATCTATTCTGTTTCTCAGATGTTTTTTGTGTCTGGGTATAGTGGTAATGATTCTCTCCTTCTTTTGCTTAGGAGCTAGGTGAATCATCCTAAGTAGAACCATGATTTAAATCCTTCTTTTGGATTGAAGCAAAGATAAATGTTGTATTCTATTATGAAAGATTGGGAAAAATTAGATGTTATGATCTATTGTTTTCCTAAGGATAATTGATAGGATCAATTAAACTCTAATTTCGTAAGGTTGATATAGTGGATTATATTTTGTCCTTTCCTTGGAAGTGAAATCAATTGTTTAAATGTACTTCTTTTCCATTGCTATTGATGTATTGATATTATGATGTAATAATTGTCTCATTAAATAAGGATTGTTTTAATGGAAAAATTATTGGAATGCACTTATTTTTAAGGCTTAGTGCTTATCATGTTCAGTTCATTAAACTGACATGTGCTAGCAATTTTTGTAGATGGACTTCGTAAGTGATAAGGAAGGCAAAAACTTATATGACGCATTAGATGATTAAAGTTTGATTTTGTGAAGAACTCTAAATCATTTTTGAGATTGTATTGAAAAAGAAAAGTAGTATTCTTTTGTAATGAAGGTAGTTGTTATGTAGCATACATTAATGTATAAGTTTTAGAGATGAATTAAATGTTGAGAATTTAGCTATAGTGGATGTGTAAATTATCTTGTACTTTCATTACATAGATGGAATCCTATCTTGTTAATATACTCCGTATTATGTATATGTGTAATGGGGTATTCTTAGATAATCTTGACAGTGGGAATGAGAATAATCTCCCTAAATAGGATGTATCTTCCTAAGTTGTAGAATTTGATAGTTATAACTAAACAATTCAATATAGTAATATGATGTGGAATGAAAATTCAGTAATAACTATTGATTTTGTAAATGATTTATAGGGGTGATAAGCCCTAACACTTAATCATGTAAATGAAGATTCTTCCTCTATCTTAAGAATGCAAACAAAATGGAAGAAGTGATTCCTAATCGTTAGAATTTGTTAATAAAGTCTACTTAGTTACAATCTTGATGGTTGTTACACTTCCTTGAATAGTTAAGTCACAATAGATGGAACTTATGATGTTGATATCCTGTTATGGTCGACGGCTTGTTAAGTCCAATAAATAACATTAAAGGAAATATTAAGCTAAGAAAGTTATTTAACAATCAATTGAATCCGTTGTAGAGAAGAACTTAAGTATTGTTGGATTAGGGTTAGGCAAGATTGCTGAAATCTATTTTTAATAATCCAAATTAATTAAATTTATAAACTCCTTGAGGTATGTACATCTCGATGAGTCTATTCTGTAGGATGCTATCACATTCCAACTATAGGGTTTTACATTTGAGAGGATTAGGATCTTTTTGAGGATACAACGATACAGCCGACATGTGTCAACACCCTTCTGCATTGATCATCCAGATCTACACACATTGAATTTGATCTTAGTTTCTCTCTAGTTTTGGTTAGTAACATGTTTAAGATATGGGGTAGCCCTCTAAATCTTAGGATACCTTGGCACACGGGGTTGACTTAGGTTGACCCAGTATGCCAACTTACCCTAAGTCTTAGTGATCCTCCCCCTATCATAACGTATGTTGTTACCTCAAACTAGGGTTAAACCTTGGGCAAGTGGACTGACAGAAATCAGTAAAGGACATTCTAGATAACAATAGATTATGGTGAAGGATGTATTTCAGATTGACGAGTATGTCATCAAGGAATAGTAATGCAAACAATATGTGAGAAATCTTTGGCCAAAGTATCGCAAGCTGCTGGTTGCATTGTCCTATGTCACCTAGTCTAAGGTTCATGATGCAGATGAATATTGGTAAAAAATAGTCAGATAGGATCCTTAGACAGTTCACTCCATACCATGAATAGGGAAAGAGAACCAATTATATGTAGTATACAGAAAAGTACTCAATACTTAATGTTAAACATGAATAGATCGGTAGTTCACCGAGTCATGAAATGAATAGATAAGTAACACGCCGAGTCATTACAACTGCATATGGTTATCTGTTATATGAATGGTTGTTAAAGAATGTGTGTTCTAAATTATGTATGTAGAAGAAAGAGCATTTTTTTTAAAAATTCCCTTGTTTTAAAGTCTTAAAATGGGAATGTTACAATCCGCACACTGCGCTCTGGCTAGTAGGATCCGCTAACCCCACAATAACTCTAACTTTAGCGGGATCTACCAGCAATCCCTCCTTACATATGATATGCCCTAATAAATTCCCAAAGGGTGTAGCAAATAAACACTTCTTAATATTGAGGGATATCCTTAACTTCCTATACCTCTCAAACATTAACCTCAAATTGTCACAATGGTCTTTTACTAGACCATACACTGTTGAATCATCCAAATAGACCTGAAGGAACTTATGGATGAGGTCTTGGAATGCTTGCACCACTATGCGTGAAAAAATAGTAGGCACATTCTTCAACCCAAAGGGCATGACCATATATGCAAAACTTCCCCACTCAATGGTGAAATTTTTCTTCTCCTGGTTTTCCTTTGCAATTCGGACTTTGTGGTACCTTGAAAATCCATCCGTAAAGGAATAGATTTCACACCCAACAACTCCTTCCAAAAAATTTTTAGTGAAGGGGGTTGGAAAAGGATCAATGACACAAACTACATTCAGATTCCTATAATCCACACAGATTTTAATCTTCCCATCCTTCTTGATACTGATTATCATCAGACTTATCCATTCCGATTCCTCCACTTCTTCAATGATCCCATAAGCTATCATTTTTTCTATCTCCTCCTTAACCTTTACACAAAAATTGGGATTCATCCAGTAGGGCCTCTTCTTGACTGGGTACGCACCATCTTTCAAATTTATCTTCATCTCCCCCAAGGAATGGTGAATGCCTTTGAGCTCATGGTATCCACGCGAGAATAAATCCTCAAATTCACGCAACAAATCAATGATCTTAGAGACTTCCTTCTCCAACTAGTAATCTCCAATAATAGTTTCCTTAGGTTCTTCTCTTGAACTGATGTTAACCCTCTTTGTCTTTAAGGGCTCATGGTAGGCTTGCGCGTGAGTATCAGCACTATCCACTACCTCACGCATCCCTACAGAATGGCTAACATCCAAGCTTTCCACTTCCTCTCCATCAATCACATACACCAATTTTCCTTTCTCCTTTTCTAAACACGTGTGCTCAAGCTGTAACTCTTCTATTTCCTCTACTTCCTCTTCACAATGCGCCTCCAAATCTGTTCCACCTAGTAACTCCAATAACCTATCCTCCACCATGGCACTATCCCGTATGGTAAGGTGTTTGATACCTTGCAAGGCCTTATCAAATGATGGCTTGGTACTCTGATACTCAAAGTTTTGAATGAGGTCATCCGCGAGCTCCAGCCAATTCCATGTCTGGCAGCATGTCTTTGAATGAATGTACCATGTGCATGCGCAACCTTGCAGTGTAGAGTACAACTTGTGCACCCAAAGGAATCATGGCAAAGCTTCCGCACCTTCTCTCCAGATCCTTTCACACTCCTGGATATGGAAAGAGGTGGGATCCTTCCCATGGTAGTCCTTAATGGTGGTGGGCACATTGCTCCTAGAGAATCTGATAGACAGAGAGAGAGCAATTATTACCTCACGCCATTCCGAAAGGCTCTCATGATGGGTATCCCACCACCATGCCGCTGTGCCGAGTAGGACATAACTTAACATACTTCTCCATTCCTTCTCATTATTCCACTAAGCTTCCATTTCCTACAAAAATATCTCAGGGAAGGATCCCCTTGAATACTTAGGTAGCTCCTTTCCTTCTAGGTGCCAGACTATGCACACCTTTGTCACCTTGGTCATTAACCCTCTTAACTGCCATCCCATCAATTCATAAGTTCCATGTGCCCAATTGTGACATGCTAGACTGGTGGTATCACTTACTAACTGAGCATCCTCAAATTGGATAACCCCGTTGGTAGGGTATATTATCTCTGGGTCCCTAATTGAGCACACATATATCCTATCTAGAAATTCTTCTCCCAGGGGTTCAGTATAGGGCATCAACTTCCCATCAGCCATGGGTATAATGAGTCAATCCTCCTTATTTTCAAAGTTGATGTACCCTTTGGTGAACCAAAGGTCTGCAGTGTTCTTGTAACACTATGGATGCCCAAGGAGTGCTAGAAAATTGTCTGCCTCGGTGAGCGCCAATACTTCGAAGTCCCTAGTAAACTTAGCTCCCTAAATAGTGATAGATACGTGTTTTAAGACACCAATGGGCAATGCCTTAGTCTTGTTTTCCATATACAGCACATTCAAAGATGGATGTAATGCAAGTCTTCCCATCTGATGCCATGCATCTAGAGTTAGAACATTAACCTCCGCACCTGTGTCAATGAGGATATTACTAAGGATCCATCCATCTACAACTACATTCAATGTGATCTCTTTCTCATAGTCAAGGCTATGAGGGGAAAGGTTTACGTGCTAAACCTACCTCTTGTGCTCTCCTCCGGCATGTGGTACCTTCTCCCTCAACCATGATCCTAGCAAGAGAATGATATTCTCTTGCCTTAGCATTTTACACACCTCCTTGACCTCATCTAGGTCATCCTTTGGCACCTTGACTCTCCTCCCTTGTTCCTCCCTCCTAGACTACTCCTTTAGACACTAGATTTACCCTTTTAAAATATGAATAACATCCATGGTGTCTTGGTATACATCCTTTTGACGTGCAAGGTCTGGGTACTTTCCATGAACTACTTCCTCCCTCAAAACCAGGTTCTTCTACCTTGGTATCTCTTACGCACGCGTGACTTTTGCTCTTGTTTTTACCAAGACATGCTCCAAATCCACATCCCATGTTACCTAAGGCATCCACTGTGTGTCTACCTTCTTAATGTTGACCATTGCAACACCCTTTTCTTTTCATTGCTACTGATTCATGTGCTCAAATAACTCTGGGCACTCCTCGTACTTGCACTTGTTTCCACACCATGAGCACTGCAACAGGTTTGGGCACTCTCATTTGTAATGCTATGTGGAGCCACAATTGAAACAGGTTCCACGCAGGAACTCACTCCTTACTCCTCCATGGTTACCACGACCATGGAATCCTCTTCAAAAACCCCTTCCACGTGCACTTCCATCTGTGTGCTCCTCATAACGACGATCATCACCCTTGGAACTACTGAAAATGCTAGTTTGGTGCACCCCATGATCAATGAGCCTATAGTCCTTAGTATCATGGGTTGTAGAGGTGTAAAACTTGTAGTAAAAAGACACATTCTTCTGGATTGCACGTTGAAGTAAGGGGCATCTACTTACATCATGGTCACCATGAAAAATTTCACAATCTACTGCCACAGTGCATACTATCCTTCGAGGGAAATTATCCTTAACGTGCCCCTCTACTTCACAATCTGTGCACCACAAACCACTGCGAGTCTCATGGGCTGAATTCACAGACAACTTATCCAACTACTTGGCCATAGCAGTAATTTGCGCCTCCAGGAACGGGCTAATGCTAGTATCAACACTACCAATAGCCTCGGTGCGCAGAGTAGCTTCCAATGTCTCACGCAGGTCTGTAAAAGTTTTATGAGATAAGGCCCTTCTAAAAGGGGTGATTAATCCTCCAATAAACCACTAAGCATGCTGTGAAGGGTGAATATCACATGAGAACTTAGACAAGAGAGTTTTAAAGCACACATCATACTCCTGCACACTCTCTACCATTCCTTGTTGAATCTCCTTCAAAGCGCTGATGCTCTTAGGTTCAAACTCAGGAATGTGGAATTCTGCCAAGAATGCGTTCTTTAAAGCAGTGTAGTCCACCACTGTTTAATGAGGATCATATTTCCTATACCAGCTATGCACGTGTCCTTACAACATGGTTACAAACTAACTAGCCTTTCACTCTGGGGTTGTGATACCCTTTGTGCACCATAGCAGTTCACACTTGTGAACATGATATGTAGCATCCTCGATACCTCTATAATTGGTAAAGTGTAGAGACATTTCAAAGAAAACCTGTCAGGTTGGTTGGGGCCTGAATCCTCCTGAGCCAAAGCCTTGGTTTCCACCTGTGTTTCCTTCACCACCTGATCCACTAGGTCCTAAACCACCAGATCCACCAGGTCCTGAACCACTAGGTCCACCAAACCCTAAACCACCAGATCCACCAGACCCACCAGCTCTTATTTCTCCCAAACCACCAGATTCTTCAGACCCACCAGCTCTTATTTCTCCCAAACCACCAGATTCTCCAGACCCACCAGGTCCTATAGTGGTCATGTCAAGGGTCCCCACAGTTCCACTAAACTACGTGCCTATGGTTTGTGACAATGCCCCACTACTAGTATACCTTGCACCACTCCCAGATGCGAGACCAAAATATTGTGTGTCTATACCTTGCCCAAAAATTCCTAACATTGGGTTGTTTTTGCAACCATAGAAGGCCCGAACGATAAATTATACCTCCTGGGTGTAGACTGATCACCTCCAATGTAATCAACTGGACAAGCAATATTTTCCCCCTGATTTAGAAAACCAAGTGCTAGGATACGGTCACTAGGTGGGATTAAATGCACACCAATGGTTCTTCTCTCTCTGCGTGATGAACTCTCATCAGAAGCCAAAGGGGTCTCTCTTACACATTTGCCAAGATAGGGTCACACAGACTGCTCAAGTTCTATGGCCTCTACATGAACCTCAAATTCTTCCCACAACATCTGCCGCCATACATCCATCACACTTACAACCTCACGTTGTCTAGCAATCTCCATTTCATGTGCTTCACCATACTTGAGTTGTCTCTCCTCCCTTTCTCTCTCCATCGCAACATCTGCCATCTTCCTCCACTCTAGCTTCCTCACCCAGTGTTCAGAATGGTTTAGCTGGCCATTGCTAATGCCTCTAAACTCATGGTAACCATAAAAATTTTCATAACCAGAGGGACATCACATAGAAACAATCCTTTGGTATCCCTCAGAAACTCAAACTCAACAACCTCTAGACAAGAATATGCGGAAATGGCATACTCCAGAGTGTAGCTAGCCAATACCCCTTTCCACCAATGATCCACATCACGGGTCCATGTCACATCTGCATCCTATGACCTCTGGTATTCTTCTTGGGTCCACACACATGATCCATAATGCCAACTTGATCTATATGCATAGGCTAAGAGCCATTCATACAGTTCCACTCGGAAGTGGCAGAAAAAAATTTCATACAAATCATGGTAGAGGTTCTCTTCTACCCATCTACATGCATCAAACTTAGGTCCAGTGATGAATCTCTGAGAAAATTCATCCTTCATGCTCTTGAACGATGATTCAACACTTTCCAATGTTAACCACTCTGTCATTACTCATTACACAGATCATGATAAATGTTATTTCCCACTACAAATTCAAAAAGAGGTCCCGGCAACGAAACCAAGATGTAGTCATTTTTACCCCTATCACAAGAGAAAGGAACCCCATGTGCATGGGCCTATCACCCAGTGGATGCTGGGCACTCATCCGAAGCACATGTGAGTGCCGAGTCTCTCTTTTATGTGAGTTTTGTGGGAAACATCATCTATGATTTGTGTTTAAGAGATTTCAAAAGGATTTAAGACATACAAGAACCATAGAGCTCAGAACAGCCTCTAGATCCTTGCAGTCATTCCAGACTGTGTATTTAAAAGATTATATAACTACTACCATAATAAAAAGAAGTATACAAGCATCCATACTTAGCATAAAATGAAAAAGAACTTATGAAAAAGATGTATGCATTATAATCATTGATATTCATATATATAAACTGGTAACCTTATTACATCCATGGAGCCATTTACAGAATATCACAGAGAAGCAGACCGCAGTAATGCATTACAACTAGACTAATGTAACTATGCTAACAAAAATAAAAATTACAATCCCCATACCTAATACATCCTTTCCTAAGTGTAATTACCTACTAACAGAGTTCTTGCAGTATTTCTGCAGAGCTCCGCCTGATCTCTAAGTCTCTTCTCCTCTCTTCTCTACTCTACAGGAACTTGTATTTATAGCCTTTTTAGACTACCAACTCATCCTCCAACACCCTTAGATCTGATGCCAAGTGTCTGAATGTGGTCCTCCATGTGAGCATTCTCCTCCAGGCCTGAGCTTTCCACTTTATACCATGATGTGCTTTTAGAAGCTTCTACTGCAGACATGCTCATTCCTGGGCCAACCTGTCACCAGGCTGGCACCTTATCCATGTGTAGTTGGGTCATGATTTTCACGTGTTATACCCTGAATGCCCAATTTGATTAAGTCCAAAACCATTGGTTCTGTCCATGTGTGTCACGTGCCACGGGTTTCCTTAAACCCTTTTCTTAAACCATGCCTTGCACACTTTGTCCTTGTGCACCTTTCCTTAACTGGGACCTTATGTGCCTATGCACCTTTTGTACTTAGTCAATATTCTAGGGGCTTAACAACTACATTATGTGGCCAAACAAAAGGATCTTGGGATATGTCCAAAGCCACATATAAGGAGGTAGGGCAGTGGCCATATAAACCTATGACCCACCATAATCCTAATGAACATGGGATTAATCCCACCCAAACATAAAGTGGCAATAGTGGAAAAGGAGATAGGGATGCGACTCAAACCCACGACCTCCCTCCAACGAATGTAGTGACCTGACTAACTCAGCCGACAGGTGGATTGGGATAAGAGATGGTCATACCACCCTGTACAAAATATTGGCCGCAACTTAACGGATAAGGGGATTCAAACCTCACACCCCTCGACCAAAATAATTAGGCCTGACCATTGAGCCATGAGAAGAAGGCTAAAATTAGCCTTGCGGATATAATATTTATATGATAAAAGTAACCTAGCAGGCCTATATAAAGGCCCATCTCCATTGTAATCAGGGATCGAAGAGCTCTAAGCTATTTTCTTAGAGTTAAGTGGGGAATTTTTAGAGTCCAAAGAGGATAATATAGAGGCTCCTTAGTAATTTGCAAAGGCATTTTTTAAATGTTATTTTTGTAATTAAGTCCTAATTATGTAGGTATATAATTATAAGGGAGTTAAGTCCTATTTTTATAGGAAAATTGTAAGAAATTTGGGATTTATTTATAAACTACCCAATTGGCCCATCGATCCCCATAAATGACTTGCAAAGCTTGGAGTTCGACCAGAGTGCCATAGGGCATCTTAAGCATGTCTGGAAGGCTGATTGAGTTCCATAGGATTCTTGTACGCCATGAAGGTGGAGGACAGTCCTCAAGATATATCAGTGTTCCTTCGAAGGTCTGGAGTACTATTAGGAAAGTTGTTTTAAGTTCCATTAGATTATATTGTATTTGTAATAACTAGTGGACCAATTCTTCAAGAACATGGAGATGTAGGCAATTTCCAAACTACGTAATCAATTTCTGTTGTCTTGGGAGTCCTTTTATGATTTTTCATGAAGGTTTTGATCAGATAAACAAAATTATATTTGATTCAGCATTTTCATTGTTAGATCGAAAGAATGGATTGAATGTAATAAATTTTAGTATCCATAACTCACTTCAGAAAGTGAACTGATATGTAGGATTAAGTCAATTTAATTCTGCAAAGTTGATTTTTTTAGTCTTGGGTCATTGTGAACGTTTTGATTTAGAATTTTCAACTTACAATTTCATATCAAGTTTTGGTATTAGAGCAGGTATAACGGATTGTGCTGTAGTAAAAAATGGATCTGTATCTTTTCTTCTAGTTTCCGGTTATGTTAGCATTATTGGGAACAATGGTACAATTCATGATAACTCATCACTGGGAGTAGGATCAACAGATGGAGGAGCACACACGCCAGATTGCGGATTTCTAGACTCACCTTACTAATGTGAGGGATCAACAGCGAAAGCAGCAACAATGCTTCATAGAGATGCAGAAAAGCATCGATACCCCTAGAATGGTAATTGAAGCAATCTAACTATGGAAAAATCATATTGAAAGCGTACCTACACCAGAATCAGTCATGTGTAGCCATTGTGGTTTGGGACATGAAACTGAGAAGTGTTGGGACTTATACCCAGAGAAGAGGTCAGCATGGATGCAATAGAAAGGAAAGGGAAAGGCTATTGCCAAACCTAGCTCTAGATAAGCAACAACTTCTAGGGAACCACGACTAGCAAAGTGTCTAGATATCATGTTGCGAAACATGGGTGCCTCGACACAGAACATTCTAGTGATCTCTCGAGGGCATCCAATATTTATTATTCTTGATTGGACTATCGTGGTAGGCTATGTGACTATGGATATTGTACATAGACTATGGTTGATGACTATGCCACTTCCTTATGCCAAGACAGTCAACATAGAAGATGGTGTTTTGGATGGATTGGCCCTGAGATTCTGTGCTATAAGCTTCATTTACGGGGGGATTTTCACTGATACATTCACACTTGACATTGTCCCCTTGGAGGTGGGTGAAGTGGCTTTGGGAAACTTCTACCTTGCAGCTCAACAGGGATATATGACCGATGATTGGAATGGAGTGGAACTTTGGATTCTTCATAGTTGGATCATGGATTTTGAGACAGGAAATGCAATTCGTTCTACACCTACACACAACAGAAGCACTACTAGCTCATATGCTCCAGTGTCTCAACCATAATCTCCTACAGAGCCTTCATCTCAGGAGGTGGAGTCAAGCTCATATGTCCCTTTAGATCAGCCAGATCCTAAGGCAGAGGTATCTTACATTCTGACAGATCATCAAGATCCTTATACAGAGGAGAGATCATGTAACAATCCAGAGGGAACCTATTAAGGATGCTTAGGTCCACATCAAAGATTCTAGTTGGTAAGAAATCTATGGTGAATAAAGTTGACTTTTTGTTCAAATATTGTAAATGGATTTCAAGCATTATTTATTGCTCTTATTATAATAAAACTAGAAAACTATTATGCTAGGTAGAATGTATAAATAAAAACCCTCATGGGAAATGTTTGTATACATCTAACTAATAAAGGCACAGTAATAAAAGACCCAAAATTTTGGGCAATTTTTGTACTCATTTTTTTACTTGCATTATGAACCCCTTGAGGGATATTATCATGCAATTTTTTTTTTCCTTGTTGAGTTTTTTATCTAGCAGGGAGGAGACACACTTTCTGGAGAGAAGTATTAGTGAGAATAGTTGGAGGACATGTTTACCATACTCAACATTTTTCTCACATTTAAATTTGGATTACTCCATTTACATCTCCTAATCAGCTTTTAAGTGTATACCACAGCTTGAAAACATGATTTAACTCATATTTATAAGCTTGGATATTTTTCAACCATTTTTGCAAATAGTTGAGCTCGTAGGTATCAGTTTGGATCTTCATTTTGTATTACAGCATTGTGACCATGCAACATGATGGTAGTTGATTACTATTGGCATTCAACATTAGGTCAGATCTTTATTTTGTGAAGAGACCATCATGGCCATATAGTAGAGTGGTACCTGATAATTTGTGTCAACAAGAGGAGTTTGTAAGAGATTAGGTCATATAGTCATTCGGTGTCAAGGCATTGTGACCGTAAATCTGAATGGTAGTTGATAATTAGGCTTAGCACTACACAACAAAAGCCTTGAGGTATGGAAGAGGACTTAGTACCACGTAGTGGAAGAGTAGAGGTTTGGAAGAGGACTTAGCACCACACAACGGAAGTGTTGAGGTTTTGAAAGAGACTTAGCACCGTAAATATGAGGTGTTGAGGTTTTTAGAAGCATGGTGGGATCATAACCCATAGGAAGAGGATCATAATCAAGTTGTCGAAGTGAGAAGGATTCAAATTCTGATGTGACACCATAATATTTAGATTTAGGACAGGATGGAAAAATGTTACAGTAAGATTTTTTGGGACAAAATTCCTTTCCCATTGGGGAGAAATGATCCGAAGGACATTTTTGATCTTCCAATATTCCCAGAATCATCTACAACCTCGTTATTGTGGAATATCCTTCCGATAGCTTTCTAATACATATTGGAATGCATGTATCAAAGAATTTTTTCTCCTAGTGCATCTAGTCAAAGTTTAGTCAACCCAACGGTCAATGGGAGTCAACTAGAGATTACGTGGCATTGGGAAAAAAGGGTTGTGTTTTCACCTCTGGTCTTCAATGAGTGAGAAGTTAGTCATGAGAATAAGAGGCCAAAATTTTGTAACATAAGGGAGCCTGGCCACCGTGAGGACTATTTTATTATTGTCGACGTGGTGGGACCTCAAGCCACCACGAGTTCGATTTTTCTTGACATGTTTATCGAGGTTCAACAAGTGGACTATGATTATAGGTTCACGTTATTTTTTTGCCATATCTCATTATTGGAATATTATAATAATTATATGGTTGAATTATATATTACTTTATTCACCATATTATTTTCTAACTCATTATGTTTGGGAATGCTACCTCAATATTCGGGAAAGGATCCCATATGAATTAGGTTGACATACAACTCGGGGGGTTTCACAGTCAACTTGGACGATCAATCTAGCTCAGCCCACATGGACATTAAAACTATGTACAACCCACCAAATTACGTGGCCAAACAATTGGAGCTCTATATATGGCCAAAGCCACATATAAGGAGGCTGGGTTGTGGCCATATAAACCGCCTACCCACCATAATACTGGTGAATGTGGGATTAATCCCACCCAAACATAAAGTGATGGTGGTGGAAAAGGAGATAGGGGTGTGAATCGACCCCACGATATCCCTCCAATGAATGTAGCGACTCAACCAACTCGGTCGACAGGTGGATTGGGATAAGATATGGTCATACCACCCTTTATAGAAGATTGGCCACAACTTAGTAGATAAGGGGATTTGAACCGTGCACCCCTTGGCCAAAATAATGAGGCTCAACCATTAAGCCATGAGAAGAATGCTAAAAATATCCTTGCGGATATAATATTTTTCCTATAAAAGTGACCTAACAGGCCTATATAAAGGCCCCTCTCCATTGTAATTAGGGATCAAAGAGCTCTAAGCTATTTTCTTAGAGTTAAGTGGGGAATTTTTAGAGGCCAAATAGGAGAATATAGAGGCTCCTTAGCAATTTTCAAAGGCATTTTTTAAATTCCATTTTTGTAATTAAGTCCTAATTATTTAGGCATATAATTGTAAGGGAGTTAAGTCCTATTTTTATAGGAAAATTGTAAGAAAATTGGGAGTTATTTATAAACTACCCAATTATCCCATTGAGCCCCACAAACGACTTGCGAAGCTTGGAGTTCAAACGGAGTGCCATAGGGCATCTTAAGAATGTCTAGAAGGACGATCGAGTTCCATAGGATTCTTGTACACCAAGAAGGTAGAGGACAGTTCCCGAGATATTTATGTGTTCCTTCGAAGGTCTAGAATACTATTAGGAAAGTTATTTTAAGTTCCATTAGATTATATTGTATTTGGAAATTTTAATTATTGGAACAGTTCTTCAAGAACCTGGAGACTAGGCAATTGTCAAACTCCGTAATCAAATTCTCTTGTCATGGGAGTCCTTTTATGATTTTTCATGAAAATTTTGATGAGATAAAAAAATTATATTTGATTAAGCATTTTCATTGTTAGATCGGAAGAATTGATTGAATGTAATAAATTTTAGTGTTCATAACCCACTTCAGAAAGTAAACCAATATGTTGGATTAAGTCAATTTTATTCCGCAAAGTTAATTTTTTAGTCATGGGTCCTTGTGAACATTTTGAGTTATAATTTTCAACTTACGTTTTCATATCAAAAAAAGAAGGGAAGGTTCCCTATTTGATTGAGGTGAAGGATGGGGTTCCAATAAGAAAACATGCTATAAGGTGGGCCAAAATACTGGGGGTGCAAGTGAGGTCACATTTGGATGTTAGCATTAGATCATTATCAAAAAAAACTAAAGACATGTAGATATTTTTATTTAAAAAAGGGAAACATGTTTGAGAGTATTGGTGGGGTGGTATCACACAAATTATATACATAAAAAGTCCAAAAAATCATAAATAATTACAAGCGTAAGTGCAGAAACATGATTCTTGAAGGAAGAGAAGAAAATTCAAACTTGGATCCAAATATTTGGAATGCATTAAAAGAGGGTATGTATTCTGTGGATTTTTTAGAAAGAAGTAGTAGAGGACAAAAAAATAAATTCCATGGCATCTCAATGTGATTTTGGAAGAGCAGGGGTGAGAGTAAGAAGAAAAATATTTTTAAGTTTTTTTAATTTTCTACTATTTTTACCTTCTTCTTCTACTTAACAGACATGATCATGATTTGAGTTTAATTGGTGTTGGAATGACACAATTTTTGACCAACTTTGATCTTTTTTCTAGTACGAGAAACATGATAGGGAACATACAATCAATGAGATACATCTATTGACAAAGTAATATGCTATGAAGACTCAAATGATACAAGACGAGAAAAGTTCTTCCTCCAACAGTTTCATTAATCAAAATACCGAAAGTAATGTTGTTATGTTAGAGTCTATAAAAATTCTTTTTTTATTGATTTGTTAATTAATTTTGAAGAAAATTTTCTGAAACCCTTCTCAAAGCTTCCAACACATCTAATACACCTATTGGGAATTGACATATAATCTAACAAATCTAAACATTTTTGTATTGTCTTATAATCTTACCCTTCTCTAAGCATCCAACACAACTAATACAAATTATGTGTTATGCTATATAACAAGCACAAATGTTATGGAGAATGAGATGATGAAAGGGAGGTCATAATCTTGATCTTCAATAAATTCATATGCTAAAAGGCAAGAACTATAGTCACATGTTACAAGATCTGGTAATTTTGATCAAATGAGGGTTATGAAAATGATTTTTGAAAAAATGGAGGTATTGTTGTCTAAGACAAATGAAAAAATTGACGCACTTTCCTCATTATCACCAATTATTAGTTCATGGAATAAAAAATAAATATAGCCTAATCCTTTAGAGGTAAAATTAAATAGTTATCACCATTATGCATATATTTTTATATATAGGAAATATATTATATACGACTCTTCTCATTTGAATCATTTTATATCATTTGTGATATAAGGAAATGATGAAAATATCCAAAGATATAGGTGCAGGAAAAGGTAATGCTTGTGATGAGACCTATATCGACCATGCTAATGGTGAGATAAATAATTTTGTATAAAAATATGACATGGTAAGTATTTTGGAATTAATCTTGTGTATATTGGTTTTTGTTTTTCACATATTATTTACTTGAAATATACTAATATTAATTTTTTGTGTCAATGTTTGAAGAAAACTCAATTTCTAGTGGGCGATAAATTATAAATGATAGATTTAATTACATCAAAAGTTACAGGTCATGGAAGGATACATTCACTTAAGACATGTTATGGAGAGACACATGGTTTAGCCTATTTCAATGTTTGTGTACTAAAAGTATAGATAAATGGTTACACCAATTTGTCTCAAACCAATTTTCCTTTTTAAAATGGTTGATAGATTTATCATAAAAGTATTGTACATACAAGACTTAAAAAAAATATCTCATGACATTGAGTTGTGAATTGAAAAATTACTCATATTTAACTAACAATGTTTTGTTTCTTTGAAAAACTGATTTGTGCCTAGTGGTTTCAGACAACTATTCAATGGAAACAATTTTGGACATATATTAAGTTATTTTTGATATTCTGTAAAGAATATATGTCATGTTTTTAACTGTCAGTTTTATACATTCTCTTTGTATCTGTGGATTTGATTGTATTAATTTCTTTAATTATTGTACCTTTGTGTTTTTTATTTTTTGGGAGGATGGTGAAAATTATGAACCTGTTAAAGGAAGTGATTATGTAACCACATGAGTTTCATTTTGAGATAATTGAGAGTAAAAGGAGTAGACTTGGACAGCAATCATTTTCTCATTCTACATGTTTAGTTTTATTTTGGTGAATTTATTGTGACATGGTCTAACAAGATTGAGATTTATTCCTAAAACATTACATGTTATAAAAATCTTTATTGGATTTTATTTTAGACCATTTTTGTTTCTTACGAATTTATATGTGAAATGGAACTGATTAGTGTATTGATATTATGACTGAGTAGTGATATTTATATTTGAATATTTTAGGATGAGGATGAAGATAATGAAGAGGGAGATGAAGATATGAGTACATTTAGAAAAGAGATGAAGAAACTATTGGAAATAAAATATAGGTTATAATGTGATAATGGGGAAAAATATGTATGCTTTTCCACTCTTCCTATAAGTCTCTTTTGATCATTCCTTCCAAGATTTAAGCCTTATTGTTTTGATATGATTGACTCTAAAACTTATGTGATAGACTATGACGTTTAGAATCACTTTATGTCTTTTAAGTGCTTTTATATGTTGTGTAATTGATCATGTAAGCTCTTAAGTTATATTAGCCCCCTATTTCCTTCAAGATGTGACCCTCCTCTTATGACCATAAATGTTAGTTATGGGGAAAAATCAAGTAAATGAGCTATAAAACATGATTTTTTAACTGTTATTATTATTATTATTCATTTGAATGAAATTTGGAGAAGGGGCTCCAAGAAATGAAGGAAGGATTTTTGTTTTGTAAAACTAGTAGATGACAGTTCAAATTTGTGTATAGAATTTGGTAACTTGAAATGCATGTAATAAAGGCTTTGAATCTTATTGAGGGAGACTTATAAATAATGGTAATTTTTATACATTCTCTTTGTATCTGTGGATTTGATTGTATTAATTTCTTCAATTATTGTACCTTTGTGTTTTTTATTTTTTGGGAGGATGGTGAAAATTATGAACCTGTTAAAGGAAGTGATTATGTAACCACATGAGTTTCATTTTGAGATAATTGAGAGTAAAAGGAGTAGACTTGGACAACAATCATTTTCTCATTCTACAGTTTTAGTTTAATTTTGTTTAATTTATTATGACGTATACTATTAAGACTGAGATTTATTTCTAAAACCTTGCATATTATAGAAATCTTTATTGGATTTTATTTTAGACCATTTTTGTTTCTTACAAATTTATATGTGAAATGGAACTGATTAGTGTATTGATATTATGACTGAGTAGTGATATTTATATTTGAATATTTTAGGATGAGGATGAAGATAATGAAGAGGGAGATGAAGATATGAGTACATTTAGAAAAGAGACGAAGAAACTGTTGGAAAGAAAATATAGGTTATAATGTGATAATTGGGATAAAAAAGTATGCTTTTCCACTCTTTCTATAAGTATATTTTGATCATTCCTTCCAAGATTCAAGCCTTATTATTTTGATATGATTAACTCTAACACTTATATGATAGACTATGACGCTTATGTGATAGAATCTGATGCTTATGTGATAGACTTTTTCACTCCTTAGATGAAATATAGAGCTCAGTTGATAGACTTTGGAACACCTCAAATGAGCTCTGAAGCTTGGATGATAGAATTTGGCACTCCTTAGATGGACTCTGGTGTTCAACTAATAGATTCTAATTCCCCTTAGATGAACTTCAATGTTTGGTTGATAGACTCTGAAGATGGTTAACTCCCATCCTAGGCTGGTGGAACTTAACTTCAAGATTGAACTGGTATTCATACATGCTTTATATAATTTCAACTTTGGTACAAAATATTGGGAACATAATGTAGGTAAAAAGGAGAAAAAAAGATATTTTGGGGACTCATAATCTCCCCCACACCCCAACTTTTATACATTCTCTTTGTATATGTGGATTTGATTGTATTAATTTCTTCAATTACTGTACCTTTGTGTTTTTTATTTTTTGGGAGGAAGGTGAAAATTATGAACCTGTTAAAGGAAGTGATTATGTAACCACACGAGTTTCATTTTGAGACAATTGAGAGTAAAAGGAGTAGACTTGGACAACAATCATTTTCTCATTCTGCATGTTTAGTTTTATTTTGGTGAATTTATTGTGACACGGTCTAACAAGATTGAGATTTATTCCTAAAACATTGCATGTTATAGAAATCTTTATTGGATTTTATTTTAGACCATTTTTGTTTCTTACAAATTTATAAGTGAAATGGAACTGATTAGTGTATTGATATTATGACTGAGTAGTGATATTTATATTTGAATATTTTAGGATGAGGATGAAGATAATGAAGAGGGAGATGAATATCATAGTACATTTAGAAAAGAGATGAAGAAACTATTGGAAATAAAATATAGGTTATAATGTGATAATGGGGAAAAATATGTATACTTTTCCACTCTTCCTATAAGTTTATTTTGATCATTCCTTCCAAGATTTAAGTCTTATTGTTTTGATATGATTGACTCTGAAACTTATGTGATAGACTATGACGCTTATGTGATAGACTTTTTCACTCCTTAGATGAAATCTGGAGCTTAGCTAATAGACTTTGGAACACCTCAGATGAGCTCTGAAGCTTGGATGATAGAATTTGGCACTCCTTAGATGGATTTTGGTGCTTAGCTAATAGATTCCAATTCTCCTTATATGAACTTCAATGTTTGGTTGATAGACTCTGAAGATGGTTAACTCCCATCCTAGGCTGGTGGAACTTAACTTCAAGATTGAACTGGTATTCATACATGCTTTATATAATTTCAACTTTGGTACAAAATATTGGGAACATAATGTAGGTAAAAAGGAGAAAAAAAGATATTTTGGGGACTCATAATCTCCCCCGCACCCAAACTTATGTAAATCCATTTATAAGTTATTGTTTTTCTTTTTCTTCATCATGGAGTTTCATCAAATCTTACTCAGAAAGATATATTGGCCAAAGAGTTTTTTCTAACTTTTGCACACTTTATTTTTTCTACTTTAATTCTCCCACATAGTGTGTTAGGGTGATAATGTAAAGTGGGGATACCATTTAGGTGAACCACCACTTCCTGCCCCATATATATATGTTGGGTGATCAGTCATACTATTTGAAGTTGTGGAAGACCGACATAATAAATTTTATTAAATAAACAATATATATATATATATATATATATAGGATGATCATAGGATTGATATAGAGATATCGATTTAGATACATAATAAATGTGAATTCTCAAGCTATTTTATATATGCGAACTGTAAAAATGTGAGACACAGGTTTGTAATTATTTTCTCTGAGACTGAGGAGAGAAGTGGAAGTGTGGGGTTAAAGTGTTGATAAATTCTCAATAAAGGCAGTGCTTTATTTCAGTGGGGTTTTTTCCTTCAGGTTTCCCCTCTATAAATTTGGTGTTCTCTGTATTATCTACTTTACTTTTATTTCTTTTAACTTTTTTATTACATTTTGTATTCTTCAATATATAAACATCTAAATCTATGGTTAATTTAACTGCAAATCATAATCTATAATCATTGACAATTATTTTGTGTATATATAATTCGTTAATTATACATTCTCATAATTTCCCTAACATGGTATCAGAGTAAGTGATTATGCATGTGCAAGATTGATCTAGATGCTTTTAATTTGTAGGAGTAAAGAACTTAAATTTTTTCAAATCTACGAAGCCCTAGTTGTTCTGTCATCGACTTCAAGTTAATTATGTGAAAAATTTTAATTCGCGCCCAAATATTTTTTGAAATATTGGTCAATTGGTTGTTTAGATCTTGTTTTGGCATTTTGTGTGCATAGATATGTGGTTTTGCAACCTTGGTTCTCTTTACTTTCTCTTTGCAGTTGTCTACAACTATTTCAAATATTTCACGCTTGTTTTATATAGTTGGTATAGCTATGGGTCTCATTTAAAAGAAGTTCTTTTATTTTATTTTTTTCAGGCTTGTATAGACGACCCAAAAGATTTCTTTAGATCTGGTTAGTTCAGTGCTTCTATGTCTACCCTGACATTAAAAATCTTTATTTATTGTAATTTATATTTTTGTGAAGCTTAAGCCAATCATTAAGCTCCTTTTAGTTTTGTATTATCAATCTTTATTTATCTTTCTACTGTTGCAAATCTTGGGCCAATAATATTTGTCTAGGTAGTTTCACTATGTAAGATATTTTATTAGTTATTTTTTGTCTTTGCGAAGTTTGGGCCAACCATAAAGCTCCATGTAGCTTCACCATGTCAGGTTTTTAATTTATATTTTTTGTCAGTTGTGAAGTATGAACCAATAATTTTGTTCTACGCTTTTTCCAAATTCAATCTTTTATTGTGTTTCTGACTCATGTAAAATATGATCCAATAGAAAATCTCCAAATCTTTTCTTATTTCATGTTGTCAGTATTTTGTTTTTCCGTTTCTGTCAAATGCAAAATATGATTCAATAGAAAAGATCCAAATCTTTTCTTATTTCACGTTGTTAGTCTTTTGTTTTCCTATTTTTGTCCAATGTGAAATACGATCCAATAAAAAATATCCAAGTCTTTTCTTATTTTGTGTTGTTAAAATTTTGTTTTCTTGTTTCTATCAAATACAAAATACAATGCAATAGGAAAGATCCAAGTATTTTCTTATTTTGTGTTGTCAGTATTTTGTTTCCTATTTCTGTCAAATACAAAATATGATCTAATAGAAAATCTTCAAGTCTTTTCTTATTTCACGTTGTCAGTCCTGTGTTAGCTTGCTTATGTCGCTTGCAAAATTTGATCCAATAGAATTGCTCCAATTATCTCCGCATTTTACATTTTCAGTCATTTTTAATCGTGGCAATAGTTATCCAATAGGAACAAGCCACCATTTTCACATTTTCCAGTCTTTTTCAGAATTGTGCAAGCCATTAAAAATGCTTCACGTGTGTTCAATTTTTGCTTTGATCATTTAGGTTGCAATGCAAAGTGCAAACCAATAGAAAAACACCACGTATATTTGTTTTTTCATTTTTTGATTATTTTTGCAGTCTTTTTCAGCTGTGAACCAATCAAATGTGTCCATATTCTCTCGCATTTTTGTTTTTCCTTTGTTATAACCATGTCATAGTGCAAAAAAATGATCCAACAAGTTAATGGCACGTGTGTATGGTTTAACAGACTGTTTTTTCTATTAATTGTCTTCGGACTTGTTTGTTGTAGTGCGAAGTGTGATCTAATAGCAAAGAACACGTTTCTTTTTCTTTTCACAGTGTCATATTTTATAGCTTGTGATGTGTGTTTCTTTGTTTTTTCATCGCATTTTTTAACTATGTCATGAACCCGATAAGTTATTTGTTTTAATTAAATTATAGGGACTTCACGTCCACTCGAGGGATCTACTTTATAATTTTCCAGAAAGCTGACACGTGCCTTATTGCTTTGTGTTGATCTTAGAAAAGTGTTATATCCAACTTCATTCATGTTTTTTAAATATTCTTTATACCATGGGTTTTCAAATTTCTTTATTCTACGGGTTTTAAAAAAAATTGTACTGCAACTTACAATTTTTTCTCTGTGCTGTGGATTTCAAAATTTAAAAGGCTTCCATTTTTCTTCTGCTGCATGTTTTTTATTTTTTCTAAGATACTTGCATATGTATACTACTAAAAAATTGGTAGCTTGTTGTTTGTCTCTATTTGGCTCTCCTATACAAAGTTCATTTGTTTTTTAGTTGTATTTATCTTCTTAGTTGTTTATGCATTTAAAATGGCCGGTAATGCTATTTTTTCAATTGATAAATCTTAGTTATTAAATGGAACTAATCACAGTATTTGGAGATTAAGGTTAAAATCATGTTTCATGGCTAAAAAGCTATTGGATCTTGTAACTGGTGTGGGAAAATAACCCACCAGAAGGCTTGTAAATCCTAAAAATCTTATCTCCTCTCAAAGATCACAGGAAGCTCTGTCTATCCTATTGCAAAGCATAAAAGATGAATTTTTAATGCATATAGGTCATATGGATTCTCCTGTTGATTCCTGGGAGCAATTAGAGAATATGCATGAAGGAAATCATTTGTCCAAGATAATTAAGCTAATTTTAGAACTGTTTACAACTCCCATGAAGGGGGATGAGAAAATAGTCAATTACCTGACTAAAATTAAGAATATTAAAGATCATTTGGATGGATGTAATTGTGAATTGTTTTAAGATAAGCTTCTATACTTTACCATTCATATAAATATTCATGAAAAAATTAGGAACTATATCTCCATTCTTAACTCTAAATATCATAATGAGAATCATCTGCCTGATCTGGATACTTTGTCTTCTCTATTAATTCAAGAAGAACGAGTTATGGAGAATTTTGATTCAAAAGAGACTTCCTATCAAGATTTTCTCTCTCATAATCATAAACCTTCTCAAAATAAGAATAATATCAATCCTAATCAGAACTCTAATATCAAATCAAGATTTAAATCCAATCCTATGTCTAAATCTGCTAAAAAATACCAAAATTTTAAAGTCAAACTGAATGGCACATGTAACAAGTGTGATAAATTTGGTCATAAAGAGACTTATTTCATGTAAAAAACTAACAAATCTGTTAAGAATACTATAAATAGTAAAACTAATAGCCAAAAGTAATATTAGAAGAAAAATCATGCAAATATTGTTGAGCAGTCTATTGCCTTGTATACTGATCTTTGAACTTCAAATGACAATGAATGGATCCTATATAATGGTTCCTCTAGGCACATGATTTGTATTTCTGGTATCCTCTTAGATGTTGTCAAATGTGAGGAATATATATATAGGAGATAATTCCATCATTAGATCTGTAGGTTGTGGGAATATTAAATTGTCAAATGGAATAATTAGGAATGTATTATATGTTCCTTAGTTGAAAAATAATTTTTTATCTTTCTCTCAAATAATGAAAGAAAAATGTAAAATTGTTTTGTTGCAAGATAAATGGTATGTAAAAGATAATCTCAATAATGTTATTACTTTTAGAATTTAGAAAAATGGCTTATATAATTTTGGTGGATTTGTTTTGATAAATTTTATTTTCTTCCTCTTCTAGGAATGATATTCAACTTTAGAATGAAAGGTTAGATCATGTGAATTTCAAATGGTTGTATGAAATGTCTCATATAAAACTTGGAATTGGTCTCCCTAAGATGAAATATGATCATGAAACATGTGAAAGTTACCTACATGGTAAGAAACATGTTGAACCATTTCACAAACATCATGATCCAAATTCCTCTTAATTATTAGAGTTGATTCACAGTAATGTGAGAGGTCTACTTGAAGTTATTTCTCTCAGTGGAGCTTTGTATGTTGTTTTCTTCATTGATGATTTCTCTAGGATGACGTGGTCTTATTTTATTAATAAAAAGTTTGATGTCTTGTCTAAATTTAAATAATTTAAAGCCTTTATTGAAAATGCTTCTAATCTGAAAATAAAAATAATTAGGACTGATAATGGAGGTGAGTATGTTAGAAAAAGGTTTGATGAGTTCTATGTGTCATGTGGAATTCAAAGAGAGTTGACTACTACATATTATCCTCAACAAAATGGAATTTCAGAAAGGAAAAATAAGACCATTTTAAAGATGGCCAAGACTATGATTCATGCAAAAAATGTGTCTAAGTTTCTATGGGCAGAAACAATGAATAATGTAGTCTATATCCATAATAAAGCTCCCTCTAGAGCTCTTCATCAAGTTACTCGTCAAGAAGTATGGAAAAAGCAAAAACTAGATATCTCTCACTTAACAATATTTGGTAGTCATACTTTTATCTTCATTCCAAAATTTAAAAGGGAAAATCTTGATCCAACCTCTTTTTTTGTATTTTTGTTGGTTATGAGTGTCAAACTAAAGGTTTATGATTCAATGATCCTTTCAAACATGATATAGTTGAAAACAAGAATGTTCATGTCTTGGAAAAAACATTATGTGATGCTCCTTATACACCCTCCTCTACCTCTCCTAAAATAGAGCTTGATAATCATTTTCCTAACAATATGGAAACAAAATTTCAAGAGGATGATTATCCTAATCTAGACATGATGGATATTGAGGGGGATTCATCTCAAAATGTGTTTCATCCCAATATTCCTAAATGGGATCAAAATCTTGTTAAGGATTCTCAAATTGTTAAACTTAGAAAGGTAACTCATAGTCAACATTCTTATCATGCCTTGATGAACCTCTATGAGGTTAAAACATAATATTTTAAAGAATCCTCTCAAGATGATAGATGGATATGAAATATGAATACAATGCTTTGATTAAAAATAACACTTGGGAACTAGTCCCTTCTCCTAAGAAAAAAATTTGTAAGATCCAGGTGGTTGTATAAGATCAAGTATAACTTTGTAGAAGAAATTGAAAAATTCAAGGCTGGTAGCTTATGGTTTCACTTAGAAACCTAGTTTTGACTATGTTGAGACTTTTGCTCATATAACTAAGATGAGCACTGTCAAAATTCTTCTTGTTTTAGCTGCCCAACATGGTTGGGAGTTCACCAAATGGATGTTTAAAATTCATTTCTTAATAGTGATATGAAAGAAGAAATATACATGCATCAACCTAAAGGTTTTGAAGAACCTGGTAAGGAACTATATGTCTATAAACTGAAAAAACCTTATATGGTCTTAAACAAGCTCCTAGATCTTGGTAAGCTAAAATTAGTAGTTTCTTTCAAGATCTTGGTTTCACTAACTGTTTTTCTGATAATAATTTATTTGTTAAGTTTGAAAATAATCATATTATCATTATCATCTTATATATTGATGATATTTTGATTACTAGCAGTGATAAAAATTTAATTGTTAGAATCAAAGAAGTGTTAAAACAACATTTTAAAATGACTGATTTATGTTGATAAATCATTTTTAGGCATGATTATATTTCAAGATCATACATATATTGTTGCATCTTAATATCAGTATGTTGTGAATTTACTTAGATTATTTAACATGATTGACTGTAAACCTATTTTCATTCCTATTGAAGTTGGTGAAATTGGATCATAAACCTGCATGTGCTGAATTTGATCCTACTCTTTATAGAAAACTATTTGGTAGTTTAATTTATTTAACTATTATCAGGATTGATATTTCATATGAAGTAGGATTTGTTTCTAGATTTATACAAGATCCTTATTGGAAAATGGCAAAAATAATTCTGAAATATGTTAAAGGAACAGTTAATTATGGTCTAATTTATTCTTCTTGTGATGATGCAAAGTTATTTAGATTGTGATTTTGACCTTGATGGTGATGTTATAGATAGAAAATATACTTATAGATATGTTTTCAAGTTGGATGTAGGTGTTATCACTTGGAGCAGCATGAAACAACCAACAATTTCTATCTCTTCTACTGAAGTAGATTATAAAAGTGTTATAGAAGCAAAAAAGAATGTTGGATGAACTACATATGGGCATCAAAGTAAGCACTACTCTTATATGTGACAACCAAAGTTGCATTGCTCTTGCAAATTATCTAGTTTAACATCAAAGGATCAAGCATATAGAAGTTCATATGTACTTTATTCAAGATAAAGTCTTGAATGGTGATATTGATCTCAAGTTATGCTCCACTATTGAGTGGATGAAAGTGAAATACTTAACAGAAGGCACACAAAAGGTTCATGTGAGAGAATAGGGTGCATTCAAAGGCATAAAAGGATAGGGGAGAACACATGCATGGAATATAAGGGTGGATTTGGGACTTAGCCATTTTCACATGTGCGGGCTATTTTTTGAGATAACGTGCCGATCACACAAACTGAGTAAAGAATTGTAGCTATTTTTGGAGGAGTGACTACTAAGCACTTTGTATGGGTGCGAGCTAAGAATAGATTTGATACTGCCTGTTAAGTAAAAGAGGTCTATTGTTAGCGCACTTGTATGTGTGGTTGTGATTGTAAAGGCGAATGGCTACTTTCAGCATGTGACCTATTTTTGGAATTATGCAAGTGGTGAAGTGAAAGTCCCCACCCTTATAAATATATAATGATCTATGTAGTAGATGGGTGTGTGTGAGAATTGAGTTACTGTTAATTTATGCTGCCAAATATGATACGTGCCTAAGCTATGGTATTATCTATTATAATAAGATTATGTGTATTTATCATGTTTAATATAATGGCATGTATTGGCTGAATCAAAGTGTTAATATTGAGTATAATTGGTTCTTGCATGTTTTATTTCATTATGGATATCATTTAAATCTGTTACTCTTGAGATCTAAATCTAAACATGCCTTGTAGAATGTTGTAGTAATTTTTAATCTGAATGCATTAAGTCTTCATCATGCCAACATCTTGCAATAACAACCCTAAAGAGGGCCCCGGTACCTTTGCATGCTTTAGGTGAGCGCTCAGTCTAGGATGAGTGATATACCAACACGTCTGGGCTTTTACTGGTGAATTCTAGGCTGCATCATTGGTTCCATTTTCGGGACCTCTTTTTTAGTTTTTTTCAGGATGGTTCACGATGAATTCCTACTGGTTGACCCTAGCAAGTGTTGAGGAGTGGATACATAATCTAGAAGAAGAATACGCTCAGAGGTTCAACACCGGCTATGAGTTTAATGCATGAGCATGGGTGGAACAAAATCTATATGATAGTTTGTATGAGAGCTTCTTCACCATTTTTCCACTATACAAGTGGCTGATTGCTTATGTGTCTAAAAGGAATTGGAGGTATCATGCACTTTTTTGGATGCAGGAAGAATTTCAGGCCCTCTGTGATGCTGATCTAATTTGGACACGCATTGTGGATACTTGGTTTCATGGTTTTTTGAATAGATATATTATGGAGTACTCAATTTCCACTTATTCTTGCCTAGAGGTAGTAGAATTCCAATTTTTACGATATCCCAGGGGAACTTACCTATAAGGAATTCCACTGGTGATCAAAATATTGATGGTAACCCTGAACTTAGAAAGCAAACCAATGGATAACTAAACCCCACCACACGTGGGGGAAGGAGTAGGTTTGGTGAAAGATGGAAGACCTAGCAACAAAAAGGAAGACAGAAGAAAGGTGGCTTAAGTATAATGAGGCATGCGAGAGGGAGATAGAGAAGCAATAGGATGTTGCAGAGTGAATGGTGTTAAGCAGAGAGATGGTCTGTGAAGGATTTGGAGCTCACGTAGAAGGTGTGGAGCCAGACCATCAAGAACTCCCCCATTTGGGAAAACATGACAAGGAACCCTCCTCAACTTTACATGGAAGTGTACTAGCAGAGACGACCTGGGCCACAGGCACACATCTGAGTCTAACTAGCAAACTTTCCCTTACACTTGGTTTTCCAGTATCTAGTACAACAAACAGTCATCAGGATAATTTAGGTAGTGGGAGAGCATGATTAAGTCATATAATAAGCACATCGATGGCAACACAAATGTCTATGTTTTTGTTTTTGGGTACCTTTTCAGGTGTATCTACCCCACATAAATTAGGCACGTAGAATTTTAGACTCTCTTTTGGGATTAGTAACACTTCCCAGACTGTAGGGGTGTAGTTCAATACCATTGTTGGGACACAGGGAAGTACATCTTCTATTCCAACCCTAGCCAAAATTTTAGGATTAGGAGGCATAGGTAGCTCAAGTTCCAATAGATCTGGTGGTTCTAGAGGTAGGGGAAACACAAGATGTTCTAGATCAGGTGGGCAAGGTCTGCAGCAACCCCATAATATTTATATGGATATGTCTCTTCAACTTCCAGAGTATAGGGGCATAGAATATGCTGTTGAACTCATAAACATGTGTGAAATAATGTGGTGCACAAAGGGAATCACGAATTCTGAGTGCAGGGCAAGCCAATTCACCACTACATTACAAGGGCATGCACACAACTAGTACAGAAAGTTTGACCCTAATCAAAATTACGTACATTATGTAGCTTTAAACGATGCTTTCCTTAAAGAGTTTCACATACCTGAGTTTGAGCAAAAGAGTATAAGCATACTCAAGGATATTAAGAAAGGCACTATTAAGGGTGTCAAAGAGTATGATGCTCATTTAAAAATGTTGTTATCTAATCTTTCTTATGATATTCATACAAGCTAATATGCACAATGGTTTGTTGGAGGTCTAATTACACCTTTTATAAGGGCGTTATCACATAAGACATATACTGACCCATGCGAAGCACTTGAAGTAGGTTTACGTGATGAGTTAGTCAGAAGTATAGATATTGGGGTGAGCCCATTTTTAGAAGCACAGATCACAACTATGGTGAAACAATTAGAGAAGCTATAGGCAAATTCAGCACATGAGACGCACACGGGGATTTGGTGCAAAAATTGTGAAGTGGAAGGTCACACAAAGGATAGTTATCCCCACATATCAGTACACTCATTGCTTTTAGACTGTGAGATATGTCATTTAAACCATGATTCTAACCAATTCCCATTATTACAGTGCGCAATAAGGAAGAATGTATCTTATTACTATAAGATTTTCATATCCATGACTCACGACATAGAAGACTGCTAGTTGATTGGTCATATCCATGATGTTATAGATATCTGTCTATGATAGACATGAATATTAGATAAATCTAAAGGAAAGAATGAGCATTAGGATCGGGATCATAATCAAGCATGCTATGATTAGAATAAAGGGCATTTTGAAGGAGGTCATGGCAGATGTCGAGGATACCATGGTGGATTTAGAGGATAAGGACGTGGTGGTGGATGAGGCAAGTTCCCTCGTGGAACATGTTATACATGTGGATCTCCTGACCACTATAGGCATGAAGTTCCTCAGAATATTACATATTCTTTTTGTGGAAAGAATCATAGTTATGAGGAATTCCCAGACTTGTATGAGCATCTTCGCAAGCAACATAAACAATAAAACAAAGACACAAGGATGGTTAGGGTACAATGCACTGTGGAAAACCAATGGATGCCTAAGTTGGAACCAGAATATGAGGCATTATAGGTAAAGATCACTACCCACACTGAAGTGGTGCACACCAAAGAAGCATTGCAGCAGAAGCTAACCATCACTAAGGAGGAGGTTCTACATGCACGGTACCTAGATCCTGTTAGGTTGTGGAGCCTGTTTTCATGTGAGAAAGTGTTAAAGACTATACACTAAGAGTAATGTACACTTTCCATAGTTATTGTTTCGCACGGAATGTTTCGGCTCTGCAGAATAGACTTGCTTCTATCCTATCATTCCTTTGAGAAACAGATAAGGGTTAGGGCGAGGAGGAATACCTGTTGAATGTTGAGATGGTGTGCGCGTACAGTAGAGAAAGATCAGATCGACTGCGAAGAACTCCTTTTTGTCTTGGAAGGACTACTGGTTATTGACGAAGATGCAAGTCCAAGAACTCTGATGACAAAGGAAAAACTCAAGTAGGATGGCCTGACACACAGAAGATGAGATATCTCCCTCCAGATGATCAGCTGAGTATCATAGGGCTCTGGTTATCCAGTTGCAGTCTTGGGCTTGATCTCCTTTGCTGCAAACTCTTCTTGTCTCTTCACTTGTCTCTGCTCGGCCAAGTAAAGATCCGGATTCTCTTGATTACTTCTGATGATCTCCCTTGATCCAAAAATCCTTCGACCTTTGTTTCTGGTTAGGGGAGTCCATTTACAGGGAACCGATGCCGGTTTCATAATCGACGGCGGTCGAGTAGGAACCGGTATCGGTAAGGAAAAAGTAGGCTATTTTTAGTAAAATAGCCCACTTTCCATGCTTTTCTCCCGAGAGATTAGTTGCGGGCTTGGTCAAGTGACTAGAAGGTCGGTTTTGGGTGCGAGAAAGGGGTCATTAGTCATGGGTGTAGATGTGGACCAAGTTATAGGTCTTAATTAGGTTAGTTTAGGGTTAGGACTAGGTCATGATGAGGTGGAAAAATGAGGTGGCAGGTAAGGTGATGTGGATTTATCAATTACAAGGTAATTAATAAATAATTGTGTAAGGTTTAGGTGATGAGGTTAGGTTGCAAAATGAGATGCAGGTCACAAGGGGTCATAAGACACAAATTTGGTGTCTACATTAGCCCCTTATTGTCATGTAGCTTGTTTTGTAAAGCTGCACGGACAATAATATGAAGTGGTTTCTCCTGTTAAGGGTATAGGTAATCCCCCTCAAATCTATCACAGATTGAGGTAGCGTGAAATTAGGGATAGGGTTGATAAAGGGTAAATGGTGTTGAGATGAGGGTGAGATGGTGGGGTAGGTCCAAAGAAGCAGACGCACGTTGAAATGTAGTAGTGCGACCAGGGTACATGATTTGACTAGCAAACCAGCAATGCATAGGCAAAGGTCGATAGTTTATCCAAACAAGGGTGATATAATCCTGGTATCCAAGGAATAGGAAGTAACTCCAGGGTATATAACGGGTAAGGTATAGGAACATTTTAGGCTTGTTCGGCAGTACCAACTGGTTGGTTTGGTTGAGATAAACGTCACGGTCTAGGTCTAGGCAAAGTTGGTCGACAGATCAAGTCAAGGACCCTAATCATGCTAAAACACGAACAGGTGAGCTCGATTGAACAAAAAAAATTACATGATGGGTGGATAAAAGTGTATGTTGTTGATGTTGGGTAAGGTATTGAAGTGGTACGGCCTTGGGTTGGGCCAAGTTGTTGGGTTGCGGCCTAGGGTCGGGCCAAATGGTTGGGGTGAGGCCTTGGGTCAGGCCGGATGGGTAGGGTGAGGCCTTGGGTCGGGTCGGATGGGTAGGTTACGGCCTTGGGTCGGGCCGGTTGGGTAGGTTACGGCCTTGGGTCGGGTCGGATGGGTAGGTCACGGCCTTGGGTCGGGCCAAATAGGTTGGTGGCGGCCTTGGGTCGGGCCAAATGGTTAGGGTGAGGCCTTGGGTTGGGCCAGATTGTCGTGTAGTTTGTTTTGTAAAGCTGCACGAACAATAATAAGAAGTGGTTACTCCTGTTAAGGGTATAGGTAATCCCCCTCAAATCTATCACAGATTGAGGTAGCATGAAATTAGGGATAGGGTTGATAAAGGGTAAATGGTGTTGAGATGAGGGTGAGATGGTGGGGTAGGTCCAAAGAAGCAGACGCACGTTGAAATGCAGTAGTGCGACCAAGGTACATGATTTGACTATTACATTGTTCGTGTACGTCCAATAAGCTGACCCATTGAGTCGGGAGAGATAGGAGTGCAAAGGTTGGGATTCAGACGATGGGTCTAGATAGAACAAGAAGCGATATCCCAGGCCGTGATAGATGACATCGAGTATTATAGACAGGTATGGGAAATGGTGACTGTTGCGGATATTTGTTGGAGGCCGTACGGGAACTATATGGTGACAGAGCACATAGCTGAGGAGTTGATGGGTGTAGAGCGATTGAGGTGGATCGCAGGGCATATGCCGGGTGAGTACGAGAGGATTCCTCTAGATCGCATGCGGTGACAATTTGGGTTCGTTCAGGATATTCCTATGACATATAGACCATACATGAGGATCGACGTCGAGGCAAAATTCTCACTTCCCTGGTTGACACCTCCAGAAGGGCCAAAAGAGATAGCAGCCGATCGTAGGGTTATGGATGCGGGAACGACGGAGGCCTATAGAGTATGGTGGGTAGCAGAGCTGTGAGGTGCACGTGAGTGCCCTGACATAGCTGTGATTACAGCGGAGAGAGATCGTCTGCAGGATTTGGCTTGCCAGCTTCAAACACAGGTGAATGAGACAATGGGAATGTTAGAGGCTTCACAGCTACGAGTGGAGATACTGGAGGCAAGATTCCTCCACGCAAGAGGACGTATTCGTATGCTACAGGAGATGTTGGCGGATCAATGGGAGGAACCAATGGCAGTGGCACCTTTGAGGATGGAGAGGCCAGCTGAGAGGCATCGACGATCACGATCACCACCTGATTCAGGAGGAGGTGCAAGGGTCTAAGTGAATTTTATAGGAATATAAGAATAAATAAGGATGCCGACCTGCGAGTCGATGATAGAGAAGATGTATTTGTTTAACATCTAAAATAAAACTAAATATGTATGTGGTTTTGAGTGATGATAATAATAAGAATGTTTGCATTTTGACTTTTGGTGTTTTGAAAAAGGATAAAGAGGAATGTGATTAAATAGAAATACAAAAATATTTATATTTACCACACATGATAGGTTATGGTAGGGGATGGTCAAGCTAACCTTGGGAGACCCCATGTCTCCGAAGTGCTGCCTACATAGCCCATTGCACAAAGCAAGGAGGGGCCTCAGACCGATGTAGTTCTCCCTTAGGACTAGGGAGAGGTGAATTTAGGTAATTTGGTACGGTTAGGCAATTGGTTGGTTGGTAAAAATATCGATATTAATATTGGTAAGGTAAGGTTGTTGGTGTTGGTAATGAATTGGTGATGTTGTAAAAGGTATAAGGGAAGCGAAAGTTAGCCTACCCAAGTAGAAGGGAACCATGTCCTGATTAAGATCAATACATAATCCTAGATGTGAGGCAAAGAGAAAAGAGTGCTCCATAGGTGAAAAGAGCTAAACAAACCACATAATAACGTAGAACGAGCTTGAACCCCTAGGTACCGTGCATAGACGAGAAGTCAATAGGTGAAAAGAGTTGTAAGATCACAATATATCGGGTGTACGTCACGTCCCTTGAGTTGAAACAAATGGTGAGGTGAGGTGGATGGTATAGCTGAGGTACGGAGAACTTGTTACAAAGTGAGTGTTCTGACGAAAGAGAACCTACCCTAAATAGACAAGTCCATGACTCAAAATTTCTTTTGAATGAGGCTTTTATTTTACTAAATATAGACTGATCGATGCGGGAAGTCTACAAGGGATATTGATTGTATTATTCTTGAGGTCTTCACGAAGCTGATCAATGCAAGAAGCTTCGGCTAAAGGCTGACTGTGTATAGCTGTCCTTCGAGGGAGCAGTCTATTTATAGTAGCAGATATGATTTTAGTGCATAGCTATCCTTCGGGGGAGTAGTCTATATATAATAGCAGTAATAGTTTGGCATATAGCTGTCCTTCGAGGGAGCAGTCTATATATAATGTAGATAGCTAGATGTCCTTTTGGCGTGAAGCATCTAGTTTGGTAGAAAGTTTGACTCAAGAAAATCCCGTAAGAATGTGTTATTTTAATGCTTTGAAGTCATGGACTAGACTAAAAAGGGAAGGCATCATTAAGGGGAGGTGAGAATCAAATTATGTGAGCTTGATTTTATTTTGAGATGTAGGAAACCAAGTGTATGTAGCGGTAAATGAGCTCAAGGGACGAGCAGTAGGTAGATAAGAAGTGATGTAACACTAAATTCAACAGTAGAAAGGTCGAAGATGCAAGGCATTAAGGGGTTCAGGCTCAGGTTTACCATTAAGCGAAGCTAAACGATAAGTGCCTAATCCATAAGTGTGAGTGATTATATAAGGCCCAATCCAATTGGGAGAAAATTTTCCACGTTTGCTCTTTTCTAGTTTGGTTACATGTTGATTCTCTTTGAGGACAAGATCACCAACCTTAAAGGTACACTCATGAAGTCGCTTATCATAAGCACGCTTGATACGTTTTTGATAGATTTAAAGGTGATCGAGAGCTGTAAGACGACGTTCGTCAAGAAGCTCCAATTGGGCTAACCGCTCTTGGTGGAAATCATCGTTGGTGAGAATATCCTGAAGAGATATTCTGAGGGAGGGTATTTTTATTTCGAGAGGCAAGACAGCCTCGGTACCATATACCAAAGAAAAAGGTGTGGCATTAGTGGAGGTACGAATGCTAGTACGATAATCCCAAAGGGCAAAGGGGATGTGATCGTGCCAATTTCTTCCGGACTCATTGACAACTTTCATGAGGATTTTGTTTAGGGTTTTATTAGAGGATTCGGCTTGTCCATTTGCTTGCGGATAGTAGGGTGATGAGAAGCTAAGTTTGATACCAAAGTTGTCACAAAGGTCTTGCAACAACTTATTTTTGAAAGATTTTCCATTATCTGTTATCAGGCGATGAGGAATACCAAAACGACAGATAATGTGGTGGTTAATGAACTCTATAATTTTTTATTTTTTAGTTGAAATGAGTGGAATAGCCTCCACCCATTTTGTGTAATATTTGGTTTCTGTGATAATCCATCGGTGACGTTGCGAAGAGGACGGATGAATCTCACCAATAAGGTCTAAACCCCATTGTGAGAAAGGCCAAAGATCTCGGGCGACCTGTAGTGGGTGGCTAGGAGTATGTTGAAGGTTGGCATGTTTTTGACACATAACACAACGCTTAACATATTCGTAGCAATCGTTATTAAGAGTAGGCCAATAATAACCTAGGCGAAGGATTCATTTGGCCAAGGCAAGGCCACTAAAATGTCCACCACAAATACCGTCATGGACTTGTTGGATGGTATGGGTGACCTCCGCACCGGTGAGACATCGAAGGAGGATGCCATCAAAGCCACGTTTATAAAGGAGTCCCCCCATAACAACATAACGAGAAACACGTTTAAGAAATGCGCGTTTGCCGGTACTAGTAAGGTCAGATGGGAGAACAGAGGTTGTAAGGTAGTCGTGGAATTGGTGATACCAAATATCCTGCGAATTAGCAGACACCGTATTTATCGTACAAACAACTGGGGCTAAATAAGATGGGGCAAAGAGTTGTTGGACCAAGACGAAAATGTCAGAGTCAGTTGATGAAGCTGGAATTTGTGAGGCTAAGCAAGCCATAGTATCCGCAAATTTGTTAGTGGAGCGGGGAATGGTTTGGATAGAATAGTGAGTAAATAAGGCTAGAAGTGAATCCACGTAGTGTTTGTACTTTTGAAGTTCCTCATTCTTACATTGGTAGATGCCCATAACTTGATTGACTACCAATTGAGAGTCGCCAAAAATATTAATAGATTTGACACCTAAGTGTAACGCAACCTGGAGACCCAAAACAAGGGCCTCGTATTCTGCTGTATTATTAGTGTAGGGGAAATGAAGCCGGAACGAAAGAGGCATAGGTTCAGCGTCAAGAGGGATGAGAACAACGCTGGCTCCTCTGCCGCGCTGGCATTTAGATCCATCGAAGAAGATGGTCATTTGATACGACTCTTCCCTGAGTGAAAGAGTGGCGATGAGTTCGTCAGGGAAATTAAAATTGGTGAATTGTTCCCCAGGTAAAGGGGCCTCCGCAAGTTGGTCTGCAATAGTTTGTCCTTTGATTGACTTTTGTTGTACAAACTCAAGGTCGAGGTCGGCGAGGAGCATAAGCCATCGGGTGATGCGTTGGTTTAGATGTGGTTTGGCATACATATAATGAATGGGGTCTGTGTTGGTGATGACAAAAGTTTTGTGATTCAGGAGGTAATGTCAGAGTTTGGTGGCTACGAATGATAGGGCTAGGCACAATTTTTGTACATGTGTATACCTAGTCTCGTAATCCACGAGAGTATGACTTATATAATAAATGGCTTGTTCTCGACGTGCCGAGTCCCGATGTGCGAGCATAGCTCCTATAGCATGGTCAGTGGTAGAAAGGTAAAGGTAGAAAGGATGATCATCCTGAGGTGGAATAAGCACGGGTGGTTGCAAGAGATAGGATTTGAGAGCTTCAAAGGCTTGGTGACACTCTTCACTCCATTGAAAGGCAATGTTCTTTTTAAGAAGGTGATGGAAAGGGTGACATCGATCCGAGAGTTGGGAGATGAAACGCCAGATGGATTGAAGTTTACCCTGCAAACTACGCAATTGTTTGAGGTTTTTGGGTGGGGGCATTTCTAGGATAGCTTTGACTTTAGATGGATCGACCTCAATGCCACACAAAGAGACGATAAAGCCAAGAATTTTTCCTGAAAGAACACCAAAGAAACATTTCTTTGGTTGAATCCGGACTGAATATTGCAGCAGGCGATCGAAAATAATGGTTAAAACATCGAGATGTTCACTGCGATGTTTATATTTTCCAAGAAGACCATCGACATAATCCTCAAGGATAGTGTGCATAATGTCATGAAAAATGTAAGTCATAGCTTGTTGATAGGTAGCACCAGCATTCTTAAGGCCAAATGGCATGACACAATAACAGAAGGTTCCCCAAGGAGTTATGAAAGCCGTTTTATGTTGATCGGCCAGGGCTACCAAAATTTGATTGTATCCCGAAAAACCATCCATGAGAGAAAGAATTTCATGGCATGCAGTGAGATCAACAAGTTGATCAATACTTGGGAGGGGGAAGTCATCCTTGGGGCAAGCGAGGTTAAGGTCTCGGAAATTCGTGCATATCTGAAGTCCCCCCATCACTTTAGTGATAGGTACGATGTTAGAAATCCATTGAGGATAGTCAATAGGCAAGATGAAGGAAACAGAAAGAAGTCGTTGAAGCTCTTCTTTGACCAAGAGGGCGATGCGTGGATGCATCTTTCTCAGTTTTTGTTTGACTGGTTTGGAATCGGGGTTTAGGGTGATGTTATGGACAGCAATGGTAGGATCAATTCCTGGCATGTCAGCGTAGGACCAAGTGAAAGCTTGGTTGCGGGTACGGAGAAAGGTAGTAAAGGCGGCTTATTCTGATGTGTTAAGGGATTGTCTGATCTTCACAATGTGAGGATCCTCCTCTGTGTGGATGTTGATTTCTATAGTCGACTCATTCAACATGGTTTGAGTTTCAGACGGTAAGGCGCGTTGAATATAGGAGTCGTCCGCCCCAAGGTAAGTGAGGATGGAATCGGCATCCTGGCACTCAACAACATTAATCGAAGGCGAATCCTCTTCGATCATGTCTGGATACAGAAGGGGAAGAGAAGATGGATCCTCATTATCGCGTTGATAAGTGAGAGGACCTATGAAGATAGCATTTATGAAAAAAAAAGTTAGGAGGGATAGATTCAGGGTCTATCGATTCTGTGGGTGATGATGGCAAAGTGGGTGATGATGGTTTGGTAGGGGTGACATCGTCTTCTTCCAGGATACAACTGACACGAGGTGTCTCCTGTGTAGGTGTTTCAGGAAAACTGAGACCACTGCGATCATTGTGCTTACGTGTAGTTATGGGAATGATTGTATGTCGGCCTTGTTCATAAAGACCAAAACCAAAGTCTTTCCAAGCGCAGCGAGTTAAGAAGGTGAGGGCGAAACGACGATTTATCAAGTATTGAAAATCGGATTGGAAGGGAACCACACCAAGAGGAGGTTCAGGGGTAATGGAGGATGCGTCAACACCCCCATACGTTAGGTTGGTGCAGCAATGGGGTGGTCCGTAAGAGATTACCTCCCCCACGCGACGGTCGTAGGTGGGATGTGCATGTAACTGTCTGTACTCCTGCGGGGTATGGAAAGAACTAACGTTATATAGGCGGTACTCCCCCAGCGTAAGGCGTTGAAAAACATCTACTAAGGGGTCGGAGGTTGGGATGTTATCTGCGGGAAAGGAAGTAATATTTGTAATGGTGGTTTCATTAGTTGAAGGTGTAGGTGCATCGGAAGTGGATGGCTGGGCTGGATGAATGGGTGTCTTGACTGGTACAAGCACATCATTAGGGCGATACAACATATTGCAAGTTTTGAAGGGGGGAGGATCAGCTTTTACAGTGTAGGACTTTCCCTCGTACTCAAATTTTATGCATCTATGTAAGGTGGAGGGAACGCATCCCATAGCCCGGATCTAAGGGCGGCCTAACAACATATTGTATTGGAACTCTCCCTCAAGGACATAGAAGAGTTCAGGTAAAGTACGTGGTCCTACACGAATGTTAAGGATCACGGTGCCTAAAGTAGAAGTAATAGCATCATTGAATGATCGCAACATGATGGGGTTGGCACACATGCAACTAGAAGGGATATTCATTTGTTGGAAGGCTTTTGAAGAGATGATGTTTAGGCTAGCACCCCCGTCAATCATAACACGACGTACCCGAATATCCCAAACGTACGCTGAGATGAAAAAAGCAAGGTCAGGATCTTCGGCACCAAAGTCGATAATTTCATCTTCGGAGAAACTGACAGTAGCGGCTTGCTGTACAGAGACAGAAGTGGTTGGGGAGATAGATTGTGTGGTGAGCGAAGAAACGTGATTGGGTGTTAGAATAGAGGTAACAGGAAAGGTTTCATTAGGTAAAACCTCTATCCCTTGAAGGATCTCAACGAGAGCTTGTCGATGAGATTCAGAAGTCTGAATGAGATCATACAATGTCATTTTTACAGGTGATTGGTGAAGCTTTTTGATCATGGCTCAATGGGCAACTCCATTAGAGACGGGGTAAGCGGGTCCACGAATAACCACTTTGGGTGGTGGTGTAATCGGGATGGTAGATGGAGAAAGAGAGGATGCAGGTGTGCTTTCTTTCACTTTCTTGTTGTTTTTCTGCACTCGAGTAGCAACACTAATCATATTAATCTCATAGACCTGAGATGAGGAAGATGGTTGGGATAAATCATGGTCTTCAAGAGGTGGGGTTGTAATAATGATAGATCTTGGTGAGGCGGGGATAGATGGTATAGGAGAGGGAATTGAAGCTAAAGGTCTCTCTCTTCGTAAGTTGTCTTTCTTAACTTTTCTATCTGAGAGAGGTGACGAACGAAGTATGGTTTCAACGCTTTGCATCCCTCTACGTCATGTCCTGGTGTGTGGTGGTAAGCGCAGATTTTAGACTCATCGTAACCTATAGGTCGAGGTTTAGATGGATCATAAGGTCTAAGTGGGGGTAGGGAAATGGTCGCATTCTCCACCAACATAGCAAGGATTTTTGCATAAGACCCTTTGAGTGGGTCAAAGTCAGAGGAAAATGAGGCTATTGACTGGGTCGATTCTGGTGATGACGTGGTGTGGTTGGTTTGTACGGGGGGTGGTTTAGCCAAGGGGTGTTGACACGTGGTTTTCACTAAATGTGGTTTCTTTGGCGCAGGAGCTACATTCAGCTGGTTAGATAATGAGGCTACAGGTGACGTGGTAGCGGGAAACAACCACGGAGAAAGGGGAGTGACAGAAAATAAATCCTTTGATGATGGAGTTTGTTTAGGGTTGATGGGTGGACAAGATACGTGGGGTGATAATGTTGATATACCCTTAGATCTCTGTATGGGTGTAATAGGCCGTTTTAAAGAAAACGCGGGAGGTATGATATATTGATGCAAGGTGGAGGGATGAGGTCCCAATATGGAAGGTAGGTATGACGATGATGGTTTTGATTGTGATAGAGGCACGGATTGAGTTTGTCTCCTAAGTAGCAGGGTGGATTTATTTTTGGATAAATCTAGTCGCTTAGGCGGGTGTGTTAGGCTGGGTATTGGTGAGGTCCCAAGTGTAGGGGAAGATTTGGTTAAGCTGACAAAGGTGGATGAGATACTTGGTAGAGATGCGGGGGATGAAGATGAGGACATAGGCATTTTGAGTTTCTATAAACACTTCGAGTATATGGTAGAGGTGTCTGGATTGGTCATCTGCATTTGAGTAGAATAGGGGGTACTCAAACATTCCCATAGGACTCGTCTATCTTCTGTGGAATGACAATCCTCACATGTGAATTGGAATTTTTGTACGGAAGAACGGTGGGTTGTGATTCCGGTCCACTATGGGTGTGATACAAGGGGTAGATGAGGCACTGTACCAATAGGTGCTAAGAGGTCAACCGGTCGTTGAAAAGATTTAGGCGATGAAGAACTAATAGGTAGGAGGGCATGTTTGAGAGGATCCGTCATGGTTAAAGAATTTGGTGATGTCGGTGCAAGAGATTTCTCGTCTAAGGATGACAAAAGGAGTGGCAAGCCTTCCTCTTGTGCAGCAAGAGCGGTAGGAGGAGACGTTTGGGAAATAGATAAATTAGATAACATCCGCTCACAGTCTTGCAAGGATGTGGTATAAGAAGGCTCATTTATGAGAAGGGAACTCTGGGCAGCTAATTCCTTGATGGGTAAAGGAACGGCAAGGATTTCAGTTTGTCTTGATGGCGAGGAAGGGGGTTCGGTTTCCTGCATTAGTGAAGAGGCTTGATTGAGAATTTGTTCGATAGAGGTCTTTGGCTGGGAATCGAAGACTGCATGGATCTCATGAACACTCTCCTCGGCTAAGATATCTTGGTTTAGATTACTATTAGAAGAATGATTCGGGAATGGTTTGTTGAATATTTTCAAATTTCGGTTAGTAGGGGCGTTAGGATTATCAAGGGCTATATCCCCTACATCAACCATTTCCTGCACTATGTTTTTCAACATCTTGCAGTTCTCATGACTGTGTCCCTTCACGTGGTGGAAGTTACAAAAGTCATTTTCTTTGTACCAAGAAGGTATGGCGCGAGTGGAATCAAACCCGGAATGAGGTTTAACAGGAGGTAAGGTAATGGCTCCTGCTTTGAGCAATTTTTCCAATATCACACCATATGTTTCTCCCAAGGGAGTGTAGTTGATGGGTTCTGCTTTATACTTATAGGTGGTTTTTGGCGGGGTATTAGACGGTGGTTGGGATTTGACCATCACCGCGTGCACGGCGCCTTTTGATTTCGAAGCAGTCGATGGGTGAGGATTGGTGGTGTTAGGTTTTTTGGTGGAATCTTGGGTTCGGAAAGTGGGGTTTTTGTTACGCAACCGTAATTTATCTTCCTCTAAGGCTCGAATCTCTAGTTTTTGAGCCATAGTAAAGGCCTCGTCAAATGTAAGGAAAGTTTGAATTTGGAGGGTAGGAGAGATGTGCTTAGCGCAGGCCCGTGTAAACAGTTCGATAAGTTTGGTCTGAGGTAAGGCATACGTAAGTTGGTTGATAAGGCCCCGCCATCGTCCAATGAAATCTGCGATAGATTCGTCTTCAAATTGTCGGATGGCATAGAGGTCGGTGATAGATACTTTCTTGGCAATGTTAATGGAGAAATGATCCAAGAAAGATTGGGCTAGCTGGTTAAAAGAGAAGATTGAGTGCTGGGTTAAAGCACTGTACCACTCCAAGGCGGGTCCTGATAAGGACATGGGAAAGGTGCGGAGTAGTAAAGCGTCGTCGTGAGCAATCAGATAGCAGGCATGTCTAAATGATCGCAAGTGTTGTTGAGGGTCCTCCTTACTGTTAAAACGGGTAAATTTTGGTAATTCCCATTGAGGAGGATATGAATGAAGGGGGACTGAAGGGTGGATAGGCTCCTGACAAACTTGCTCGTATGTCAAGGCACTACGACTTCCTAAAACAGAAGCCTCCAGGTTTTGCATTTTGTCCATCATTTGTTTAATTAAATCAGTAGTTGGATGAGATAATGGTGTGGTTGTGGTAAACGGAGGAAAATTGGGCTAAAGGCCACCGCTAGACAATGGTGGGGTTAAATGTTGATAAGGTATGGAGGACGACTGTGTTGAGGAAACCGAATAGGGATGTCCTATATAAGTTGTTGAGGTTACCGGATATGTGTGTGGAAATGAAAAGGTGGGAGGAGCTTGAGAAGGAAAGCTCGTGTGGATACGTGGCAGAGAGAAAGTCATGAACGGAACAGTCTGCAAGAGAGATGAGGTAGGAGCAGTCGGCGGTAATGACATGTTGGGCCCAAGATTAACCAAAGGAAAGCCAATCTGTGCCGTATGGACCCCTGAAGCTGCTGAGGTAGACGACGGGACTAAGGATGCAGAAGGAAAAGCAGAGTTATCAAACGGAGAAGGGGCTAAATGAGCAGCTATACTGATAGGCATGCCAATTAGGAGTTGACTGTCGGGTGTACGGTCAAGGGCATGAGACAAATAGTATTTTACAGTGCTAGGATTAGCATCCAGAAATTTGGCAAATTCTTTATCCCCCACAGGAATTTTAGGAACCTCACTGGTGTCCGTAGGATTCCCCACAGAATGTGAAGGGGGTGATTCAGGCAAAGGCATAGAGCAAGCATGTGAAACCATGGCGGCAGCTTGCTTTCGAGTGATAACAACCATGGATAGGAGTTCACAGTAGGGTTTCAATCTGTCAGGAACAGAAACAGACTCAGATTGGTGAAATTGGTAGGTTGCTGGTTTGTCAGGAACTGGAAAAGACAGTAACCGATGTTGGTTAGACTATAGCTGACGTCGGTCAGTTAACCGATGTCGGTGTAATAAGACTGGTATAAGAAAATATAAGAACCTGCTGATTTGATTGTTAACAACGCTCAGTACATTTATCAAATTGTTCTAAGGTAATCACAGAAGACAGTGTATAACAGAGAAAACAGAACTAAAAACAAACAAGATGCACACGCAAATCCAGAGACTAACCCTAGGGTTAATTTTAATTATTGTGGGCTTATGCCTTTAGACACGGAATGATGTCAATCCTAAACAAAAAGACTTAGGGGAAATGTCAAGTTTGTTTTGGCTTATAAGGTTACCTCAATCAAGTGGAGGAATACTGCGGAAAAAGGGGGGATGTTTTGAGCTGTTGTGTTAATTGTGAAGTGATTCGGTATGTGTTGTGCAGTGAAAGTAAGATTAATTTCCTGTCAATACCGTGGAAATCACCCCCACGTGTACGACCTGTTACTTAGTCTATGTTCACTAGAATCGAAAACAACAAGCAAGAATGTAGTGCACGTGTTTTAAATCCAAATCGAAAATGATATTCGATGAAGCAAATGAGATGAATTTCACTAATGCGAAACTAGGAAAGCAAGACAAATTCTTTACTAAATATATAACAAAAACAACAACAACAAGTATGCTTCCTAAAATGAAAATAAGCAAGAGAAATAGAAACCTGAAATGGGTCCCATTGGGCGTGCCAAAATGTTTCGCACGGAATGTTTCGGCTTTGCAGAATAGACTTGCTTCTATCCTATCATTCCTTTGAGAAACAGATAAGGGTTAGGGAGAGGAGGAATACCTGTTGAATGTTGAGATGGTGTGCGCGTACCGTAGAGAAAGATCAGATCGACTGCGAAGAACTCCTTTTTATTTTGGAAGGACTACTGGTTATTAACGAAGATGTAGGTCCAAGAACTCTGATGACAAAGGCAGAACTCAGGTAGGATGGCCTGACACACAGAAGATGAGATATCTCCCTCCAGATGATCAGCTGAGTATCACAGGGCTCTGGTTATCCAGTTGCAGTCTTGGGCTTGATCTCCTTTGCTGCAAACTCTTCTTGTCTCTTCACTTGTCTCTACTCGGCCAAGTAAAGATCCAGATTCTCTTGATCACTTCTGATGATCTCCCTTGATCCAAAAATCCTTCGACCTTTGTTTCTAGTTAGGGGAGCCCATTTACAGGGAACCGATGCCGGTTTCGTAACCGACAGCGGTCGATTAGGAACCGGTATCGGTAAGGAAAAAGTAGGCTATTTTTAGTAAAATAGCCCACTTTCCATGCTTTTCTCTCGAGAGATTAGTTGCGGGCTTGGTCAAGTGACTAGAAGGTCGGTTTTGGGTGCGAGAAAGGGGTCATTAGTCATGGGTGTAGATGTGGACCAAGTTATAGGTCTTAATTAGGTTAGTTTAGGGTTAGGACTAGGTCATGATGAGGTGGAAAAATGAGGTGGCAGGTAAGGTGATGTGGATTTATCAATTACAAGGTAATTAATAAATAATTGTGTAAGGTTTAGGTGATGAGGTTAGGTTGTGAAATGAGATGCAGGTCACAAGGGGTCGTAAGACACAAATTTGGTGTCTACAGTTGTCTCGTCGGGGTTTGGGGCTGGGCTGGTAGCCCTTGGTAGCAGGGGTATCGTCCCCGAAAAAAAACTTTGGGCCTTAAAACGTGCCTGATCAATTAGGAAATGTGTTTTTCTCATATGGGTGGGATTTTTGACCCATATGTTTATGGGACGGTTTTGGCCCATGGTTTTATTACCCATGGTTTTGTAAAATTGCTTAAGTAGTTGTCTACTTATATGGTTTTATGCATATGGTAGGTATAATGTAACATTGCAGATGTGTTTTGAATTCGGGTGTGAATTCTATAGAGTTTGTTGAGCATAGCTCCAAATAGATCTGGGTATTGTATTGAGAGAGTGGTGGCTTGTAATAAAATCTGAGCAAGTGATTCTTGGTGGACGTAGCCCGAATTGGGTGAACCACATTAAATATTGTCTCTTTGTGTTTTGTTATTTTATTCTGCACTTATATTTGAGATCTCTAATAATTTCTGCATATTAGTTTCTACTGTTGTGATTCTGTGAGGGATTATTCCACATATTTTATCCCTTATTTCCTAACAATTGGTATCAGAGTCTAGTTTGGTTTTCTGAAGTGCTGAATCATAGGGAAATTTTTATATTGGGTGAGAGATATGATAAATGATGGAAGATATAGGGTTGATAAATTCAATAGGTAGAATTTCATTCTTTGGAAGATGCAGATGGAAGATTACCTTTATCAGAAGGATCTTTATATTCTGTTGTCTGAGAAGGTGAACAAATCCTTGAGCATGATGAATGCATAATGGGATTTGCTAGATATGAAGGCACTTGGGACAATCCGATTATGTCTTGCATCTTCGGTATTATTTAATGTTTCAAAGGAAAAGACTACAAAATAACTAATGGATGCATTAGGGAAGTTGTATGAAAAACCCTCTACCTCTAATAAGATATTTTTAATGAAAAAGTTGTTTAATATGAAGATTTCTTATAATGGTTAAGCATCAGATCATCTAAATGATTTTAATACGGTTGTAAATATGCTAGCTACGGTTACAATAGAATTTGGTGAAGAAGTTAGGGCTTTATTAGTTCTGTGCTCTTTACCTGAGAGTTGGAATAGCTTGGTAATGGCGGTAAGAAACTCAGTTCCAACTAACTCAAAGTTGAAGTTTGAGGATGTTGTAGGGGTGATTCTAAGCCAGGAAATGTGAAGAAAAATATCTGGTGAATCTTCTACTTTAGGGAATGCTTTGACAGTGGAAACTAGAGGGAGATAGAAGAATAGAGAAAGTTGTGGAAAATCAAAGGATCGGGCAAGGTCAAAATCCAAAAGCAAGATAGTATACTAGCACTGTGGAAAGTCTAGGCATGCAAAGGACTGTTGGGAGTTTTGAGAAAAGAAGAAACAACAGGAATAAAACATGGAGGAAAATGTGGCAATGGGTAATGTATGTCAGGATGCTTTGATTCTTTCTTTGCACAATATTACTAAATCTTGGGTTTTAGATTCGGTGGATTCTTTCCATGCTTCTCCACATAGGCATTATTTTGTTGATTATGTTTGAGGATATTATGGGCATGTTTTTATTCATGATGATGAGCCTTGTAGCATAGTTGGAAAAGGTTATGTTTAGGTTAAGATGCAAAATGGGAATACTTGGCTATTGAAGGATGTCCGACATGTGCCTACATTAAGATGAAATTTGATATGGCTAGGGTAGTTGGGAAGTGATGGTTGTACTGTTATATTTACAGCGGACTCTTGGAAGGTTACCAAGGGTGCTCTTGTGGTAGCAAGAGGTAAGAAGGTTGGAACCTTGTATTTAACCACTTATAGCACTAATGTTTGTAATCTTGAGGCTTCAGAAGTATATACAACATTGTGGCACTATAGGCTCAGTCACATGAGCCATAAGGGCATAGAAATCATAAAGAAGGATTTTCTTGGATATACAGAAATAGGTTTGGAGTTTTATGAGGACTGCATATTTGGGAAACAAAAGCGAGTAAGGTTTCTCAAGGTTAGACCTACAAAGAAAGAGAGTAAGTTAGAGCTGGTGCATTCTAATGTGTGGGGGTCGGCTCAGGTATCATCTCTTGGGGGTTCAAGTTATTATGTTACTTTTATTGATGATGCAACAAGGAAAGTTTGGGTTTATTGTATTAGAAAAAAATCTAATGTATTTGACACTTTTGTTAAATGGAAAGCCTTGGTAGAGAATGAAACAGGTCTTCAACTAAAATGTCTCAGGTCAGATAATGGAGGGGAGTATTATAGCAATGAATTTGATGATTATTGTTATAAGAATGGAATCCTTAGGAAAAATATGGTTCCAAGAACTCCGCAGCAGAATGGGGTGTCAGAAAGGATGAACAGAACAATAATGGAACGTGCTAGGAGCATGAGGTTACATGCAGGACTGTCTCTTTCTTTTTGGGCTGAAGTGGTGAGCACAGCTGTGTACTTGATAAACAGAGGACCCTCAAGTTCCTTAGATGGAGGCATACCTGAGGAGGCTTGGTATGGTAAGAAAGTTGATTATTCATTTGTTAGATTCTTTGGATGTGAGGTGTTTGTTCATATAGACAAGGATGATTGGACCAAGGTAGAGACTAAATTAGAATAATGTACCTTCATTGGTTATGGTGGTGATGACTTTGGATATAAATGTTAGAGTATTAAGGACAATAAAATCATTTGATCTATGGATGTGGTCTTTAATGAGAAAGTTGTGTATAAGTAGTAGTTGCAGGAAAATAGGGAAGAATCCAAGAAAGAATATGGAGCAGTAGAGGATCTTCCCGATGGGAAAGTGACACATGAATCAGTTCAGAAACCCCTCAACAAGAACCCCAAACTCCTATATTGAGGAGGTCTTCTAGGTTAAGAAGAGAACCTAAACATTCTTCTTCTTCTCTTTATTATTTATTACTCACTAATAGGAGAGAGCTATAGAACTTTGATGAAGCAATGCAGGTAGATGCTAGGAAGAAGTGGGAGCAAGCCATGGATGAGGAGCATCAGGCTCTCATTGAGAACCAAACATCAAATTTGGTAAAGGTACCCAAAGGAAAAAGAGCATTACAGAACAAATGGGTGTTCAGAGTGAAAGAGAAAGAAGGAGGCAAGAAAAGATACAAGGCCCGGTTGGTGGTCAAGGGGTTTGCACAGAAAAAAGGTATAGATTTTGATGAGATTTTTTCTCCTGTAGTAAAAATGACTTCTATTAGAACTGTTCTAGGAATAGTTGTAGCAGAATACTTGCACTTAGAACAGCTTGACGTAAAGACTTTGCATTTCTCCATGGTGATTTAGAGGAGGAACTATATATGCAGCAGCCATATGGCTATGAGGTAAAAGGTAAAGAGGAGATTATGTGCAAGCTGAAGAAGAGCTTGTGTGGCTTGAAACAAGCTCCATGTCAATGGTATAAGAAATTTAATAGCTTCATGATGGAGCAATGTTATATTAGATGTCATTCTGACCATTGCGTGTATATAAAGAAAATTGAGGATGGCAATTATATTATCCTTTGTCTGTATGTGGATGACATGTTGGTTGCAGGTAAAAAAATGCAAGAAATAAAAGTACTCAAGAAGCAGCTAAGTGAATCCTTTTCTATGAAGGATTTGGGGGCAGCCAAACAAATCCTTGGTATGAGGATATCTCAGGATAGGAAGGAATGGAAGTTGACTTTATCTCAGGAAGTGTACATTAAGAAGGTCTTGGAGAGGTTTAATATGCAGGATGTTAAACCGGTTGGGACTCCTTTGGCAAGACATTTCAAGTTATCAAAGGAGCAGTGTCCTAAGATAGAGCAGGAGAGAAACCAAATGTCCAAGTTACCTTACTCATCGGTGGTTGGTAGTTTGATGTATGCCATGGTGTGCACTAGGCCTGATATTGCCCATGCAGTGGGAGCATTGAGTAGATTTATGAGTTATCCAGGTATAGATCACTGGCAGGGAATAAAGTGGATCCTTTGGTATTTGAGAGGGACCATGGGGACATATTTGTGCTACATTGGATCAAACACCACTTTGTGTGGTTATGTAGATTTAGATATGGCTGGAGATATAGACAGCAGGAGGAGCACAATAGGTTATGTTTACACTATAGGTGGAACAACAATAAGTTGGATTTCACGACTACAGAAGTTGGTGGATTTATCAACCACGGAGGCTGAGTATGTTTCTGCCACAGAGGCAAAGAAATGATTTGGTTACAACAATTACTTGAGGAGTTGGGGCATAAGAAAGAGGAAGGAAAGTTACATAGTGATAGTCAGAGTGCTATACAGCTAGCTAAGAACTCTGCTTTCCACTCTAGGATGAATCATATATAGTTAAGGTACCATTTCATCAAGACAGCTTTGGAGGAAGAGAAGTTGAAGCTAGAGAAGATTCATACCAGTCAGAATCCTCAGACATGATGACCAAGGTGGTCACAAGGGAAAACCTGAACCTACGTTCAGCTTTGGTTGGTCTTCACAGAAACTAGTGAAGCGTTGAGAAGCTTGCTCAAAGGAAAACTAGTCTATTTATATGGTTTTATGCATATGATCATATGATGTATGAAAAACATTGCAGATGTGCTTTGAATTCGGGTGTGAATTCTATAGATTTTGTTGAGCATAGCTCCAAACAGATCTGGGTATTGTATTGAGAGAGTGGTGGCTTGTAATAAAATCTGAACAAGTGATTCTTGGTGGACATAGCCCAAATTGGGTGAACCACGTTAAATACTATCTCCTTGTGTTGTGTTATTTTATTCTGCACTTTTATTTAAGATCTTTAATATTTTCTGCTTATTAGTCTCTGTTGTTGAAATTCTGTGAGGGATTATTCCACATATTTTATCCCTTATTTCCTAACGAAACAAGAAATAATTAAGATACGAGTTCTCAAATAAGATTAAAATGTAAGGTCTTAGAGAAATCATGAAAGGCATAAGTCACTCCCACATATTCTTGTTTTCACACTATACACTGTGGACATACTACCAACATAGTTCATATAGCACTCAAGAACAAGATCTAACAAAGGGTTAAACTTGTATTTAGTCATTCGTGTAATAACACCATTTTGTATGGTGGGTCCAAGGAAGTAACTCGCCTCAAACCACTAGTAAAGATATTACAAATCACTAACATTCATCTTTTGACAATTTCGACATTCATATGGCCCAGTAGAGTTAAAGATGTCTTGTTCAAATATTTATATGGATATTTCTAATATGTAATAATATAATGTTGACCAAATAAAAAAATAGGTGGAATGTGGTCATATTCTAGAATGCTATTGAATTCAATTGTACAAATGTCAATAAAATAAAAGCACCTTAAATCCTCGTTTGTAACGATTACATAAAATTAATAAAATCTTTTCAATCAAACAATTTTTATTTTAAAACAAACTCTATCACACTAATAACGCATGAATTATGCCAAAAAAAAAAAAAATCTCCACTTTAAAAAAAATACAAATAATTAAAGTTTTACAAATACCTTATCAAACAAATTAATTACTATTTTAATAAAAAAATACATTTACAATGGTAGGGGACTTAGGTGAGTTGGTAGCCCAAGTAGATAAGTCGAACCTAGGTTCAAACCCTTCTAAGTCCATTCAAGGTGTGGGGCCTGCCTTCACGCATAGTGAAGCTACCACCCCCAAACATTGATAGAAATAGAATTTTTCAAGCACAATAAATTTAAAATCAAACACAAAAAAAAAAACATAAATTATATAATAACTGAAAGAAAATATATTAAAACATAATAACATTAAATTTTATTTTTCCTGAGAAAGATAGAATGATGCCCTTACCCAAAAACATTTCCTAACAGAGATGACAGTAAGTTCTCCCTGGTAATGGAGGAGTCCTACTACATGCATTATATTCCTTGACAAGATGACTGGGCTATCGTTTCGTGTGAGTCTATTAGTTTATTTCGAGTGGATCTATTAGAGCCACTCTCTAGTGTGCTCAAACCCAAGTAGGCTTGTGAGGAGGATGGATATGAAAGGGACATGACTATGGGAAACGATAGTGGTAGGGTCGGGTTTTGCATGGACATGAAGTCAAATAGAGGAGGTGCGATAGGGGAAAACAAGGGAGGAGCAGTTAGGAGTTTCTTGGCTGTAGATAAAGCTGGGAGTCGACATGTTATTAAACCCATGGCTTATGCCAAACAAATGCCCAGGTTTTCCTTCGGAGATGAGGTTACTGAGACCTTGGAGTATTTTGAAAAGAGGGGTTTGATTTGTATGTTCAATAGTCATTTCCCTAGACTCCTTTCTCTAGACAATTGGTTCTTTTAACAAAGGCACCCTCTTATTAAAGGTAATGTTAATATTTACCCCTCTGCTCGTGGCATTTTCGTAGTAGTGCTTGATAGATTCTCTGATAAAGAGATTATTTTTAGAAAATTTTGGGAATTACAATCGCATCTTCTCCTAATCAAGCCTTGGACCCCTCAATTTAATCCCTCTACTATAACTTGTAACACTAGACCCATTTGGATTAGGTTGCCCTACCTGCCCCTACACTTCTGGAGTGAGGATTGCTTCATAGCTATGGGCAATGCATTGGGAAAACTATTATCCATTGACCCCAAAACTAATTCTTTTTCTCACACCACATATGCTCACATATTGGTGGATATGAACATGACTACTAACTTTCCAGCTACCATGGAGCTCAAGGTCAAGGATTCAATATGGACGTAAAATTTAGATTATGAAGGGTTTTCTTTTAGATGTAGAACATGCTTTTGTCTAGGACATCTAGTTGTTGATTGTCACATGGTTAAAAAAACAAACTAAAGGAAGAGTTTCTTAGTGGAAGGATTTTAATCCAGGTAATCTTGTTGTCTACGAACATGAGGATAGTGATACTAAAAATGATTTGGTTGGTTCTAAGGAAAAACAAGAGGAGAAGGTGTGTGAGGTTTCCCCCTCTCCCATTATTAAGGTTTCAAATCATTTGGATGGCAAGGGTGCAGGGTCCTCAATGCCCCAGTCTCCTTGTCCTAAGCAGATTCAGAGATCCCTACAAGATGAATCCCAAATAAGGCAATCCTTGAAATTTGGCTACCTGTTCACCCTGATGAGAATGTAGATCCTAGTGGGGGTGATGGATGGCATATGGTAAACAGCAAAAAGAAAGGTAAAGGTCGAGGTTCTCACCTTAAGATGAACCTCAAATCCCAAAGAGTGAAGGACCATGGTAGTTAGGTTTGCTCCTTGCGGTCAAGTCTTTTTGACTCACCTGTCTTTTGGGGCCCTTTCTTCTTTTTGTGTTTCCTTCTTTGGTTTTTTGGTTTGTCTATTTAGCTCATCTTCAGCCTGGATTTGTTTCTTGATGTTTCACCTTTGAGCCTTAATGCTTATCTTTCAGTTGTACAGGGTTCCCAATCCCTTAAAAGTTTGTCTTCTTACCTTATCTAATAAAAAATAATAACATTAAATTATTAATAAAAATCTATATTGTTTATGTTATATTCTCACTTTCAATAGTTTTTATCCTACAATATTCCTTGTACAATTTACATTATTTTTTCGATATATGTAAATTTTTATTCATTTGTACAAGAGATTTGAGGAAGTAAAATCATAGTAAAATATTTCCCTATTTAACATTTTGTTTAAATCCTTACTCATCCACAATGTGGCCATTGGACAATTCTGCCCGCACATCCTACAAAGGTTAAGAAAAGAACTCATTACACGAATTACATTGCCTTAATAAAAATATCAATTACATGAATCACACTGCATTTATTTGTAAAGAAAGGCTGTACTACTGGGGCATAATTTAAGGTTTCGAGAAAAATGTATCACCGTATAAGAATGTATTTATGTTACAGACCATGGATCAAAATGTTAAATTTTTATTTCCTTAATATATATATATTATATTTTAATTTTATTGAATTGGAAGAGTTAGGTTTTGTTTAAGCCGGAACACAAATCTAATTTCATTCTTTATGACTTTATATTTGATTAATTAAATAACATTTTTACCCTATTAAACACACTAAACACACAAATAAACTAAAACAAGATTAAAAACTAAAATATATATATATATATTTATAAAAAAAAAAATTAAAAAAGGATAACATGCACATAAATGCATTTTATATACAAAATAGCTAAACTTATACATGCCCACTGATACCCAGATTTTAACACTAACAATTATAGGAAACAAAAATTAAACAGTTAAGCCCAACATTATTTAATAACTGCATCCAATTTAATCTAGTCGGATCTTTACACTAAAGTTCAAAGAAGCATTAACACCAACAAAAGTTACAGAAGCATACCCACGAGCGTATCTGAATCTCTCTGTTCCTCCAACCACGGAGACCTCCCTTCTATCTTGCAAACAGCTGTAAGCACCATGGATCTCAAGCGTGCTTCCATTGTATTCCTTGTTTTCAAATACAACAGAAAAAATCAGATGAAAAATATTGACTCTCAGATCTGCATTTGCATACGATCCATGGGCCCTTCCAATGATCTTAGAGGAGGGATCAGCTCTTTCAGTTATGGTGTTCCAAAGCCAAAGGGATCTGAAGATGTCCCGTTCACTTCTGCAACTTTAATGGCTGTAACTTTCGGTCCACTGATTATGTCATGCATGTGAAACACCATTTCCTTTTCCTCGAAAGCCAAAGAGAGAGAGAGAGAGAGAGAGAGAGAGAGAGAGAGAGAGATTGCAAGAATGATAATGCTGAGGAATAACATTAAGGATGGTTGTTCTGAAGCCATTGCAAATCACAGTGGAAGTTACAATGTTGACAGGTTAGTCACTTGCAGGTGTATATATACAAATATTACTGTTTATATGTGTTAAAAACATTATTATTTTGTTTATGTAAAATTGTTTTTTAAAGTTATTTCTAAGTTCTGTGTAAGTTGTACTTCAGTGTGGAGTTTTTTTGTACTCTCACCAATAAAAATGTACCAATCAAAATTTTATTGGATGAATTCATGATTGCACACTAGAAGACTACACCGTATCATCCTCATGAAAATGGGACTATTGAGGATTTCAACAAGATTTTGAGCTATACATTGAAAAAAAATGTTGATGTTGGAAGAGAGGATTGGGATGATGAATTTCCTGTAGTACTTTGTTTTTATAGAATAACATACAAGTGGCTAAACAAGGCCACACCTTTTCAATTGGTGTTTAGCACAAAAGAAGTTCTTCCTATGGAATTCATGTTACCTTCTTTGTGTATTGCGCATGTTGGAGGTCTCCCTAATAAGCAAGCATTAGAAAAATAGATTTAAAAGTTAATTAAGTTGGATGAGTGATAAGAAATAACACATTGGAGTCAGAAGAAAGAAAAATCCAGGCAGAAAGCATGGCATGATAGGCACATTAGGGACAAAATATTGAGATAGGACAAATAGTTCTCCTTTATGATTCTAAGTTTGTGTGCCATCCAGGAAAAATCAAAGTACATTGGTTAGGACCATATTTTATCACTCACATACTTGAAATAGGATCTTATCAGTTAGAAATACTTGATGGAATACGGTTACCCGGTTATTTCAATAGGAGTAGGCTGAAGCCCTACTATAAATAAGTCTTCTTGGTTTTTGTAATAAGGTAGTATTTCCATTTAGATTAGGTTTTCAATTATGTATTCCCTTAATTTATTTCCTTCTTCGTTATGATTTGTCAATTTAGTTGTTGTTTTGTGAAATAAGTGAGTTTACGTGCCGGAAGCTAATTACCATTTGTAGTATTTTTATGCGCAGAGGAATGCACATACCATTTATGTGGGGTGGTTATTGAGAAATGAGTACACATAAAGGATCAAATTACTACATGTGATATTCAAAGCTTGAAGAGTTGGTGAAAAGAATATTGCTTCTAAATGAGGACCATAGATGGAGATAAATGAAGTAACATTATAATGCAAGGTAAGTGGCGGCCGTGGAGACTACCAATAGAAGGCACAGTAATGAGGTACTCAGGCACATGGAAGCATGCTGAAGAGAAGCTTGTAACCAGAAGGTATGAATATGTGCTCAAATGTTATGACTGATGCGTGAAGATGTACCACATGGAAAAATGTGAAAAGTGTAACTTAATGAGGAATTTTGGTAGGTGAAGGAGCAATAAATGTAGAATTTTTTTGAAAATCTATATACGAAATGGATACGAGTTCATTCTTACCATTGTAAATCACAAAAATTTAAAAGAGCTAAGTGTGACCAAGCTGAGTGAAGATTATTGAGGTGCGAAGAGTGTGAAACTAGACATGAGGAGTAGATTTATGTGCACAAGAAGCTTATGTCCCTGTTGGTGAATGGTTTGAGTGAAGTAGAGTGTTTGAAAGAGCTAGGGCACATGATTTTGACTAGGGAATGTAGATTCAAGCTAGGGTTTGAGTTTGCACATTGCAGAAGCTAAAAGGAGAGTGTTTGAGGATAGAGAGCTGTCATTTATAGATGGCACCAAAGAAAGCACCTGTTGTGGGAGAAAAAGGGAAGAAGAAGGTGGAGGTAGAAGTTGAAATTTCTCCAGAGAGAATTTTTTTAGAAATGTAGTACCCAGAAGGCATGATAGTGGGACAAGAATGGGATTCTCACATCATAAAAAGTAATATCAATGACTACAACCAATGCACATCAGAGAACAAAAAGGAATTAGATGTGTTATTGAATACAAAGACAAACAAGCACACAACTGAGGATATGCCAGTGTATGATGATGTGAGAGAGAAGCTGCTAAAGTAGATTGGAGTTTACCAGTTGTATGAACTCCCATAATTTTTCAAGTATCAACCTTTATACCAGTGGCTGATGAGAAGTGTACATGTATATTTCTTCTACTTCACTGGACATAGAGTAAGGATTACCGCCACTCTAATTTCCATTATAACAGGATTGAGGGGCACATGAGTGGACCTAAATAGTGACTTAATAGATAACGTAGCCATCTTGGAGATGCAGAAGGAGTTAGGATACACCAAGGGTTCATGCAGAATGAATATTGATAAACTAAATAAGTACTGAGTTATACATGTAGCTGCACATCTAGTCACTAAATTGAATGATCAAGAGAGATGGTCCTAGGTGAACACAATTTGGTTACACATTGTAAGGAGAATGTCACAGGGAACAATATATAACATAGCAGGCTACATTGTGGACACTATCATCGAGGAAGTGTGCACATGTGAGAGAATTAGTTTTGGCATTGTCCTATTATACTTAGTCTTTTTGGAGATCAGAGTGCCTGATGGGATGAAGAACAAGATTTGGGAGTACCCCATGTATAGTAAGTCCCTGGCGGAAAGATTTTTGAAGTACTTATGTGAATGGTCAATGAGTGGGTTGTTCAAGCAAAGGGATGAGATGTGGTAAGATAGGCTCCTTATGATGTTTGAAGAGGAGCAGCGCATCCCCAAGTATTTACCTTCGGTGGTGGGCAAGGTAGTCCAGTTTGTAGTATATCAACACTTTTGCATCACACATTTTGTGATGAAGGATGGTACTTATAGCCCTTGGTGTAAACTACCATATGCCTTCACAACACACTATTTCTAGGTAGCAGTCCATTGGTTCAACAATGCGCGATGCCTGAACTTTGTTGCAGAAAAAATAGACTGCGACTACCATATGCTATGTAAGACCTATGTGTATCTAGGGAAAATTGCCTACATAGAGAGAATAATATCAGATGTGATAAGCATGAAGCCAGTGAGTTTGGTGATTGGAGATAGTGGGGCCTATCTACCTTCAGCTCAAGCCCATGTTGGAGGGAAAAAATATGTAGAGAACGAGTTTTCTCTCCCAAGACCGCCTAAGGGAAAACATATAGTCGAGAATGTACTAGCTCCAAAGCCCATTGAAACTATGGAAGTAGATGATGAAGAGGAAGAGTATGAAGAAATTGGTGACTTAGTGCATAGAGGATGAAGGAAAACCTTGTAAAAGGTATAATCTGAGCGTGCAAGTACTCCACCCTAGACACAAGAAGAAGGGGATGAAGAATTGGAGGTTGGAGAAGACCCTGAGGAACACCACTTTAAGAGGGTGTTCAAGAAAAAAATAACTCAAGGCACTACTCCCCAGTCATTGCAGAGATCATCATGACTCTCTCCACAGAAGGAGACAACTGAGAAGAGAAGGAGAAAATTGAATTTGATTGAGGATGTGGAAGAGTCTGAGGAGAGTGCGCCCAGATCTCCTATACCACCAGAGGACATGGAAGAGCCAAAAGATGAAGAAATGAAATATAGAGATGTGAAGAATGAAGTAGAAGGGGTAATGGAAGGAGAGACAGAGTAAAATACTTCTCAGGAAACTAAAGATCCAACTCCAAATCTCAGCACGCTAGTTCCTAAGGGGCCAAGAAGTAAAAGGAAAAGTGGAGAGTTTACTATTCCATCTTTGGGATATGTTGAGGACACAAGTAAAATTGTCCACGCCCATTTTCAAAGCACTGTGATTCCTGAGTTATATGGATGATATTTGATGGATGAGGACATGACCACAAGGTGCACATGAAAGAAACTATCTTGGTATATGCCCACACACATGGAGGTTGACGCATGAGAAGAATCCTATGTGTCAAGAAGGTTGAAGAAGGCATCTAAGGCTAGACATATAACCATGAAACCCATTGTTATGTTTGATGAGTAGGTTAATAATGCCTTGGAAAAGGTATCTATAGAGGTGGCGTAGACAAACATAGACAAATCTGCCACTATCAAGGCATTAAGAGAATAGATCAAGGCCAAGGATGCTGAGATCACGCGCTTGAAAAAAGAAAAGGACCTGGAGTAGAAAAAGAATGGGGTTCTTATTGGAATGGCAGAGGAGATTGGGGATTGTGTCCTCCAAGCACTACCACGCTTAGAACCCAAGGTGCCCAAAAAGTTCCCTTTGGCTATGCACTATGTGCATACATTAGTTGATTTGGTGCTTGAAGAAGCACCAGTTAGGATGTCAGTACCAAAAAAAACATGAGCATGAAGCAGAGAGGGAAAAGGATGAAATAGTGTGAAAATTTTCATCATATGAGGAATTACTTCAAACTCTGTGAGAAGATCTTAAGAAATCAGATCAAGCATTGAATATCTATACAGCTCCGGAGGTAGTCATCAAAATAAGGAAAATGGTAGAGGCCAATGAAGTCCTAAAAGTGACAAAGGATGAAACTTTGTGGTGTGTAAAGAGACTGGAAGTGGTGAAGCAAAAGTATGAGGCCTTTGCTGTAGCCCATGAACCCCACAAGAACAAGTTGGATGAACTCAGAAAACTTATAGCGCAGAAGATGGATCTACTGGAAGGGATAATGTCTGCAATGGCTAACATTATGTTAGTATTACAAAATGAGAAGGGAGAAATTACACAAGATGAATTAGAGTCCATTTTAGTGAATATTCCAAAAAAGGCAGAGGTCATGCTAAGTGAGTGACAGACATTAGAGGAAACAATAAAAGAAGAATATCTAGAACTGATTCTTCCAATTGAATCAAAGGGTGATGCAGAGTAAATCCTTATTCTTTTTATAGAAATTATTTTACATTCTTTCCATTACTTTATTCTTTATTGTCCAAGGAGTAGCCATTGTTAGGGCAGAAATGCAGTTTAGTGTGGTGTAATTTTGAGCGGATGAAATTGAAATACTTAGCAGAAGGTTTACTTGAGAGAATAGGGTGCAATCAAAGGTGCAGAAGGATAGGGGAGAACACGCATGTAGAATATAAGGGTGGATTTGGGACTTATCCATTTTCACATGTGTGGGATATTTTTGGAGATAATATCCTGAGCACACAAACTGGGTAAAGACTTATGTGACACACATCGGCTATTTTTGGAGAAGCGGCTACTAAGCGCTTTGCATGGGTGCAAGATAAGAATAGATTTTCTATTTCCATTTAACTAGAAGTGGTCTATTGTTAGTGCACTTGTATGTGTGGTTGTGATTGTAAAGGTGCATGGATATTTTTAGCATATGACATATTTTTGGAATTATGCAAGCGGTGAAGGGCAAGTCCCCACCCTTATAAATATGTACTGATCTGCAAAGTAGAAGGGTGTGTGTGGGAACTGAGTTACTATGAAGTTATGCTGCCAAATCTGATACACACATAAGCTATGGTATTATTTATTGTAATAAGCTTATGTGTATTTATCATGTTTAATATAATGGTGTGTATTGGCTAAATCAAAGTGTTAATTCTGAGTATAATTGGTTCTTGCATGCTTGATTTGGTTATGGATATCATTTAAATCTATTAATCTTGAGCTCTATATCTAAACATGCTATGTAGAATGTTGTATTAATTTCATATCTGAATGCATTAATTCTTCATCATGCTAACATCTTGCAATAGCAACCCTAAAGAGGGGTCTGGTACCTTTGCATGCTTCAGGTGAGCTCTCAGTCTAGGCTGAGTGATGTGCCAGCGTGCCTCGAATTTTATAGGTAAATTCTAGGCTACATCATCCACTAAAGATCAAGTTGCAGATATCTTCACCAAACCATTGTGTTGTGAAGTTTTGCAAGTTTATTTCCTTATTGAGCCTATCAAAGTTACCATTGAGGGGGAGTGTGCATGACAATGCCACCTCTTAGTGGTATGTTATAAACTTCTAATACTTCCTCCATTTTGTGATAAGTAAATGTTTCACAATATGTGAATTTACTTATAAATCCCAACAAAGCATTAGTTATGGGAATGCCTTGTTTTATAAAAGGATCCATAATCTAATATAATTATTCATATATAAAGCACTTATCCTAATTATTTTTGTATGGGAATATGTGTATTATTTCCCTTACTTATTTTTGTATGGGAAGATCTATTTTGATTTCCCTTGTTTACATGCTAGCCTAAATCATCTTTGATGATTTATGGATCTGTAAATCCTTTTGTAGAAAAGGTAATTTGGCTTTTTTTTTTTACCCACTTAACATCAAGGGGGAGTGTTGGGGTGATAATATCAAGTGGGAATATTGTACAAATGAAAATCAAAACATGACCTTCAACCACACTTGACCTCCCGAGGTCGTACTGGGACAAATGATGTGGAAAGTGTGCATGGATAGTGGTAGTAAACTGTAGTGAATATGTGGTGTATGGATGAAAACATGTGAAAATGGAACGAACAAGTTATCAAGGAAAAAAAATTTCCTCGATGCGTAATATTGGGATCTGCTCATCAAGTGTAAGGAAGGCCCTTCTAATTTGAACATGTCTAATGGATGGATTGGAAAGAATAGCCACATAGAGACTTCAATTGATATTAAGCTCCACGGAAATACTTTCTACATGTTGTGAGATGCATGGAAATACCAACGAGCGCCTCGTAATGATTTCTAGAACAAGGTCATGGAATGAATGCTGGGAGGCTTAGATCCCGACTAACTCTATGGTCGGTTAGCCGAAGTTGTCTAAAATGTGAGGGCTCGATGCAGCTTCCTCGTTCAAAACATTCAGTTGTCTAATGACGTCTCAATGGAAGTGGGGATGACTTGAATACTAATGAGAGTATCATGTGTCTAGTTCTAGCTGGTCTTCGGGTCCTTGCGGTTGGGGAATCCATGAATCACAACCGTAAACTCTTGGCAGCTTCATTCCTTGTATGGTCATGTACGTTTAAACTCTATTCCAGGGGTAGTATTTGTAGGCTTTGGTTGCTGCGATGTTCAAAAAATTTAATTGTTCAATTTTCTCAGTGTATCATGTTGATGTTCTAAGGACAAGCAGACGGAGTATCCGTATCTATGTTTGTAATTATCTAAGGACTATTGGTTGTGGTACATGTGGATCACTTCCGTATATGCGTTCTTGTTGAGGATTGTTGATGGTCATGTACTGCAATGATCTAATTTAATTAAGAAAATAGTAACTAATTTAACTGAAATTAAATCTATTATATGTTTTTGGTATTTTTAAGATATAAATGAAATAAAACAATACTAAGAAACTATTCTAATAAAATAAATGTTTTTGTGCTTTTTCTAAATAATAGTACGTGCAGAGGAAATAAATTACTTCTAATTTAATTAATCAATCCTAAAACAAATAAAACAACTGGATGTAGTTGTTTATCTGTGCAGAAGAAATCTAGTCTATTTTAAACAATTAAAGCTTCTCTAATCTATTCTAATTAAATGAAATATTTTCCAATAAGTAATTGTGGATTTGTTAAATCCTCTCCTATCTCAGATACATGGGAAGATTGAAAGCTTCAGAAGCTTTTCTTCCCCTATAACCTCCTAGATAGAATTTTTGAGAATCTAAGGGAAACCACAATATATGTCAAATATATTATCTCTATACTAGCAAAGAAATCTTCCTCCAGATATACTTCCCTCTAAACCCACAGGGATAGGGAAGGAAGAATCCATCACCAAAAACTCCTATGGAATATGTAAAGCTTCTTTGAAATTGACTTAACTATTTTAATGAAGAAACTAACTTTTCCTACTCTATTCGATATATATATGCATATACGATTCAGAAACAATAATATGAAGAAATGAAGAAAACTAACATAAACCCCAACCTAGAAATATAGAGCAATGAAAAATCCAGTTGTTTTATGCTTTGTCCCCTTAGTTTGTCTTTTCAATCTCTATATGTTCACGTGATTCTAAGGGATTGGGAATGTAGTAGAAGCAACAGTGAGAAGGAACTGGAGCAATGGCAATCTTGATAGCAGTCTGGTAGCAATGCAAGTGGAAGAGAGATAACACAAGTGAATAGATCTTGGCTATGCAATTTCCAGCAAGAATGTGGCAGCTCAACAATACAAGAATACACAAAATGATCTCCGACCATTTTTTTGAGGACAAGCAATGGTTTTATAGAAGGTTGGCTGGGGAATGGTCACTAGCCATTTACAAATGGAGTGCCAAATCAACACATGAAGGGGAATTTTAAACAGTCAATTATAAATTAGAAGTGGAAGAGGAGATTACATGCAAGTCACTCAAGCTTAAAATCAGCTAAAATGGGTGAGAAACGTGCTCTAAAAACTGAACTTAAGTGAAGAAATCACACCCCCAATTCACGAGTGAAGATTATGGAAAAAGTGCATAGGATTGTCGCCCTATGTAGGCGGTGGTTACAACTGACCCACTGGGCAGCCCAAGCAAGGTGAAGATTTTTTAACTAAAGGCCAAAACTAAGGAAAATGATGTGTGAAGCTATAGAAAAGGATGAATGGTTAAGTAGGTAAAATAGGCTACAAATATAAGCTTCAAAGAGGTTTAGGAGCTCGAACACCTTTGGAAAAGATATGAATCATCATTGGGGACCTTTTGTAATCATTTTCTGACAATGTAGCACATGAAAATTTGGGTACATACATATTTCCCCTCTCAGAGAAGCATTTTAGCCATGAAGAAGTGTAAAATGTAGATTCTGAGTATGGTGTTCCCAAAATGGGGAGTTATAAGCTATACCTAACATGCCTGTGTGCCAAAAATTCTCCATCCAAGCTCCCACTACCTGCAAGATGAAAGAAAAACTCAAGTGTAGATAGATATGATATCGAAAAATAAATACTAAAATAAAATGACAAGAGGACTTACCATCTAAGTGGGGATAGAAGTATACATGTGCCAGCACTCCAGCCTTGTAAGACACATACACTCAAAATGAAGTTAAAACAAAGCATATATATAACTAAAACCATTCATTTTCATTTCATTTTCATATCCCCTTTAGTGATTTTGGAGCTCTGAACCTACGGTGACTGTTTTGAGTGAGAGTACAATAAAAATGATGAGGGTGACGATGTGATCATGGCTCTGTGAGTTAGAGACACAACAACAAAGACAAAGGTTAGCATTTATCAGTTGTTTTTTTTTTAAACCTAAAACATAAAATGTTGAAAATCTATACCTAAGGGGGTCATTTTTGAAATTTCTTGTGTGAAAATGTTCTCTAGTGATTAGTCTAGGTGGTTCTAGCTTTTGTTTCATTCAAAATGGTCAACTTTTGTGTATTTTTGATTTTTTGGGTCAAAAGGGATAGGTCGTCTATTCTAGATAGGACCGCCGCCCTACACAGGGTGGCAATTATAGAACCCTACCCAGTTAGGGTGGCGGTTACAAGACTGCGCCCTGAGTAGGCAGCAGTCACAAAACTGCTCACTCTACACAGGGTGGTGGTCTTGTAATTACCAAGACAATGAGATAATTTAACCAGGTTAAATTATTATTTTTTGGTTTTTATGTTATTTTATATTATTTTTTATGAGCTTTCCTATTGGAAAATTTTGCTAAATTTGTTCTTTTTGTTATTTTGGGTGAATGTAGAAGGATTTATACATTTTCTAGAGCCGAAAGAGAGAATTTGATTGGCTCCCATGCATCCTTGATCAGTTGACTCAAGATGAGATAGATGTTTTACACTAGGTTAGATTATGGAGGATTACATGGGTGCCACACATAACACTAACTAGCTAGATTCTATGTGATATATTATCTTATTGGGATGTGAACTAGAACACTTTCTAGTTTCGAGGTGTGAGGGGAGAGTGGACCATCAATATAGAGGACTTCTACAGGATTCTTGGCATACCTGTGAGTGGTAGATGACTGACTTTTGGAGAGTGTAGAGGAACACAACCAGAATCTAGACAGTGGGCTTCCTACATGGGAGATGATGGGGAGCCAGTAGGACCCAAGAAAGGTATACGAATTTTATCTGTGTCCACCTCACCTATCCCTACCCTATGCAAGGCCATCATTGGTATTATGGCTTTGCATTTGGTGGGAGACAAGGGTGGGGAAAGGATCTTGTATTGTTGGGCTCCCATCATCATGTAGATTGAGCATCACGGGAGGATATTTTCATGTAGATTGGACATTATTGTGACCACATACCATGATCTATACAATGTTGTGAGGATACAAGGGAAATCCTTGAGCCACCCTACCTTGGTGATGAGCTGGGTGTATGAGCAGATTATCCCCTATCATAGGGGATTTGGAGTATAGGATCCAGGGGCCGTTAGGGCTGCGAGATGGACATGTTTTTTAGTTCTAAGAGGGCCACATTATCCGGTCTCTACATTGACTATATATTATTTTGTTGTGAGGCCCTACCAAGATATGGTTGGGTTATGGGGCAAGGATATGACCAGCCTGATTACATGTGCCATCACTTCACAGTTAATGGATAGATCTACGAGGGTGGAGGCCCACCCTGCCACTAGAGTACCCCAATAGTTTGGGTTGCCCTACGATGACACTCTTCTTTCTATGCCTAGTGTCTGCATGTGTGTTAGGGAGGCACAAGATGGCCCTAAGGGCCTACAGGGGTGGATAATTGTGATATCATGAGTGCTTATCTCTATGGAGAAGGTGTTAGTTCCTAGGGCATGCAGGGCACCTGGGGCTCTTCTCTAGATTGAGGTTACACCCACTCATAGTGGGGAGGAGGAGGAGGACACATCCATAGACAAAGGATGAGAGCGAGGACTAGAGGATATGGGTGAGGAGGTTTGAGCAGAGGGGGGTGATGAGGAGGAGTGTAGCGACATCAGTGGCAGAGTTTTAATAGAGATTCTATAGAGAGAGAGGAGGCAGAGGCAGAGAAGGAGACTTTGGTTTTTAGAGGATCCACTTCCTCATGAGGGAGGTGGAGATGACCAGTCTATGATGGGACAAAGAGTTTCCCTCAGGAGAGGGGGTTGCACAGCAGATTCCTACAGTGGCCTCACCACCACCTACACCATTTTATCCTTCATGGATACCTAAAGATCCAAGTATGTAGATACTCTTCTCTCGACCTTGTTAGCTAGAAATGTTAATAATGTTAAGCATTGTGATTCTTGTATATTTTCCATTTTTTTCTAACTCGTCAGTATTTTATTTGTTTTGCAGCCACTGTTGACGGCTGACAAGATCTTATTCATAGGTTTGTGTTGATACCTTATTGATCCCTATGGGAAGACTCATGCAGAGCTACTAGAGGATTTAGGACAACCATTGTAGGTTAGATGACATACATATGTGTTTACACCTCCTTAGAAGGCCACGATGATCTTGATTTCTCATGACACGAAGATCTCTACATACGAGATGGCAGAGAGGATGGCGAGGCGGAGACACTTACGCAGCAAGGATGTAACTAGTGTCTAATCTCATGGTCACTCTCACCACGCAGAACATTCATGACATCACAACTGCAACAGGATTCCTAGTCACATCCGTGCACCATCTCAGAGTTTTTGGAGAGAGGGATAGGTCGTTGAGCCTTTATGGCTTCATTTCCATTTTTGAGGCATATATGTAATGTTTTTTGGATTTTCATACTTAGTGAGAGATTTTTTACCACACCTAGTGTGTGATGGCATTGTAAACAAACTTGATTCACTATGATATATTTAGATATCTCTTTTTTTCTTTGACTATCCTTTGCATAGAGTTGACTTCATTTATGGTTCTCTCCACATGTGTACTCTTAGATGTTTACAATCTCTAATTTTATATGCTTTTTCGAATGCATGTAATGGATGATGAATGATAACATAATGATTTCTTTTTGTTGTTTTGTAATGTTGATATGTGATGATTATGCAAGCACAATGTAATGTTGAACTTTAGTTTTTCAAGCAATGTTTGATACTTATTTTTGTTTTGGCAATATGTGATGAATAATGATATGATAATAAAATGAACTCACTCCACTCCTAACCCCACGCAACCAGTAAGATGCGAGGGATCAACACTAAGAGCTAGAAGGGACACAAATTGTATGGGTTTGATAGATGAAAATGGTGAGAGAAGGACAATATTTGACATAAACCCAATTAGGGACCTACAACCTAACTCTGCACATAGTTTACTACATAGCCTAGAATGTGATTTTCTTGCAATTTTATCTAGACTTAGATCTATAGATGGCCTCTTGATTGAAAAAATCTGGTTTTAAGGTTTTAACTCTCTTGGAACATACACATCTAATTCACTTTTCTTGGGATTTTAAGATTTTCAAAGCACTTTTTATTGAATGAAATTGATTTTAACTTATTAATTTATTTGCAGAGACCCCCTACACCTTGCCCCATGCTACCATTAGGAAGTATGGGCTCATCACCAAGGACAAGGCATAGGTGAGTAAGGGCACTTCCCTCCTTTCCCAATCTCACGCCACTAGTAAGAGGCACGGGCTCAACACCAAAGGTTGGTGGGGAAAGGAAGTGTGTAAATGAAAATTATGTATTGATTTTGACTTGAGATATATACTTTTATTTATTTATTTTAAGTTTCTAAGTTGTGCTTTTGGGAAGGGATATTTCCCCTAGCCTCAACCCCACGCAACTAGTAAGATTGTGAGGGCCTCAACACCAAAGGCTGAGATAGGCGAACAAGTGACCCAGGTAAAAATGTTTAGAATTATTTTGCTACCAAAGAAGTTTTTCTGGGGAAATATATGACACCATGAAGCTTCTAGAAGTAGACTATGGGGAAAAGACACCTATGTTGGAAGGAAACTATAGGTAGAACCAAGTATGTAGGACTTGGTAAGATAAGTGTCAAAATTTTGTCTTGTCTTGTTGAACTGATGAAGTGATTAGGAATGTTGATGAAAATATTATGAATGTTTGAAGAGATGTGATTGAAATGATTTCCAATGTTTTTATAAGTTTTTGAAAATTTCTTGAAAATAAGTTCTTTGATTAAAAATTTCACATAATGAACTAGCAGATGATAATGCAATGTAGATGCAATAGTGTACATGTGGAAATGTAGATGGATCATGCGTAATATCATTTTAGATGAAGTGAATTGACAGATTCACTGAATTCTTCACCCTTCTAGTGTAAACAGGTGATATACCCCATTCTTATAGTCCTCCATGACTTGATATGGGCCCAACCACTTGGGCTTGAACTTCCTTCCTTCACCATTTTTCTTATCTATCTAGCTATCAATTCTTAATACCAAATCTCCAATCAAATATGTCACATTCATATACCTTATTATTATACTTTCGACACATCCTGGTCAGCGTAAGCTCTATGTGTACTCCTCAACATTAATTGAGCTTCATCCAAGGTTTCTAACTCCAAGAGTCATGCCTCACGATATCCTTCTTCTCCTAAAATTCCTTGTAATGATATCTGAAGACTGGGTATCTCAACTTCAAGTGGTAAGACCACTTCCGAACTGAACACCAAAGAATAGGGGGTTGCCCCATCGGCATTCTTACTGACTTTCTATAGGCCCACACTGAAAAAAATAGCTTTAGGTACCAATCATGTTTGTTTTCCTTAACATTTTTCCGGAGAATGGATTTTAGTGTCTTATTAGTTGCCTCAACCTATCTATTGGCCTAAGGGTAGTATAGAGAGGCAATGTGATGATTTATCTTGAACTTTTCACACAATTCATGTACCTCTTCATTTTGAAACAATGTGCCATTATCAGAGATAATGACTTGTGGGACCCCATATCTACAGATGATCTGGTTTAAATGAACTTTTTAATTACAAATCTGGGTACAGTTGGTAAGAGGCATGGCCTCAACCCACTTCGTGAACTATTCATGTGGTCATAATTATAAAATTGTGGTCCATCTATGGATGAGGGAGATAAATTTCCCTATCAAATCTAAGCCCCATGTGGAAAAGGTCAAGGGTGTTGCAATCAGTTGTAGATCCTGGGAAGGTATGTGAATCTCATGAGAGAATTCCTAGACATTTATGGCATTTACGCACATACTCTACTGCGTCATGTTCTAGGGTGGGTCAGAAATAGCCCATCGAATGTATCTTTCTATCAGTTGCATGTTCCTCCAAAATGACTTCCACAGACCCCATTGTGTGCTCCATAGAGGATCTTTTTAGACTCTTCCTCATCAACACACCTTAGCAGCATTCTGTCAAAGGCTCTATGATAGAGCAATTGTTCTATAATAACGTACTTGGTGGCTATGACATAGTCATCTTCTCTGTTGTGATGTCACTCCCTCAGGGTACGTGTGTTCCATAATAAAATTAACAATATCTAATACCATGGACACGCAAAATGGGAGGCATGACTTCTATGTATTATATACATTCATCAGGGAAACTTAAGTCTACTAACTCTCCACCATCTAATGGGTTATTTGCTAACCAATCGGCAATGATTTTTCCCTTGACGTACTTTTGGTTGACAAAGGTTAACTCAAATTCTCCCATTAAGGTTATGAAGCGTCTAACTTTCTTAGATAGAGAACCTTGTGTTAGGAATGTTCATGAAGATAGATATGTCTTAACAATGAATTTGTGTTTCTTGGTTAAGCATATAATACCTTAACAACTTTTTGGAAAACACTATAGCAAGACATTATTTTTCTACCTATGTGTATATAACATCTCATAGTATAGCAACGTACGAATGATGAAGTAAATTACACACTCATGTTTTTCATCGTCTTCTTGTGTCTATCATATAGGATAATGAGATGTTTGTAGCCCGTGAATATAAAAATGAGAGGGTGATTTGATTTGGGAGGCATGAGTGTGGGAGGTGATAGAAGGAATCATTTGACTAATTCAAATGCTTCATGCCACTCGTTTGTCTAGATATTGCAGCAATCCTTCTTTAACAAATTGTTTATTAGATGAATAGAAAAGGTTAGATTAGGAATGAACCTATGGATTACACCAAGATTTCCAAGAAAGGAACTAGTTCTTGAATCATTTGATGGTGGTGTCATTTCTAGAACTACCCAGATTTTTTTCTGGATCTACATCGATCCCTTGTGAAGAGATGATGTATCCCAGTAATTTCCCTCCCATCACACCAAACATGCACTTTTATGGATTCAATGTAATTTCGTATTCAATTAGATGAGAGAGGATGATGTGAAGCACCTTAGGGTGATCACAAAACTTTTTGGCCTTAGCCAGAATGTCATCAATGTATGATTCCACAATCTTGTGAATGAGATCATGGAATATGTAAGTCATTTCCTGTTGGTAATGGTGGAAATGTTCTTGAGACTGAATGACATGACTGTGCGTAGCAATAAGTTCCCCAAGAGTAATAAATTTCATTTTTTTGATCTTCCTCAGAGATCCTGATTTGATTATACCCAGAAAACCCATCCATAAGGGACAAAAACTCATAACCAGTTGTTTGTCAATGATAACATTGATGGATGGTAGTGGGAAATCATCCTTGGGACATGCTTTGTTTATATCCCGAAATTCAATGCAGATTCAAATTTTTTCTGTTCTTTTTAAGAATGGGGACAATGTTAGATACCCACATTGAGTAATTGAAAGGTTTGATGAACCCCACCTGTAGGAGTTTCATGACTTCCTCCTTAACCATTAGCGCTGCCTTTGGTTTCATAGGTCTGGATTTTTGTTTGATGGGCTTGGCATTAAATTTGATCACAAGGTTGTGAACTGCAACATGAGGAGCAATTCCTGTCATTTCTTTATAACTAAACACGAAGGATTTTGAATGTTCTTTAAGAATCTTCGTGTGTATCTCTACTTATTCAAGATTCAGTGAAGAACCTAACTTTAGAATTTTTGGGTCCTCCTCCATCCCGATGTTAATGTTGATCATCCCTTCAATCAAGGAGGCATTACCCTCTTCAAACTCAAGTGGGGCTGGAGGTAGTTCTAATTCCCCTTCCTCTTCTATCTCACAAATCTCAAGGCCTTCTGAGGAAGAAGGGTCCATCATGTGATCTCCAAAATAGGAGGAAGAGTGAGGAATGAGAGAAAATCCTCTCTTATGATGTTGGGGATGTAAATTTGTATAAGCGTTAAGGTACCCTAAGATAGCCTCATCATTTTCTACATAATCTAGGGTAACAGGCTCATTCTCAGCCTCAACATATAGTAAGATAAGATTCATCGGCATTTTGTGAACTATGGGTTTAGTGCGAACTAAAACTATAAAGGCAGTATCTTCTAATTATTTTCTTGGATAGAAATGGGAATTAGAAGTAGCTATTGAATCAATGAGAAGGTTTTATTCATGTGGAATGGATTTGATCGAAATGAAGTCAAAACATTTAGTTAAGTTGAGTACAACAGTTTTATAGAGTTGTAAGTGTACTACCCTAGTCTCATATACCTCTGAAACTTGATTAGTGACTAGCTGTGAATCACCTAACACTCTAATGTTACAAGCACCCATCCTTTTGCCTACTATGATACCAAGAAGGAGAGCCTCGTATTCTACACCATTGTTTGTACATTCAAAATCTAGCTTGAAGGCAAAAGGCATGACCTTCCCTTTAGGAGAAGTGAGGATCACACCTGCCCCAATGCAAAAGTAGCATTTTGCTTTGTCGAAATTAAGATTCCAATAGTTGCTTGGAAGATTGATGTTGGATTGTTCTTTGTATCTTCTTCCTTTGATTCTGAGACTTCAACCATGCAAATCCCATCGGCAAGAAGAGATCTAAGTCCCAGAGCATGTCATATGCCCATGGAATCAAATGGAAGGAGAATGGGTAAATCATTCTCCAATAGCTCGACAATATTTTTCATGGTTTCTATTCATACCATCTCTCATATGACAGTAGTTTCATCTTTGACCACATGAATGACTTCAATCAAGCCGGTAGTTTCTAATTCCATTGTGGGAATTAGTTTCGTCTCTGGTGTTGAATTCATTAGCTTGTTCAATTAGTTTGTGGGGATCTCAAACTCATATGTACCCCAGGTTTCTTATTAGGCTAGCTAGGTGAATGTCAAAGCGCTTTAGGTTACCCTGTGTAATGAAGACTTTCCCTAAATGTAGGAATCTAACTTCCTAAAATAATGTGGAAGGGATCACCTTCATGTGATGTATCCAAGGACGACTGAGAATCATATTATAGTTGGTTTCCTAATCTATAATATAAAACTATGTAAGAATCATCTTGGGCCCCAGGGTAACTGGTAGCACTATGGTTCTAATTGATGTTTCCTTGAGGCTATCATACCCTCTTAGTGTGTTTCTTGTCAAAGAAAAATATGTTTCTCTTTAGCCTAACTTCTGGAGAAAAGAAAAGGGGTCAATCTTGATTTCTTCCCCATCATCTAACATTGTGTGCTTTATGTAGTTATTGTAAATCTAAACCTGTAGATATAGAGCTGAATCACCTCTATGTGTCAGTTCAGCATCTTTGGGCATCTTACTGATGTCAAATATGAATCCAACATCTCTTTCTAGCTTCTCAGGAGGATAGACATAAAATTCTATGTGATTTATTTGTGCTTCTGGAGGAGTGACATTGATCAAATGTACAAGACCCAATGCTTCTAATAAAGTAGCTCAATTAGCTAGGGAGTTCTTCAACAAATCTAAGAAGGAGATGTGATAAAAAGTCTTTGTTAAATCATTGATCAAGTCATTTCCCCCACCTATGGTTTCAAAAGTGTTGGAACATCATCTAATCATATATGGGTAAATAGGAATGGGCTTGTAGAATAGTCTTGAGTTCTCATAGCATGCATTTATTTGGGGTTCAGTTTCTAGCTCTACCAAACCCACAATCTTATTTTTTGGTGACCATCCAATGGAGGTGCACCAATGGGTTTGAAAAAGTCGAAATCTTCATGATCATTTTTTCCCACCAGGATAACCTTGTTTAATTGTTGGGGTCCAGTTTACCATTGTTAGGACGCGTTGGAAGGGTATCATTAAAGATCTTGAGTATTTTATTTTGAGGGGATACATGCCCCATGTAAGTATTCTGAGTTGGCACCATAGGATTTTCCAAAAACATCTCAACAAAGAGTTACCTTTGGTCCTCTGGTAAGCATTGTAGGAACTTGTTATAGTCTCAGAAAGTTTTGGCATCATGCCCTCAGACCCTATGGAAGTCGTAATACAGGTCAGGATCATAATCCCAAGGTCTTTGGTTTGTGTTTTTTTATGATCCAAAGTTCCGATTTTTATTCAAATGTTGGTTATTGTAATTAAATTTTGGAGGTTGTTACCCTTGATTTTGATATTGGTTTTGGTACCCGTTTGGGTACTAGTTAGGGCCTTAAGCCTGGACTTATTGTTGTTGTTACTAGGGGGAGGACAATTGAATTCCACCACATTGATCACATGAGAAAAGTTTTTACTCCTCTAATTATTACTGTTCATGTTGTTGTTGATGTTATTTGTATTTGAGGTGTTAACAACATTTGGTTTTTTTCTTGGTCTGCAATCCCTTCAGTTTATAACACCATGGTTTTTGTTGAGGACCTTTGGTCCTTGATTATTGTTTGCGGTGTTGGGGTAACTTGCATTACCCTGATTGGGAGTGATCAATCTCCCATTTGAACCATAGGTCTTGATCATTTACTACCATTGATCTATATAGAGAGCACCCTCTAGCACCTCTTTGTAGCTCCTAAGTGGGAACTTATGGACTTCTTCCTTTGTTTCCCAGTTAAGAGAGTGAAGGAATAGATCACATATCTATTGTTAATCCATGTTGGGAGCGCTTGCTGAAGAGTAGAGGACTTTTCCACTATCTCTAGATGAAATACGCAACAGACTCATTGTGATCTTGCTTTATATGTAGAAACTCCCTTATTCTTGTCCTTAGCAACTTGTTCATGTCAAAATCTTTAATGAATTCAGACACGAGTTGTGTAAAGGAATGTATGTAAGCCTCAAGTATCTTATAATACCAATCAGGAGATATTCCTTCATGATTCTTAGGGAATATCTTTGCTACGATAACATCCCATGGGAGCATCTCTCGAATGATGGTGGCATATGCTTTGATATGCGGTGTTTGGATCTCCTTCCCCTTTAACTTTTAAAATATATGGTAGAGGTTGTGGGAGCATAACGCTCTATATGGTGAAGTCGAGGGGCTCTTTAAGATATTTAGAGTAGGTCCCCACTACATAAGACTCAACCATTGATGACCCCTATTGGGGAGGCGGAGATGGAATAGGCTATTGATATGGAACATTGTAAATTTTTTTGGAGGGATAAGGCATCCCTTGTGGCTGACCATATGGACCAGGAAAAGAGTACATGTCCCCTTGCGATGATTTTGAATACATGTGTACATATGGGGGACATTACTTTGGTATGGAGTTGGAGGCACAAAGCCAGGGAACATTAAATTTGCATGTCCTGTTGGGATGGAGTTTGAGAAGAGTGCACTTCTAGATGGCTTCTTATTGAGGATATCCACACATGGCATAAGAGGTCATAGCCAAAGTATTTATGATCAAGTGATAAGATCCCCTGGGCTAGGAAGGACCATGTAAACTAGAATATTTTGTGTAGTAAGCACTTAGCCAAAGTTCTACGAATGATGTAGAATATTTCCTTGCCCAAAAAAATATGAAGCATGACTAGCTTGGGTAAGTTCTAATTCTCTAACCTTTTCCACCAAAGTCGAGATGACCTCGCCTTAAGAGGGCATAGTGTTTTTCCTTAGTGTACGTTTTTTAACTTTGTTAGGTTGTAAAAGAGTGTGATATCATGTTATGAATTGTTCATTGTTGTTTGACCACCCCTCATTAGAAATGTTTTCTATTATGGAATGGGTAGAGGTGTTTATCTGTAGTAAGACATCAACATGTCCTTGCATCCTATCCAGAGATTGATTCATGTTTTAGAAGTGTTGTTTGCTTCGGGAATAACATGTTAAATAATCCTCATCTAGTAATGGGATTTGATCAGACTGCATACTGATTTACGGTCTGAAAAAAACTTAAGGAGATGAGCCTGACTCTCTGGTGAATGTCATATTGTTAGAACTTAAAATTTCAGGTTGTTTTCCATGTGTAAGTTGATCAATCTCCTCAATCTTGACTGAGGAGCCATGGTTGGTCCCTTGAGGAGGAGGATTTTGAGACACAAGGAGATGAGTTGAGTAGTTTTCTGCCCACATAGATAGTGAGGGTGACTGATGTTGCCTACCCATTTGGTAGTAATATGCCTCGAGACCCAAAATGGGTCATTTGTGTTCTTGTCCTAACATATTTTGGGGGTATATGAATACCTGAAAAATAATGGAAGAAGGATAATATGGATGAAATAAATGGAAACGAAAAGATATTAGCTCTTCATGTCAGGTTCACCAATTTGTACGGATGAAAATAAACACGTGACCTTCAACCACGCTCAACCTCCCAAGGTTGTGCCGAGACAATTGATGTGGAATGTTTGGATGGCTAGTGATAGTGAAATTGTAGTGAATATGTGGCTTTATGGACAAAAATACATGTGAAACTATGGAAAAGTTATAAGGAAAAACAATTTCCTCGACTCACAATATCGGGATTTTCTCATTAAGTGTAAGGAAGGCCCTTCTAATATGAACTGGTGTAATGGATGGATTAGAAAGAATAGCCACGTGGAGACAACAATTGATATCAAGCCCCGCGAAAATCCTTTGTACGGGTTGTGGGATCCATGGAAAACTAATGGGTGCCTCGTAACGATTTCAAGACAAGGTCATAAAATGAATGAGAGGGAGGCATGATTCCACTGGCTCTATGGTCAGTTAGCTGGAGTGGTCCAAAATGCGAGGGCTCAATGAGCTTACTCATTCAGAACATTTAGTTGTCTAATGATGTCTGGTGGAAGTGGGGACCACCTAAAGACTAATAAGAGTAATCTTGTGTCTAGGTCTAGTTGTTCTTTGGGTCCTTACGGTTGGGGAACCCACGGATCATAACCGTAAACTCTTGGAGGTTGCGGTCCTTGTATGGTCATGTACGTTTAAACTCTATTGCTAGTGGAAGTCCAGTATTCGTAGGATTTGTCATCCACATTGTTCAAAACATTTAATTGTTCAAATTTCTCAGGGTATCATGTTGGTGCTCGAAGGATAAGCAGAAAGAGTCACATATCTATGTCTGTAATTATCTCGGGACCATTTGGTTGTGGTACTCTTCGATCACTTCCGTATATGCGTTCTTTTTTAGGATGGTTGATGGTCATTTATTGCAATGATCTAATTTAACTAAGCAAATAATAACTAATTTAACTGAATTAAAGCTATTTTATGTTTTTGGTATTTTCAAGATATAAATGAAATAAGACAACACTAAGCAACTAATCCAATAAAATAAATGTTTTTGTTCTTTTCTAGAATAATAGTACGTATAGGGGAAATAAACTACTAATTTTATTAATCAATCCTAAAACAAATAAAACAATAGGATATAGTTGTTTATCTGTGTAGAAGAAATCTAGTCTATTTTAAAAAATTAAAGCTTCTCTAATCTATTATAATTAAATGAAATATTTTCTAACAAGTAATTGAATTTTTTTTAAATTCTCTCCTATTTCAGATACATGGGAAGATTGAAATCTTCAGAAGTATTTTCTTCCCATGTAACCTCCCAAATAGAATTTGTGAGAATCTAAGGGAAACCAAAATGTATGACAAATATATTATCTCTATGTTGGAAAAGAAATATTCCTTTAGATATACTTCCCTCCTAACTCATAGGGATAGGGAAGGAAGAATATATCAGCAGAAATTAGTATGGAAAATGTAATGCTTCTTTGAAATTGACTTAACTATTTGCAGTGAAGAAACTAACTTTTTCTACTCTATTTGATATATATATATATATATATATATATATATATATATACAATTCAAAAACAATAATATGAAGAAATGAAGAAAACAAGCATCAACCCCAACCTAGAAATATAGAGCAATGGAAAATCTAGTTGTGTTATGCTTTGTCCCCTCAGTTGTCTATTTTCAATCTCCTATGTTCATGTGATTCCAAGGGATTGGGAATGCAGTAGAAGTAGCAATGAGAAGGCATTGGAGCAATGACAGCTTGATAGCATTCTGGTAGCAATGCAGGTGGACAGAGAGATAACACAAGTGAATAGAGCTTGTCTATGTAATTTCTAGCAAGAATATGGCAGCTCAATAATACAAGAATACACAAAATGATCTCTAGCCATTTTCTTGAGAACAAGCGATGGTTTTATAGAATTTTGGCTGGGAAATGGTCCAACCATTTGGAAGAAATGGCCAAATCAACACATGAAGGGGGATTTTGAATAGTATATTAAAAATTAAAAGTGGAAGAGGAGATTGCCAAAAGTCACTTGAGCTTAAAATTAGCTAAAACGATTGAGAAACATGCTCAAAAGATGAACTTAAGTGAAGTAATCATGCACGAATTCATGGGTGAAGATTCTGGAAAAAGTGCACAGGACCGTCGCCCTATGTAGGGTAGCAGTTAAACAATCACTACTCTACATGGGCGGTGGTTACAAGACCGCCACCTAGGTAGGGCATCAATTTTTTAACTAAATGCCAAAACTAAGGTAGAATGGTGGGAAGCTTATGAAAATCATGGAATGGATAAGTAGGGTAAACTAGACTACAAATATAAGATGCAAAGAGGTTTACGGAGCTCAAATTCTTTAAAAAAGAAATGAATCATCATCAAGGAATTTTTGTAACTATTTTCCATCAATGTAGCATGTGTAAATTTGGGTGCGTACATATACCATTTAGGTGGACCACCACTTCCCAACCCATGTTATTTTAATGATTATTTAATAAAATTTATTATGTCAGTCTTTCATAGCTTCAAGAGTGAAACAATATGATTGATCACCCATCCTTTATATAGGATGATCCCTCACAAGATTGATATAGAGATATCAATTTAGATACATACTAAATGTGAATGCTCAAGATATTTTATATATGTGAAATAAAAAATTGTGAGACATGAATCTGCTTGATTGTTTTTTGTGAGACCGATTAGAGAAGTTGAAGTGCTTGGTTAAAGTGTTGATAAATTCTTAATAAAGGTAGTGCTTTATTTCAGTGGGGTTTTTTCCTTCGAGTTTCTCCACTACAAATCTAGTGTTCTCTGTCTCATTTAATTTACTATTATTTAGTTTCAGCTCTTGTTATTACATTTTGTAATCTGCAATATATAAACATCTAAATCTATGTTTAATTTAACTGCACGTCATAATCTATAATACTCGAAAATTATTCTATGGATATATAATTCATTAATTATACATTCCCGTAATTTCCCTAAAAGAGTGAAATCAACTAAACCTTGGTACTTATGGATTTGATTTTATTAATTTATTCCATTATTATACCTTTGTGTTTTTTAGAGGATGGTGAAAATTATGAACCTCTTATAGGAAGTGATTTTGTAGTCACCTAAGTTGCATTTCGAGACAATTGAGAGTGAAAGGAGTAGACTTGGACAACATTCATTTTATCATTTTATAGGTTTAGTTTTATTTTGGTGAATTCATTATGACACAATCTAACAAGACTGATATTTTTTCCTAAAACCATGCATGTTAAGAAATCTTTATTGCCTTTTGTTTTAGACCATTTATGTTTCTTACCAATTTATAAGTGAAATGATATAATTAGTGTATTGATATTATGATTGGGTAGTGATATTTATATTTGAATATTAAGAATGAAGATGAAGGTAATGGAGAGGGAGATGAACATCTAAGTACATTTGGAAAAGAGATGAAGAATATATTGGAAAGATGTTACACCCTTAACCCTATGTCATATATCAAGATATGGATAGTAAAAATGTGGCTAACATAATCTCTTATCATGTCATATCATATTTATTTATACTTTCATATGCTTAGTGGGTTGTCCTTAGGACTATGGGTAGTATAGTATGGTATATATAGGAGTTAGAGAGTAGGATATGATCATGATATTGAGCACTTAAGTCTTATTGTATGGTTTAGAGGTTTCCCCCTTGAAGTGGCTAAGTTAGTCTACTTGAATATTGTGATCATTTCACTACATTTTGGTGTTCTATTGTTGCTAATGGTTAGATCTATCTAAGTTATTTCATACAAGTGGTATCAAAACTACCATCTTGACCAAGATAAGGTTTAAAAACCCCAATTTTTTAATCTTGTGAAAAGCTATGAATTTCTAAGATTTTTTTTACAAACATTGTGGAACATATCAAGTAATAATCTCAGAAAATTTCAAGATTTTTTTATCTAATTTTCAAAATTTATCGCCATTTTGGGTATTTTCTTAAATTTGCTCCACAAGCCACAATGTTTGAAAATTTTCAAAGTTATTTACATTTTTTGAAATATCTAGAAAAATAAAAGGGGGATTATTCTTTGTACTTTCTGAATTAAGGTTGAAATAATTCATAAATTGAACACGTAAATCTTAATTAAAGGATTTTATTGTGAAAACTCTAATTTTTGTGCATCATGGGGATGATGTTATATGGAAAGGGTGAGGTGGATAATAAAGAATGGTGGGTTGAATTTAAGAAGATTTATTTTTCATCTACATGGACATGCTTTTGGTTTTCATTTTGGCTTAATTTTCCAACAAACAAGTGGCTCTCTCAATTAAATTACGAGTCTTAAAGTTGGTCTTGGAAGGAAATGAAACAAGTTTTCTTATCTAGCTGAAATAAAGAAGAAGTAGGATTATAAGGAGAAGGAGAAGAAGGAGAAGAAGGAGAAGAAGGAGAAGAAGGAGGATAAGGAGAGGAAGAAGAGGAAGAAGGAGAAGAATAACATTACGAAGAAGAAAAATAAGAAGGAGAAGGAGAAGGAGGAGGAGAAGGAGAAGGAGAAGAGGAAGAAGATGAAGAAGCAGAGGAAGAGGATCAAGCTGAAGAAAAAATAGAATATAAGATTTATGATGCTGTGGCTCTAAAAATGGAAGCTTCAATATTTCCATTTAAAGTGTGAACCCATCAGAAAAATAATATAAAGGAATTTCAAGTGTTTGGTAAGAAGATTATTATTTTTTTGTAAAATTGAGTCTCTCTCATCTCAAAGAGAGTTTTCTAATTTCACATACCCGATACATTTCTGGATTTTGGAATGTCATTGCACAAAATGTTTCAGCCCAAATATAGTTACATTTTTTGGATAAAGAAATCCAAATTGGTTTGGAATATGAAGAAATTATTTAGATGCAGAGGGGGAAGAGGAGAGTAATTATTGAGTATCTAATCAAGTGGAAGAATTGAGATGACAAAACGATAACATGTAAGGAGGAATATTTCTTGTACCAACATCTAGAGATCGTCGATATTGAGGACTACACTTGTGTGAAGAAACATCCATAAAATTTCAACATTGGGGAAAATGTTTCTTTGAAGGGGAGGGGCATGCTACACCCTTAACCCTACATCATATCTAGGGATATGGATAGCTGAAATGTGGCTAACATAATCTCTTATCATGTCATATCATATTTATTTATGCTTTCATGTTCCTAGTGGGTCATCCTTAGGGATTTAGGTAGTATATTATGGTATATATAAGAGTTAGAGAGTAGGAAATTATTATGATATTGAGAACTTGAGTCTTATTGTATGGTTTCAATGTTGCCCCTTGAAGTGGATAAATTATTCTACTTGAATATTGTGATCATTTCTCTACATTTTGGTGTTCTTTGATGTTTTATTGCTAATGATATTCAAATCTATCCAAGTAATTCCATTGATTAATGTATTGATATCATGATTGAGTAGTGATATTTATATTTGAATATCTTAGGATGAATATGAAGGTAATGGAGAGGTAGATGAAGATCTGAGTACATTTGGAAAAAGATGAATAATCTATTGAAAAGACAATCCAGCTTAAAAGGTGACAATGGGGACAAAGATGTATGTTTTTCCACTCTTCCTATAAGTCTATTTTGATCATTCCTCCCAAGATTTAAGCCTTGCTATTTTGATCTGATTGAATCTAGAACTTATGTGATAGAATCTGGCACTCCTCGAATGAACTTCAATACTTCTCATATGAACTCCAATGCTCCTTAGATGAACTATAGATCTCAACTGATAGAATACGATGCTTCTCAGATGAACTTTAACACTCGAATGATAGAATCTAGCATTCCTCAGAAGAATTTTGGCATTTAGTTAATAGACTTCGGAAATGGTTAACTCCTACCCTAGGTTGGTGGAACTTAACTTCAAGATCGAACTGGTATTTATGCACACTTTATACAATGTCAATTTTTTTGCAAAATATTGGGAACATAATTTAGGTAAAATGGAGAAAAAAGGATATTTTGGAGACTCATAATCTCCCCCACACCCAAACTTATGCAAGTCCCTTTACAAGTTATTGATGTTTTCTTTCTTCATCATGGAGTTTCATCAAATCATACTCAGAAAGATATAGTAGTAAAAGAGTTTTTTTTTTACTTTTGTACCCTTTATTTTTTCTACTTTTATTCTCCCATGGAGTGAAGTGAACTAAACCTTGGTATTTGTGGATTTGATTGTATCAATTTCTTCCATTATTATACCTTTGTGTTTTTTTGGAGGATGGTGAAAATTATGAACCTGTTAAAGGAAGTTATTTTATATTCACTCGAGTTACATTTTAAAACAATTGAGAATGAAATAAGTAGACTTGGACAAAAATAATTTTCTCATTCTACAGGTTTAGTTTTATTTTGGTGAATTTATTGTGACACAGTTCAACAAGACTGAGATATAGTTCTAAAACCCTACATGCTATAGGAATATTTATTGGCACTTTTGTTAGACCATTTTTGTTTCTTTCCAATTTATAAGTTAAATGACATTGATTAGTGTATTGATATTATGATTGATTAGTGATATTTATATTTGAATATTGCAATATGAAGATGAATGTAATGGAGAGGGATATGAATACATCTCAAAAAGACTTTAACAAGCTATTGGAATGAAAATTTGGGATAGAACGTGATAATGGGGGAAAATATGTATACTTTTCCACTCTTCCTATAATTCTATTTTGATCATTCCTCCCAAGATTTAAGCATTATTGTTTTGATTGGAATGACTCTAAAACTTATGTTATAGACTTTAGTGCTTATGTGATAGACTCTGGTACTCCTCAGATGAACTTTAGAGCTCAGTTGATAGACCCTGGCACTCCTTAGATGAACTTCAATTCTTAGTTGTTAGACTACAATGCTCCTCATATGAACTTTGGAACTTGGTTGATATAATCTAGATATGGTTAAATCTCATCTTAGGCTGGTGGAACTTAACTTCAAGATCGAATTGGTATTTATGTACATTTTATACAATTTTATCTTTTATACTCATAAATATATATTGGCCAAAGATTTTTTTCTGATATTTTTACATGTTATCCAAATAAGCCCCCATGCCTATTTGTATAAGTTATCCAAATTCTAGACTTATGTGGATTTGGATGGAAGACCCATTGAACGAAGGAAGAGATATTTCTATGTTCAGTGAATTAAAAGAAGAGAAAGAAGTGTTCTGTAGACTTAGGGAATGAATAATTCTTACAAAGTTGAAAAAATCCATGAAACAAATAATGAGATAAAAGAACAAAGGCCTTCATGCATGGAAAGGTATCTTCCCAAAGCTACAAAGAATAGGGGAGGAAGTTAGGGCAGTTTGAATTGTACATGTTGTAGAATAAAAGGGGTTCATTTTCTAGTGTTTCACATGTTATCAATGTGACAATAATGCCAAAGAACAAATGAGGTTAATTTTTAGTGTTTTACAGATTGTTGGGAGAAAAGGATGTCGCGAGGGTCAATAAGTCATAAAACAAAAGCGACTAGTTTTTAGTGTTCTATGGGTGGTGAGAAGGACGTCTAAGTGTTCTACAGAGCTCTAAGTAACCTTCAAAAGTCTAAATGTTCTGTGGATTTCCAAACAAGTCCACAAAAGTCTATATGATGTCTAATAAAAGCCACAAGGGTCTTTGTGAATCCACCAAATGAGTATAAACATAAATTCCACAGAGGTCTAAGAAAGTGCGCAAATGGTTAGAAAATCCATGGGTGACTTCAGAAAACAACTTAAAGTCCACATAGGTCTAGAAAAGCCACAGAAGACTGTAGAAAACATAGAAAAACCGTGGAACAAGGAAGAAAACTCAGAAAATCCATATAACACGGGAAAATACACACAACACAGGACAACCATTAATCCATTTTTAGCTTTATGTTTTAAGACAAGAATCAAATTTTAAAGCATGGAAAAGCTAAAAGAATAACAAATCATGCATGAGGGCATTAATTGGATCATTTATAAGTTAATAATTTTAAGAAAAAATCATGCAAATGGGACGTCTATTTCTAAACATGTTTTACTTTTTTTAGCATGCAAATTTTCTATTTTAAGCATGCAATTCTATTTCTGAGCACCCATTTTACTTTAATGATCATTCTTCATGCATGCCCTCATGCATTCTGATATTTTTAGCATTAGACTTGCATGCCTTTTATTTTCCCTTTCTTCTCTCTTAAAATTTTCTATAAAACTCCATGGAATTCATTGTAAAAAATATCTCTTCCTTCTATTCAAATCTAGGCACTTTCACTTAATTCTGGAGTTTTTTCTTTGGTATTATGAGTGGAAGAGCAGGGGTAATGAGTGGTTCTTTGTACTAGTTCTACCTCTTGGATCAATAAAGGATCCATTTTTACCTTCTTATTAACTGTAATTTGGGTAATTTTATGTTCTTAAATTGATTTTACCTCGTGATATTGTTTATCCATGGTTTTTTAGTTGAATTTTCATGCCTTTTTATAATAACAAGCTAATTTTTAGGTCACAGTTTTTGTTGGTTAAATCTTTACAGGATTTAGTTGTGGAGTTTACCAAATTTCTCTTCCAGACCTATTTTCCCCCTTCTTTATTTTATTTTTAACTTCCAACATTTATCTAAAACACTTATGCATTAGTTTGTCAATTTTTGAGTTGTGTATGGTGTGTGTTGTTCCCTTGATCCATCTATGTGGTTCAAATGAGTCTGATATCCTCAAAATTTCTGGTGTATCACCATATTTTTTAGTTTTTTCCATTAATTTATTCTTGGTTGATTGAGTATAAGTGGATTAGTTTCCGAAGTAGAAGCTATTTTAGGTGTTACACAAGGGGATCCAACCCTCTCTGGAGATTCACTCCAACATACATGTTACCCAAAACCTAGGAGTGTTTCTATTTTTTCAGTTAAAAGGAAATATTCTATAACACTCTTCGACAGGTGAATTTCAAAGTGATAACAATTTTTCACATTCCCGATGGGAGCAAATAAAAGAAATTTCTAAATATTTTATGTTGTCCTTAGAAAGTATTAGTGTTTTAAACATATTCATCCAACATCTGGTGACTCCACTATTCAAAAAACCCATTCTCTAAGTGTACAAATTGTCCCCTTCTCCTTTCCACCCATCATCATGTTTCCATTTCTCTCATGGCTCTCCAAAGAACTCTTTCTTTCTGTCATTTTAGTTCGATCCTCCTTTATTTTTAGTAATGGGATGATATTCTCGAAGCATCCATAAAAACCATTCCTCTTTTCCTTGGAAATGGAGATCAATATCCTATTGATCACATTCAAGACATAGCCAACCATTATGCCATTCATAATATTATGGGAGAAAACATTTTCCTCATGCTTCTTGTTTCATCATTGAGAGGTAAAGAAAGAGTTTGGTGCAACAATTTGGCTCCATAATCCATTTCCACATGGGATCATATGGGAGAAAAATGACATAACCAATTCAAGAATAATACAGATGTTATTTCCCTCATGAAACACCTCGAGAAAATAAAACAAGATCGAATTGGTTTTTTCTCAGATTTTAACATCATATTTTCAAGGACATTGCTTAGAATTACTAAAAATTTTAGACCCTTACCAGGTATGGAATTCTTGTATTATTTGATTCCTTTGATGAATATTTGGTTGTATTGATCAAAACCTTAGGAGGAAATACTCTTCCTCAGGATTTTGTAATTGCATTGCAAGATGATAACATTCTCATTTCAGATGGATAAAGGAAACTAATCCCTATTGGTTCCATTCATCTCTCATCTCCTCAAATTTTCCATACCCCTCATTCAAATAAAGAAAAATATATTGTTCCATTCCAAAATCAAGACGATTCTTTACTTTCTAGTCCTTCTTTTGTGCTCTACAAGTTTACAATGCCCAAAATTCTCCTCATGCTTTGCAATATTCCCTCCCATCTCCACTTGAGGCATTTCAAAAACTTCCTAAATCTTGTCATGATGCATTCAAAATTTTTGATGTTACACGTGCTTCCCCAATTCTATATCCTATAAGGTTAGTAGAGGGAGATGTTTACTATTAGCTTAGAGAGGAGGGGTAGCCTTTGCAATATTCCCAACACCAGATTATCATAAAAAATCATGCATTTGTGAAGGATAATTCAAATCAACAACGAGGGAAGCTTGTCTTAGAATATCATTTGTGTGTTTAAGATGATCCAATCATATTTTTAGCATAAAACATCTAGGTTTGAAGGATATTCAAATCAGCACCCCCTTGATATTGTTAGTGTCTCATATCAAACCAAATTTTTTCAAGATGAAAACTCCATGACAGTTGAGAATTGATATGTATCGAATTCGGAGGATGAGAAGATTCTAATTATAAAAAAGAGGAGCTGAATGTAAAGAAAAAATAGGTAGTTATGAAGGAAAATCATATTGGAATTGAAGATGAGGAGAAAGTGTTTTAAAAACTAGCATCATCTGTAGAAAAGAAGATCATCTTAAACTTAAGGATGAAGAAGGGTTATCAGGTGAGAAATATGTCTTGGTTGAATGTAATGATCCTCATTGCTTTGTATGTTTAGATATTTCTCCATTCATGGAAGGTTGCAAAATATCATCAAGTTTATCTTTAGATAAATAATTTAATTTGTTTGAGCTTCATGATGAATAAGAGGATGAGTTTAACATGTCAAATTTTGTGCTTAAGGATAAGGAAAAAAATGAGAAACCAATTTCGAAATTATAAATCATCGTAGAGGAGGATGAGTTATTCAAAGAATCAAAATAGAAACTAGATCATATTTCAAACATTGGTCCATAGGGATCCAAATAAACACTACTTCATCAAAAAAGCCAGTTTTAGAAGGAGAAATTAAGTAGAATGAAGAGTAGGTTGTAAAGTTACAAAGCTGCCCTTCTATGTAGAGAGGTGGTTACGTAACCACCTTGGTGGTTGCTTAACCGTCTCTTCACATAACAATGGTTATGTAACCACCCTAGTAGTTGTGTGACCGTCAATTTGTAGACACTGGCAGTTGCATGACCGTCAGTCTGTAGACACTGGCGGTCTTGTCACTTATGGATGAAAAATAAAAATGAATCCATGAACAGATATAGAATTCAAACGTCTCATCCATGTCTCTTTTTTGGAGGATGTTTCCTATTCTCCAGTGCACGGGAGGACATTGGAGGAAGGATATTTAAGGAGGAGCATAGGAAAGAATCAATTATCTAAGGCAATCAGATTTGGATGCAAGAAGTGAGAAAGAAACCATTGGATCTGGAGTTTTTTTATAGGAGAAAGGTGAAGAACAGAGCAGCCAAGTATAGAAAGGAAGTGTTTACACTATTTTCTTCCTTTCCTCTTGTTGTAATATTTATTTAATTTATCATTTGGCCAATAAAACTTGGGAATAAAGAGAAATTTCCCTTCCCGACTGGTTTTACCTCAACTTGGGGGTTTCTAGGATAACTTTTGGGGTTGAATTGTTATTTCCTTTGTTGCAAAATCATTCTAAGTTCAATTTTTCTCATAATTAATTTAAAGGACTGTAATTTTTGGAATTGAAATTAGAACAGTAAATAAGTTATGGTCTGTAAAGTCCCAAAGTTTGAATTTTATAGATCATTTTGGTATCGAAGCTGATAAGTATCCATGACTGTGGTATTTTTTCTTATGGTTTGTATGACAGTGACAAGGTCTACACGAAAATAATGTTTACCTTACGATCCATACATATCTATAAAGAAGTGAAAACAAAGAGTCCAAGATCAAATGGAGGAAGATAATTTGGTACGTAGAATTGAGATGCTAGAGACCATGATGGATATTATTATACATACCAACAATAACTCTCAGATCTGCAAAATATGACTTCAGTCAAGCAGGATAACATGGACTCAGTGGTTAGAGATTTGGTTAAAAAAATTGTATAGGAAATAGCCACAATGAGGAAGATGTATAAAACCATGAAGAATAAACTTTAGTTGTAAAAGAGAAGGTAAAATATGATCACACTCCTTTTAAATTTGAAATTAAGGTTGAAATTAGGAGCTTTGAAGGACAAGTAGATGTAGAGTTATTAGATAAATGGCTAAAATAAATAGAAGTTTACTTTAGTGTGCATAATGTCACAGAGGCACAAATGATTTCCTTTTCACATCTCAAAATGGAAGGTCATGCTCTGGTTTGGTGGCAAACCCATCTAGCCACTTGTGAAAAGAAGAAGTGTCATATTTTCAATATTTTGGAGGATTTTAAAGAATTAGTTAGAGCTAACTTTTATCCCATTGGCCATAATACTAACCAGATGATTAAATGGTAGTATTTTATACAATGGAATAGTCAAATTGTGCAGGATTATACTACAGAGTTTCAGAGATAAGCCATGTTGCTTAATATGGACTTGGAGAATGAGGATATTCTAACCAATTATTTGGGAGGACTTCACACTTCACCTTCAAAGGAAGGCCATCTCCACGAATCCCAAGGATCTCAATGAAGCTTGTGTACAAGCATATTACATAGATGATGAAAAGAATCAAGGATAAGCAGATTCAAAGATGAAGAAATCAACAAATCAAATAAAGAAAGAGTAGGGAAAGACAAGTAACAAATGAAATGGAAGGGGAAAGGTAAAAAAACTGCCACTACTTTGAATACTTGTAAATATCCCAAGAATTTTTTAAAAAAAATTATGATATCAATTGCGATACTGACGCTACATGTTGTAAGTTACATCCAAAGAACCAAACCAAGGATTCAAAGAAGTCCATGATAGCTATAAAGACAGATGGGGAGGTGGAGATAGAGGATGATTCTGATGTAGATGAGAGGATTAGATGCACAGACACCAACATTAACAACTAATAACATGAAGATTAGATGAGTAGACTATTCTAGATCAAAATCCAAATCAAGAGAACTAAGGTAAATGATTTGATTGATACCATTTCTCAATCTAATTTTATTTTTGATGTGGTTGTGAAGAAGCATGGTATTTAAACTTACAAGCATCCACATCCACATCCTTTGGGATGGGTAAATAAGGGTGTAGAGATATAGGTAACAAGAAGATGTAGGTTCAAGTTTGGGATAAATTCTCAGTATATAGATGTATTGGAAGCTAATGTAATTCCATTTGATGTATTTGATGTTGTTTTTGGGAGTCCTTTCTTGTACATCAGGGATGCCAAATTCATGAGAAGGGAAAACCAATACATATGGGTTAAGGATGGAATCAGTTACAACACCTAGGCACATAATGTAGGGGTCAAATACGCTTGAACCTACTCTAATACTCCAACCAACCCCTGCTTGAGGATCACCATTTACATGTTTTATGGCCCCTTGGTGTCTATGGAGGCCTAATGCATGTTTTGTATGAAAGAAAAACCCTTAAAGGACTTCCTGATCAGAGATGAGCTAAGGTGATCATTTTGTGACCATAGACACAATGTATAATAGATATGTAATGCTCCTACATTCATATACATGACTGTCCCAAGATACAAAATCTATTGATAAGGTATCTAGCATATGTTACCTTTGATATTTCTTACCATACACTTTACTCCCAATGGAGTTCTTCTTTACTACAGTCACAAGCTCTTTCTTAATTGATTGAACATGACCAAAACAACAAACCAATGTTTCAAGTTCCTTTATGGATGCTCAAGCATCTCTCTACTAGTGTGCAGTCCCAATACTCTGCCCTCAAGACTGAACTTAGTCTAAAAGCATCCAACTCAAACTCTTAATACTCAATTAGTTGGTTCCCAGGGCATACCAACAGCTAACAGACCTCCCTTCACAATGGTTGAGGTATTCATGAGTTCCATATACTGTCCTAGATCTAGGTTTTCTCTTTATCACCTCCCTTGTATGTTTTTGAAGTGACTTATACTGCCCTAGAACCCCTACACAGTCCACATTTACTCCAAATCACTGGTAGATTTCTCTCTAGAATTCATGGAACACATTAATAATACTAGGATAGTCATCTTCCAACTTCCATGCACAGGTACTGAACTCTAATTCTTCTTGAAATTAGTCCTTTCACTATCTTATTGTGGACTAACACAGTCCTAGACCACTGTACAGTCTCCTTATAGCTAGAGGGAAGGAATTTCCCTTATGCCTATATGCCCAATGTCATTCATATTCAACAAATATACCTGGGTAAGTACCCTCCCATTCCTTATCAGTGGGTTTTCATCATATTGTATCTATCTCCTTCATGTTACAGTCCTTCTTTCTGCCAAATGGACAGTCTAATCCTGTGGGCAATCATCTTTTATATACTAACAAGGTGATACTTCAGGCATTCCAAACCTAGATCATGCCAATACATTCCTATATCCCTATTTTTGTCCATCTTATCAATCTATCATCATGATTAGCAATGCTTATAAAGAAAAAATTGTGCATGTTCTTTATTTGACTATAACAATACATCACTGTTGTATCTCGAATACACAGTCACCTATAGAGCGACACAAGATCATTCTTCACCAAATTTGGATGATTTTTAGATCATATCAATGCAGAGATATTGTAAAAGTTTCAGGTGATTCTATCCATGGAATGAAAAGATATACGAAGCCCTAGTTTAGGCCCGAGAGGCAATAATTGCTATAAATTCAAATTATGCATTTTCAAAACATAAAAAATTTATCAATGTGATCCACATCACCTGTAGAGTCTTTCCATACTTATAATCAAGAGAATTACATCATTTGAAGGTCATGGAGGGTTTTGACCTTGCTGTCCTGTCAGGGTTCTTGTACACAATCCACTGAAACAAGCTATTTCATGCATTCCAGAGTATAATATCTTCTTCCAAACATCATACACACATTGTTACTCATTGTTCCATCCTCCAAAATCTTGAGAACCCCCTTTCCTCCTTCATCTTCATCGAATCACCTATGAAATAGGTATTCATTAGCTAAGAATAGACCCTCTAAATCTCCTAAACTGACTCCTAAGCCAACTCACACTCCTAGGAAGACTCAACCATCTTCTCAACATAGAAATCCTGTGTATATCACCTTGATACTCTCCTATAATCCGTACAAGGAAGCTATTACATGATGTCAAGGATTAAAATGACCTTAACTAGCCTATATTACTCCTTAAATGCCAAGTCAAGTCACCTTACCAACTTCTTACAAGCATATATTCATTTTTACAACCTATTAACCTCTAACACACATAAAACATGTATCAGGTCTTATAGACCTTATATTTATTTGTCCTTGATGGCTTCCGGCATCAGATTGCCCTTGAGAGAAGAATTTAGCTCCTGCTCCATTGTTTCTTCTTCTTTCTTGTCTTCCCAATTCATCTGATGACTTTGCTGGTATAGTTGGTTCCTCCATCTTGCGCTTGCATTTTCCTCTCCTCATTCTGCTCTTTTGCTTGCTCCTTGCTTCATCATGGTCTTTGTCTTCATCCTCTCTTTTTGGGGGGGGGGTTTTTTCCTTCTATCTCCTTCACCAAGTATGTTTAACTCTTGGTTCGTGTTTCTTTTTTTTTTTTTTATACCAACATGTAGCTATAGCTCCTTGATCATTGCTAAGAATTTCTCATAAGACTTAATAGTCTTACTCCACCCTCTATCAATAATACTCTTTCTCTTTCATTTTTGGCGTTTTGATAAGCTTTGCTCACCTTAGACTGAGTGAGGTCCAATGCAAAATCCTACCTCCTCAGCCTGTTTTGAAGGTTCATATGCCTCCTCAACCGCAATCTGATTCTCTTCTACCACCTCTTCACTTGTCTTATCTTTATCTCTATCTACATGAGTATCTTTGTCTTGATATATGACTTCCTCTAATGCTTTTAGTTCTTCTTTCAGCTGTTCCATGCTTATGTATTCAATCATACTTTGGTGCTTCTCTACCTTTAAATGCCTCAATTTCATTATCACATGTGTCTTCTATATCTTCCTGTTCCTCTTGTCTCATGAACTTTCTCATTGAATCATACACTTGATTCATCTCTTTGTCTACCAAACCTGCATTCACAATATTAACAACACCATTAGAAGTAAAGGGTTGAGGCCATGAAGCCTCTTGAATGTCTACAGAGTGCTCTTCTTCTCCATTTCTTTTTGTTTTTCATTGACCATTTTCAACTTGGTCATTTTCATTCTTTCTCTCTCTTGATCTGCTTCCTCCTCTGGTTCCCCTTTCCTTAATTGTTTCATTTCTTGCAACTTTTCATGCTGCTCTATCCTTGGCAACACCTCTTCTCTCTCCTTCTTCTCAACTGTTCTCCTTCTTCTCTCAATTTCCTGATTTCTCTCTATTTTTGCTGTCATTCTCTTCATCAACTCTTCTAGTATCTTCATTTCTTCTTCCGAGTCAGCTCTATCAACTTCTCTTTCATCTTCATCATATATAGGACCTTTTTTTCCTTCATCCTTCTCTGAACTCTGACTTCCCTAACTGTACTCATCTCTTGCTTCACCACATTTTGAAGACCTTCCACTTTCCATTACTTCATGTTTGATGACTTGTACTGCTGCTCCTTGAAGCTCTTAGCTTTCCATACCTTGTTTTGGATGAACTTAGGTTGATAAAAACCATTTGTTTTTCATGTTTTCTTCTCCATTCATGAGTTAGGTCGTGTTTGTACTCATTTCTACTCTCTTGTGCACCTGCATACTGGACTGATTTTATCTTGTAAACTGAATTTTCCTCCATACCTTGCCTTGGTTCTTCATGATTGAGCTCAATTTTGATGGTCTCTTTCTTGGAATCTGCCTTCTCCTCTTTGTCCTTAGTTTTCTCAAGCCATTTAGGCATCACATAATTATGCTTGATCTCTTTGGGTAGCATATACTTTTGATGACCTGCTGATTTATCTTCATTCCTTATTTCCTGAGCCTTCTAGACATTACATGATCACAACCATCTTCTTGTGTTAACCTCTTATCATTATCTTGCTCTAGGTCTTCTTTAATGTCAGAAACATCACTGTCATAAATCTGATCATCATATTCAGTCATCATACTTGTTCAATGGCTTTTAGCTTGCCTATATCCTCCTTAATGGCTTCTTGTTTGGCTTTACTCTCTTCCTGGACTTCTTCTTCATTGGGGATGCTATCCAATGCATCATAATACTCCATGTTCTCTGTCATGCTTCCCTTTTCATCATGGAAGTCTTCATTCTTTTCATATCCCTCTTCAAGCTAGTCCTTGCAGCTGTCTTGTTCATTTCTCTTCATGGGTGCTTGGCTTACACCATCCTTCATATTTCTCAAGCTTGTAAGATTAAACTGCATCCAAAAGTTCTTCATACCTGTAAACATAAACACAAGCTTAGATATAAAAACAAGAGACCATAGTGTCTCCATGAGTGCTCCTTTCCTTAGCACCTTCCTCTCATTATCCTTTCCTTCCTTAAGTGCTTGTTCTGGCACTTTTTCTTCTTTCTTGTTCTCTATAATGAGAACTTCTTTCACCTCTTCTTGTTGCTCATTTGGCAACTCTTGTTTCTTCCTCAAGGCATCCTTCTGAGCCTTCTATCTCTTTTCACCAATGACCTCACAGGCCATTTCATCTTCCCTCTCAATACTAGGCCACTCTTCTTCTGATGGCTCTCTTCTTTCCTGCAACTGTAACCATATGGTGGTCACTTCTCCAAATCTCTCTTCACTTCATCTATTTCTTTTTGAAGTGCCAATCTTCCTCTCATCTTCTCCTCTTTCCTCTTTTCTCTTTTCTTTTCTTGTTCCTTTTGATAGCTTAGGAACTTAACCAATTCACACACTGCTCCTACCTCCATGACTGATTCACTCACAAACTTTACAATATGGAGTTCTCTAAAAATTATAGAAATAAATAACTTGAAAACATGTGTTTTTTACCTTGAACTCCTTGGTATTGGATCTACCTTTCGTTTCCTGTTATGGCTGTCCTTTGATCTCCTATCCCACTCTGATACCAAATAATGCAGGGGTCAATACCAAAATTTTCTTACTATATAATCAAGAGCTTGAACCTACTCTAATACTCCAACCAACCCCTACTTGAGGATCACCATTTACATGTTTTATGGCCCCTTGGTGCCTATGGAGGCCTAATGCATGTTTTGTATGAAAGAAAAACCCTTAAAGGACTTCCTTGATCAGAGATGAGCTAAGGTGATCATTTTGTGACCATAGACACAATGTATAATAGATATGTAATGCTCCTACATTCATATACATGACTGTCCCAAGATACAAAATCTATTGATAAGGTATCTAGCATATTCTACCTTTTGATATTTCTCACCATACACTTTACTCCCAATGGAGTTCTTCTTTACTATAGTCACAAGCTCTTTCTTAATTGATTGAACATGACCAAAAAAATAAACCAATGTTTCAAGTTCCTTTATGGATGCTCAAGCATCTCTCTACTAGTGTGCAGTCCCAATACTCTGCCCTCAAGACTGAACTTAGTCTAAAAGCATCCAACTCAAACTCTTAACACTCAATTAGTTGGTTCCCAGGGCATACCAACAGCTAACAGACCTCCCTTCACAATGGTTGAGGTATTCATGAGTTCCATATACTGTCCTAGATCTAGGTTTTCTCTTTTTCACCTCCCTTGTATGTTTTTGAAGTGACTTATACTACCCTAGAACCCCTACACAGTCCACATTTACTTCAAATCACTGGTAGATTTCTCTCTAGGATCATGGAACACATTAATAATACTAGGATAGTCATCTTCCAACTTCCATGCACAGGTACTTAATTCTAATTCTTCTTGAAATTAGTCCTTTTACTATCTTATTGTGGACTAACACGGTCCTAGACCACTGTACAGTCTCCTTATAGCTAGAGGGAAGGAATTTCTCTTATACCTATATGCCCAATGTCATTCATATTCAACAAATATACCTGGGTAAGTGCCCTCCCATTCCTTATTAGTGGATTTTCATCATATTGTATCTATCTCCTTCATGTTTACAGTCCTTCTTTCTTGCCAAATACAGTCCTAATCCTATGCAATCATCTTTTATATACTAACAAGGTGATAACTTCATGCATTCAAACCTGAGATCATGCAAATACATTCCATATATCCCTATTTTTGTCCATCTTATCAATCTATCATCATGATTAGCAATGCTATAAAGAAAAAATTGTGCATGTTCTTTATTTGACTGTAACAATACATCACTGTTGTATCTCGAATACACAGTCACCTATAGCTTGAGCGACACAAGATCATTCTTCACCAAATTTGGATGGTTTTTAGATCATATCAATGCAGAGATATTTTAAAAGTTTCAGGTGATTCTATCCATGGAATGAAAAGATATACGAAGCCCTAGTTCAGGCCCGAGAGGCAATAATTTGCTATAAAATTCAAATTATGCATTTTCAAAACATAAAAATTTTATCAATGTGATCCACATCACTTGTAGAGTCTTTCCATACTGATAATCAAGAGAATTACATCATTTGAATGTCATGGAGGGTTTTGACCTTGCTGTCCTGCCAGGGTTCTTGTACACAGTCCACTGAAACAAGCTATTTCATGCATTCCAGAGTATAATATCTTCTTCCAAACATCATACACACGTTGTTACTCATTGTTCCATCCTCCAAAATCTTGAGAACCCCCTGTCCTCCTTCATCTTCATCGAATCACCTATGAAATAGGTATTCATTAGCTAAGAATAGACCCTCTAAAGCTCCTAAACTGACTCCTAAGCCAACTCATACTCCTAGGAAGACTCAACCATCTTCTCAACATAGAAATCCTGTGTATATCACCTTGATACTCTCGTATAATCCGTACAAGGAAGCTATTACATGATGTCAAGGATTAAAATGACCTTAACTAGCCTATATTACTCCTTAAATGCCAAGTCAAGTCACCTTACCAACTTCTTACAAGCATATATTCATTTTTACAACATATTTAACTCTAACACACATAAAAACATGTATCATGGTCTTATATGACCTTATTATTTGTTGTTCCTTGATGCTCCTACATCAGCACACCAGCGTAAGACCAAGATTGTTATGGTAAGTGCTAACCAAGAAAAGAGACTAATTCATGAAAACCATAATCAGTTTTGTTTACTTTTATTAAAGGATAAACAAGATGGGGTGGAAATTTCATATGTTTATAACCAAGGGATAAAGGATTTGGATAGTATTATTTAGTCTTTTTAGGAAGTATTTCAAACTCCCAATGGGTTACCACCAAAATAGGAGGTAGAGCGTGAGATTCAGCTATTGCCAGAGTCCCCTCTACTAAACATCGAATTGTATAGGCAATCCTTACTGGAGAGTACAAAGGTAAAGAAACTAATCTAGGAGCTATTGGACCAAGGGGTAATACGCCCAAACACCTCGCCATGCAGTTCACCTATTGTGATGGTGCCAAAGAAGGATGGTTCTTGGAGGGTGTGTATCAACTACCGAGCCTTGAATAAGATCACCATAAAGAACAAATATCCACTTCCATACATAGTTGACCTTCTGGGCCAGCTTCAGCATGCAAATTTTTTCATTAAGTTGGATCTCAAGTAAGATTATCACCAGGTCAGGATGAAGGAGCAGTATATATGGAATAATTCCTTCAAAACAAAACATGGTTTGTATGAATGGTTAGTACTTCCATGTGGTTTACGTAATGCACCCGCTACATTTATGAGATTGATGAATGATGTATTGCGGGAATTCATATATTCATGTGTCATTGTTTATCGGGATGATATTCTGATTTTTAGTGCCACAAGGGAGGAACATCTAACACATTTACAACAAGTCTTGCAAGTTCTCCATGAAAAACAACTGCTATGCAATATGAAGAAGTGTGAATTTTCCAAACAACCACTTGTCTATCTTGGGCACATAGTTGAAGGAGGAGAGCTATGAATGGATCTAAAGAAGGTGGAGCCATCACCAACTAGATGACACCAACAGGAGCCATAAAGACTATAAGTTTTGTGGGATCAGTAAAATACATGAGGAAGTTCATTTTAGGCTTCTGTGCTATTACAACACCTCTACACATAGTGGCTGCAAGGAGTAAGGGTTTTCACTAGGGTAAAGAACAAGATAAGGATTTTGAGTTGTTGAAATACAATATTAGTCATGCTCTAGTAAATTATCTTCCTAATTTGCAATAGCCCTTTAAAGTAGAGACAAATGCTAGTGATTATGCTATGGGAGCAGTGTTGCTACAAGGAGGTAATCCAGTATGTTATTATTCAAAGACTTTCGCTTCAGCAGTTAGATGATATTCTATTTATGATAAAGAGATGTATGCACTAGTTCAGGAAATAAAGAAACAAAAACATTATTTGTTGGGAAAAGAAACTATTGTGCACATTGACCGCAATCCTCTCTAGTATTTGCAAGCATAGTCTAAATTGTAGCAAGCAAGGCACTATAAATGGATGGGGTTCCTTCAGTAGTTTCATTTGGTGATCAAGTATAATAAATGTAGCACAAATTTTATGGTAGACTTGTTGTTTAGGCCACCAATACAAGAGAAAATATCTTGTTTGGTTACTATCTCTTAGATTGAGCCCTTCACAAAGGAAGTTTATGGGGAGACATATGCTCAAGACAAAGATTTTAGGGTAACATATCAACATTTGCACTCTCAAGGGCCTGAAAGGATGGGTATTGAATATTTTTATCTCAAAGATGGGCTGCTCTACTGATAGGGGAAATTTTGTGTGCCAAAGGAAGAAATACTTTTATTGATGAGGGAAGCACATACCTCGAAAGTAACAGGAAATTTCAGTGTTGGGAATACTCCATCCTACTTATAAAGCTATGTGTATTGGCCCAATATGCAAGAATAAGTATCTAAATTCATAAGAGGATGTAAACTTTGTTGTACAAGCAAGCCTAAAATTAGGAAGGAAGGTTTATATATGCCTTTATCGGTCCCTACTCATCCTTGGGAAGATATTTCTATGGATTGTGTAGGAGGACTACCTATGTCTAAACATGACCATAACTATCTATATGTTGTTGTTGATAGATTCAGTAAGATGTGTGTTCTTATGGCATGTAAAAAGACAATAAAATCATATGAGGTAGTTGAACTCTTCTTTGTTAATGTATGAGTGCATTTTGGCTTACCAAAGTCTATTGTTTCTGACAGAGATTCCAAGTTCTTGGGGAAGTTTTGGACTAGTTTGTGGGACAATATGGACACCAAGTTATAGAGGAGAATATCCTTCCATCCACAAATAGATGGGAAAACAAAAGTGGTGAATAGGACTTTGGTGTAGCTAAACAGAGGGTATAGTAGCAAATATCCACGGAATTGGGATGAGTCCTTAGCCTACATTCAGTATTCCTACAACCGAGAATTACACACATCCATTATGAATTCACCATTTGAAGCATGCTTAGGATATCTACCTACGAATCTACTAGACATAGCAGTTGGGCAGCAAGAACAAGGGGATATATATGATTTAGGGGTGACTAAAGCAGCAAAATTCATTGAGAGGATCTAGAAAATCTATCTCAAAGTGAAAGAATAGTTGGAAATATCTCAAGTCAAGTATAAGGCTAGACATGATCAGCATATGAGAGAGCACAAAATTCATGTTGTAGACAAGGTTTGGCTTGACTTGAGTATTATAAGGCCAAGTAAGGAAACTCAAGCCACTATGGTATGGACCCTTCACCATATTGGAGCAGGTTGGAGAAAATGTATTTAGGCTTGATTTTCTACCATTCATATGGATGTACTCATTAGTAATTTGTGATAACTTACACCTATATGATCCATCCATGCTTGATGAAGAAGAAGGATTTCAGTTGTTACCTTCCATAGAATATTGCATCTTGGATTCACAAGGTAAATTAGAGGAGGAAATAGTGTTGCAGAAGAAGATCAAAGAGACAAGGAGAGGTCCGTAGGAGTCTTGGAAAGTTGGACTAAAGGAGAAGACACCAAGGCATGCCTAGTGGTACTCAAAGGATCAAGTGAGGGAATTGTTTCCTCATCTACTCCCCCACTAACATTTTGTGGGACCAAAATCCTGTTCAAAGATGTTTTTATCTTTCTACTCAAATTAGTACATTGAAACGATAAAAACAAAACTAACCTCATACGATGTGGGGTTTAATGTACTCATAGAGCTGATTGATACAAAAGGATAGGTGCAAATTAGATGAACTCATTGCGATCTGGATAGACCTACAAAATAGAGAAAACTAAGATAAAAATGGATTAGTAGATATGTGTAGGGGGATTCCCAATGAAGCCAATTCGAAGAATTTTTACCTTCCTTTCATGGATGTCAATCCCCGTTTCACAAGAGAAAGTGATATAAATGAAAAATAGATGGATAACATGCAAAAAATGATAAATACCAGAACCTAAAAATGTTGATGTATAAAGAAGCTACTGATATGATCAAAATAAATGTAAATCAAACCAAACATGCATGAATCGACAGAAAATTAGGTTGGATGAGAGGAACCTACCAAATGAGCCTACAAACTCTTCATTTGTAGATGGAAGGATTCCAAGAAATGGGATTGCTAAGGGGATCACAAGGTCATGAGAATGGTATGATGATACAAGTATAAAAACAAGGGCATTATGATGATATGATGATAAGTGGACTCACAATAATGTCATAGTTTTGCTATCACTTCTCACTTTGTCTGAAAGAGGGGGGAAGGCTCTTATTTATAGCCTGAAGAGGGGATTAAGTGAGTGGGGGATAAGATTAGAATATTAAATTCATGAGTGGATTTTCATGGATTAAATATGAATATTAAATTCATAAGTGGATGAATATTAAATTCACAAGTGGATGAATATGGATTTACTATTTGAATATTAAATTTATAAGTGGATGAATATGGATAATTTTTTTAATATTAAATTCATAAGTGGATTAATATGGATAATTTTTTGAATTTTAAATTCAGAAGTGGATTGCATGTGAATTATTTTGGAATTTTAAATTATCAAGTGCATTGACATTGATTATTTGGGAATTTCAAATTTAGAAGTGTTGTGACATGGATTATTAAATTCATAGGTGGAATGACATGGATTACTTTGGAATATTAAATTCGTAAGTTGATTTAAAAGGGATTAACATTAATTAATTATATATGTATTTTTGGTGGGAAATGGAATTCAAATGAAATTAGGAGGGAAGAGGAATTTGAGTGGGTAATCCTAATGCAAAAGAGAAAATGCAGGGTGAATTTGAGGAATGATACCAAAAATGGGTGTCTACATTTTCCCCTTTTTGATGAGTGATTTGTGTTGGGCAAGCCGCAAGACAAAAATGATGAGGTGATGAAAAGATGATTGATCAAGTGTTCCCCCTAAAACTTGGGATTGATGAAATAAAGGAAGTTAATCACAAGTTTGAATGGGATAGATGTTGAAGGTCATGTGGATGAAGATAAATGGGTAAAATGATGAGGCAAGGCAAGATTCCTCAAGTAAAAAGGATTGCAATAGAAACTATGACGGTGACTCCAATATCACATGGGTAGAGGAACGATTGCGGTCAAATGAGACAGGAGAAAATGATTTATGAGCCATAGAGTGGGAAAAAATTACTTTGAAATGGAGGGAATCTAATGGGAATCCTCTCAAATGGATGCAAATGAGGAGGAACCATGGGTCATAGGAAAACATCAAAGTATACACCACCAAATGTGAAAATAATGTGAAATCCTTCATATGTGAGGAATCAAGTGAACAATATGCATCTGTAAAGGACATGGATATGAAATAATGATGCCCCAATATAGGGCATGAATATGGTCAAAAGGTGAGATGTAAAAAATTGATGGTACAAAATGTTACAAGAGGAAATAATTATGGCCACAAAGGTGGATTTTGAGAATAGAAAGGGATAGTTCCAATTTTGGATAAAATGCCCCAAGGGGAGAATAATTATGGTTTTGAATATGTGTTTCTTAAGAAATGTTTTCATTTGAAGAAAGGAGAAAACATGCCTTTTTATTAGACGAATAGGGGAAGAATTCAATCTTCTTGTGCGAAGCAAAAAGTAGAGAAGATGTTTGTTAGGGAAAATAGTAGGGGATAGGTGATGATTGCTATGGTGAAGGCATGCATCATTTACCTTAAAATTGAAGATATAGGGGTCCTTTAAATCTGCTTTGAAATTTTTCCTTCTTCTATTATGAAGCTTTAATTGGCAATAGATAATGACTATTTTTTCTCCATTTTTTGTTCTAGATTCTTGTACTTAATGACTTTGTCTCTTCCTAAAATTTGTCATTTGTAGTGAAATAATCTTGAGCTATTCCTTGTGTAATATGATCATCTTGTAGCATTGATTCTCCACTTTGTCTTATACTTCATATCTATACTTGATCAGTTGTTTGTTGTCATCCCATCATGAACTCAAATTTGTTGTGGTATGATAATGTTTCAGGATTGAAAGAGGTGGAAGGATTGATAAGGTTACGGATGGATCCTGACTTCCTTCGATGTTATATAAGTACTAATATTAAGGTGCACCTAGGGAAATTGATTCTTCTAATATGAACTTCTATAGCCATGATGAGGAAAGTACAATATGTAAATTATTTGTAAGACACTTCATAGAATGACAGATACTAGAGATGAGGAATACCAGTGCTATACAACCTTTATGGACATGGCTTGTAGTGATTCTCTTTTTGTGTGTCTTGATTCTGAAAATAATACTAGAGATACCCTTGAGTAGGACAATGAAGTTGTACTTTTTGATTCTATCTTTATCCATTCATGTATCTTATATGTTCTTATTTTTGAAGTGTTCATTTTCTTGAGAGCTAGGGTGAAAGTGTACATGAATAGGGAGAGATATGCGCAACTATGCAGCTCTAACAGAAAAGATAAAGTTGTGTGTCCACATGTACCTGATTTGCTAAGAGTTGAGAGAAATGATGGGAAAGTTTTGGAAACAATGAAGATGAAGGGAGAGAAATGATGGAAACATGGAGGAGATGAGGAAGATGAAGAATTTATAGAAGAGGAAAAATATGATAAAACGAATAAAGGAAAGAAATTATAGGAGTAGGAAATGGAGTGAAAGCTAGGGGTCTAGAGAAAAAGAAAATAGAGAAGGGTGAGAGGAGTAGTAAATGAGGAATTTGAACAATAGGGAAAAGACAAGATGATAAAATTCAACATATTAGAGGGCGGATTCAGGAAAAGGGGAGAAAAAAGTGCATAATGAAGGTAGTGGAGTAGAAAAGATACAGTGAAGGAGGTGAAGAAGATGAAGTAAGAGAACTAGAAGAGATGAAAAAGATGAAGAATTTGAAGAATATGAAAGAGATGATAGAACAGAGAAAAAAGGAAACTCAGGAAGATGTGGAGAAGATCAGAGAAAGGAAAAGAAAGTAAGAGATAGGGGTGGTAGAGAAGAATGATAAAAGAAGGGGATGAAGAAGAATAAAATATTACATTACTACTTTGAGAAAGGACAATAAGGATGAGTCTGCGGTGGAGACCACATGGGATGAGCGACTGGTCAAATAAATACTAGACATAAATATTCTGGATGAATTGGAGCCTTCCAAAGAAAAAGGTAATTTATCTCTTAAAATTCCTGAGACTCTCTTGGCTAGAGCTAAATATACGATGGAAGGAGCTTTTTTTGTGAAATTTCTAGGTACTAGACCCACCATAGATTATTTTAGAGGTTGGGCCAAGAGGAGATGGGATTCAAATGGAGCCATTGAGGTCGTGGCCTATGTGAATGGTTTCTTCCTAGTCACTTTGCATAGTAAAGAACGTGTAGCCAAAATTTTGGCATAAGGGTTGTGGTTTCTTAGAAAATCACATGTGTTAGTCTAGAAATGGAAACTGGCTTTTAACCCTTTTGAGAAAATTATTTCTGATTTTTTGATCTAGGTTAATATTCTAGGATTTCCCCTGGAGTTTTGGGAACTAGAGGTCCTTATAGGTATTGCAAAGAGCTTGGATTACCCTATAGCTTTGGATCCAGTCACAAAGCTAAGACAAGGCTTACTCATGCTAGATTTTGAGTCAACATGTGACAAGATGCTAGTTTGGAAAGTAATATCAAATTGATGACAATAGAGGGAGTTGAGTGAAAAGATTCAATTATGAACCATCCCCTTTTTCCTATAGTAAATGCAAGCTGGTGGGCCATGACTTCATAAGATGCCCTCAATCTAAGAAAAAGAATGAATCAAACATAAAAACTCAGATTCCAATAAATAATAAGGAGAATTTAGAATGGAGTCAGATTGGGAAAATACTAGGGTGGTGATTAATGAGAAGCCGTAAAATCAAGATATACCAAAAGAAGTCAGTCCCTCAGGATCACCTAAAGATAAAACTTTGGTCAAGGGATTGTTTGTCACAAAATATCAATACAAAGAAAAAGACAAATGAAACTAGGATCCAGTCTTGGAAGAGGTGGTTCTAGAAACAAAGGATGTGTATGTCTAGGAATCGGAAGGAAACTATGCTCTGCAAGTTGCTTGTGGACCCTCATTGGACAAGGTTTCGTCAATAGGTCAGAGTTCATTTGGTCAAAGACAAGAGGATGCCATTGCTACCTCAATTTTTTTGGGGATTTTAACGTATTATGTTTCAGATACGTATGAAAATGTTGCATCTCCCAAAACACCGGTAAGTAAATCTAAACCAGTTACTCAATGCAATTTTAGAGTAGATGTAGGAAAAGATTCAGCTATAAGGGGTAGGAAAAGTAATTAGGAATTAAGGTAAAACAATTATAGGAAGGAGGTGGATATTGGAATACAAAGCACTTTGGGGAAGGATTTTTCCCGTAGTAATAAATTATAAATGATTCTTATTTCATGGAATATTAGGGGTTTGAATAACCCTAGTAAAAATAGAACAACTAAGGACCTTAGAATCATAAATAAACCTGATATTTTAATGCTTTAAGAAACTAAAATGAGAATGGGTAGATTTAAATAGGTGAGTAGTATTATTTGGAAAGAAGGTTGTTGGGATGGAAGTAGCTCCTCTGGAGCCTCGGGAGGTATAGTTATTATGTGGAATCCTAAAGTAGTGAAGGGTGAAGTGATTCTCACTTCCCCAGGGCATGTGGTAATACATTTTGCTGAGATTCAGTCAAAGAAAACTTGGTATGTATCAAATATTTATGCCCCAAATAAGACTTGTGAAAAAAGGAAATTATGGGAGAATCTGTATAAATTCAGATAAATTTTCAAGGAAAAATATTAGATCATTGGTGGGGATTTCAACACCCCCCTCTCCCCTAGAGAGAAGAAGGGTGGCTTCATTTTTTATTCTGATGGCATGGAATATTTAGCTGAATTTATAGCCAGAAATTATTTGTTTGACTTGGAGTTGGAGGGCCAAAATATACTTGGGTGAATATAAGGATGGGGTCTGAGATCATTCAAATTAGACTGGACAGATTTTTAGTTAGCCATTTTTGCATGATCAATCAACTTTATTCTCTAAAAACCCTCCCCATAATCGGTTCAAATCATAATCCTTTACTCCTAAATTTTGGGATGAATCATCCCAAAAAAGCAAGACCTTTCAGGTTTGAAAAGATTTGGCTGGATCATCTAGATATTTTCAATAGAATTCAGAAATGGTGGGGTATCCAATTTCATGGTGTGGCTAGTTTTAGATTGAGTTTTAAACTAAAAAATGTTAAAAGTAATCTCAAAAGATGGAATAAGGAAACCTTTGGGAATATTTTCCAAGAAAAAATAGAATTGTTGAGGAACTAATGGAGGATGATGACCTTAACCATGTTCCCAAATATCAAGATTAGAAACCGTTGATTGAATATCATGATATTTTGGCTAAGAGGTTTACTAGAGACAAAAATCAAGGGTGAAATGGCTCAAGGAGGGTGATAGGAATACTAAAATTTTCCACTTCACAGCTACTTCAAAATCCAACCTCCTGAAAAATTGATGAAATGAGAAGAGAGAATGGGGTGATCTATTCAGAGAGTAAGGTAATCAATGATACAATAATAAATTACTTCAAGGATATCTTCTATGTGGGGTAGGCTGTGGAGGAGAATGCTCAAAATAAATTTCTTTATCTTTTCATAATGTAATTTTCCCTCTTGAAAATAGAGATCTCTTAAAGATACCCACGGAGGAGGAAATTTGATTTGTTGTCTTTGATATGGAACCAAATAAATCTCATGGTCCTGATGGTTTCCTTACTTTTTTCTTTCAAAAATTATGGGAGGTGATCAAGCAAGAGGTTATTAAGATGGTTCAAGACTTCTTCAACAATGGGCACCTCCTGATACAGATGAATAACACTTTCTTAGTCCTCATTCCTAAAGTAGTTGAAACCAAAGAAGTTAAGGAATTTAGACCAACAAGTCTCTTCAATACTAGTTATAAACTGATTACCAAAATCATTGCTGGCATCAGAAATGTTTTGGCCAATTTCATCTTGTCTAATCAAGGATATTTTGTTCCGTGAAGGAAAATTATGGATACTATCATGGTGATCTAAGAATCTATTCATTCTATTAAAAACTCAGGAAGATATGTTATGTTTATCGAGTTGGATATACATAAAACATATGATAGGATTTCTTGGTCCTTCCTTCGGGCCATTTTCATTAAGTTGCTTCAATATCTCCTTTGTTAACATTATCATGACTTGTATCAACATAGCTATATTTTTGGTTCTGGTGAATGGAAAATCGGAAGGTTTCTTCCAAGCAAGCCAAGGTTTGAGACAAAGAGACCCTCTCTTGCCCTTTCTTTATATTATATTGGTTGAGTCTTTAAGTAGGATTTTTCAACAAGCTTTGTCTTCTAATAGTATTCAAGGTATTAAAATCTCTAATGGCCTTCCAAATTTTTGTCTTAATCAGTTTTTTTATGATAATTTCCTGTTGGGTAAAGCCTTTGTCTAGTAAGCCTCTAACTTTAAGGTTATTCTAAATGACTATGAATTGGTCTCGGGATAGTTGGTTAATTTTCATAAAAGTGTTGTTTTTTTCATTAATATAGAGTATCTGATCCAAGTTAGATTATTTCGCATTTTGGGGTGTCAGATTAAGCAATTTCCCAAATCCTATTTGAGAATGCCCCTTGTCCAAAAAAGCTTGATGTATCTATCTAGAATACCCTATTGGAGAGAGTGAACAAAAAAATTCTTTTCGGAAGGGTATCCTTCTCTCTCAGGTAGGTAAGATTCAATTACTTCAAATTTCCCTTCAAGAAATTCCTATTTATGTCATGTCCCTCTTTAAGCATCCTGCCAAAATCATTAGGTCCCTGGAAAAAAATTAGAAAAGATTCCTATGGGCGGGAGCAGAGGATAAGTTCAAGTTTCCGCTCGTGGCTTGGGAAAAACTTATTAAACCCAAATTATGTGGTGGCCTAGGATTAAAAAACATCAATCTCATGAATGAGGCACTGATAGCTAAAGCTGGTTGGAGGATTGTTAAAGAAGAGGGTCTTTGGGTGGACATCATCAAGAAGAAATACTTGTGGAATATAGGCATATTGGACTCCTTTTTCAACCAAAATGATTTTCCTAGAGGATCATTATTCTATATTTCCTATGTGGCTTCTAAGGACATACTGAATAAGGGTTCGATATGGGAGATTGGAAAAGGTAAGAAAATCGGTTTCTGGAATGATATTTTTCTTAAAGATTATGCTTTGGATAACATGGAGTCTTGGAAAATGGTAGCACAATACTACAAAGATAGGGGAAAATTTGGATACGGGACTATTGGATTTAGGAGGGAGCCATCAGCTGGGAGGTCATTTCCCCCCCTCTGGTTTATAATGGGTACTTCCATCCTTTTTGGGATATCAATAACAAATTAAGGAATTTCTACATACCTAATTTACAAGACAAGGAAGATCCCATTAAATGAAAAGGGGAAGAATCTGGGAATTATTCGGTTAAATCATCCTATAGACTAAATTTTAAAGATTCTATTCAAAAAGAGTATTGGGGTAGACTCTAGGTGAAGGATCTTACTCCTAAAGTAAATATCTTCTATTGGTTGGTGGTCCAAAATAGGATCCTTACAGTGGATAATCTTAGGAAACGTGCTCTGAATATTCCCAACAGATTTTCACTTTGTAGGAAAGAGGAGGAAAATGTCAATCATCTTCTCCTTTATTGACCCTTCTCTCAAAAGGTTTTTGTGACTATCCAGGAACTATTAAAAATTCAATGGATCATGCCAAAGACTATTGAGGATTTTTGCATACAATGGGAGATCCCCTTCAAGTTCCCCATTTTGGTGATGGCCCCGAAAATTGCCCTTCCACATCTCTTTTGGGGTTTATAGAAAGCTAGGGATTATTGTATCTTTCGTGACCAGAAGGCTAATCTCAAGAAATTCTGAAGTAGAGTCATAGTGGCCATCAAAGAAAATACCAAATTGTTTAAAGGTAAGGAAAAAAAATACTATCTGAGACAGGGATAATTTTAGTGGCAAATATTCATAATATGGAAAATATTCCATTTTTGAAAAATTTGAAAAGGAAAATTTTCTAGCGTGGGTCAATGACTTGTTCACCTAAAAATTACAGTTTAATTTTTTTTAGGGGTCAACTTTTCCTACCCTTGAAACTATCCCCTATATAATCCTAGATTATTCACCAGGTAGAACACTACTAGCTCACTCATACCACCTAGGGGAATATGTATTATCAAGTAAAGTAAATGCACGATAGGAGGGTAGAGGCTACAAACGCGTGACAAGAGGACGGAAGCTACAAACGAGCAGCATAGAGTTTGTTAACATGTGACATGGAGAGTTTGTTGACGCACGACATGGAGAGTTTTTTGATGTCTGACTGGAGTGTGGAGGAAGTAGATGCGTGACAAAGAGTTTATTGACATGCAACATGGAGATTTTTTTATCGCTCAACCAAAGGGCAGAGGCTACAGACATGTGATAGAAGATTTGTTGTCGCGCATCAATAAGGTGGTTGACACGCATCAAAAAAGCTCACTGACACATGTCAACATCCTTGTTGATGTGCATCAATGAGCCTTGTTGATGCGTGTTAACCACCTTGTTGACACACGTCAACAAGGGTCTTGTCCGACAAGAGTGTGGAGAAAGTAGATGCGGAACAGAGAGTTTTTTGATGCGCAACACAGAGATTTTATTATCACGCGACCAGAGGGCAAGGGCTACAGACGCGTGATAGAATATTTGTTGTCACATGTCAACAAGGTGGTTGACACACATCAACAAACCTCACTGACTCGTGTCAACAACCTTGTTGATGCATGTCAATGAACCTCGCTGACGCACGTCAACCATCTTGTTGATGCATGTCAGCGAGGCTCATTGACGTGCATCAATAAGGTCATTGATGCATGTCAGTGAGGTTCGTTAATGCACATCAACCACCTTGTTGATGTGCGATAGCAAATATCTTGTCGTGCATCTGTAGCCTTCTGTCACACCTCTTAAAAATTAGGAAAAAAATTTGTTGTTGGACCCCCAAAAAAATTTCCTTCCCGCGAAACCGGTTCCAAGGATATTCGCTAGGTATTTTCCACCTCCAATTTCTAAGAGGTCTCTTAAAATGAACCCTGATCTGAGATGGGAGGAAGAAGTTCTTACAATTTTTTCCATCAGTCTAGTGGAGATCAAAATACCAATAATTCACACCAAATGGACCAGGTCGGAGAACAACGTATTTAAGCTAAATTTTGATGGTGCATTAAAACAGAATCTGGGACCTACTGGGGGGAGGGATCGTTAGAAGCAATGATGTTGATTGGTTAAATGCCTATGTTGGTCCATTAGGGAGACAAACTAACAATATGGTAGAGGATAAAGCTCTTCTATGGGGTGTCAACTTGGCTATGGATAGAGGGATAAAAAATATCTAGATTGAGGGGGATTCCCTCATTATTTTTAATGCTTTCAACAATAATAACACTATTAATTGGACCTTAAGAAATGTTCTTAGTGATTTCATGGAAATTTTTAAATTTTTTGACAAGGTCTCAATTAATCATACCTTGTGCCGAGGTAATACGTGTGTGGATAAGTTGGCAAATTTTGGCGTACAACACCATGATTAAAAAATCTAGAGTAAAGGTGATGATTTTCCCTCAGCAATCAATGAAGCAATTGGTAGAGATAGACTGCACTAAAATTGATTATTCTTACATGAGTGAGCATTGGTGTCACTTGAGCCAAGATAATTTACTTAAGGGGAGCAATTTCAATTTATGTCTTTTTGTTTCTAATTTTTTTTAGAATTAGAAGTGTGAGTGAGTGTCATAGGTTTTTCATTGTGAATATGGGTGGCGAAAGGATCAGGGTTGAGCTAAAAATTCAGAGTATTGGTGCTTTTAATTGGCCTTTGTGGAAAAAGCTCAGGATTTGGGGTTTTTGCAATTTTATCTCTAAATTGCATGGTTACAATCCTTTTTTGTCAAAGGATTTTGGTATGGCTTGGAATAAGGGAAAGTTTACAGTGAGAGGTATGAAAATTTAAGTCATTGAGAGCACCATTGTTCAAGCTACAGAGATGCAAATGGAAGGGCTCAACATTTTGAAAGATAGGACCTGTAGAGAGCACACAATTAAGACATTTTGTGGGTAAGGAAAGGTGTTATTTTTTCACTAATGGCATTGCTAGATATTGTATTCTAGGAATTTGGAAGGAGGTGTGTCTCCAAATTATGAAGTACATTACTTTGGAGGGAAAATATCATAAAATTTACACACGTCATTTATCTTTCCTTAACATTTTTAGACATAAAATCATGGTGAGCATTCCATTTTTCCTTTTGATTTCATTGATTGCTTCTTTGAAGGCATTCTAGAATGATAAGGCGGAGACACCTCTCTATGAAGGGATCATCCTTCTAGTGTATGAGAATGGGAAACCCATCCCTGCCATTTCCCTTAAAGATAAGGAAGAGGAGGAGGACATCACCCTGGTGGAGTGCCTCACCAAGATGAGGGTTGGTAAAATGTTTGTGTATAGCAACATTGTGGAGGGTGAAGGACTAGATAAAGGGGTGGAAGGAAGAGGTCAAGCTAGCACTTCTAGAAATAAGGGTATAGATGGTGGTGACAAGGGTCTTGAGGGGCTGATCAACAAGGTTTAGTATTTATATAGGGTTATACAGGATATGAAGGATACTAATTTTGAATATCAAGAAACCATGATGGAATTAATTTGAGCTTCCAAAAAAAATTTGTTTAGCCTAGGTGAATTCCAAGAAGAAGATTATTATGTTGGAAAAACAAGTCAAATATTTGAGCAATAGGATGGACGTGATGGAGGAGGGCACAAAAAAGAGAAAGTTTAATTTGTGTATCAATAGCTCTGAGGAAGATTTGGAAGAAGATATGACTGAGATGAGAAAAGAGGAGGAACTCAACAAAGATAGTCCTGCTAGCAACAAGGAAGCTTCCCCTAAAATTTAAATGATCTTCTGGTCTTACACTGTTGGCGGGATTTTTGCAAACTATCTCAACCTGGTTTTTTCCGTTTGTTTCGTTTAGTGCCTCGGGTTTTTTGCTCATGGTCCGACTTTTCATTGTAAGAGTTAAGCTTGTTTAACTCCTTATGGACCTTTCTTTCTCTCTTTTTTTGGTTGTTTTTTGCTCCTTTTGTTGTTTCCTCCTTTGTAACGCCCCTGCAATCCGATCCTCATTTTTACCTTTTCTAATAAAAAAGAAGAAGAACAAAATAGAAATAGGAGACAAGATGAGAAAAGAAAACATAGTAGAAGATGAATTTAGGAACAACGTAGAGAAAAATGCAAAATTAAAGTAGTAGAATAGAAAAGATACAGTGAAGGAGGTGAAGAAGATGGAGAATTTAAAGCAGATGAAAGAGATGATAGAATAGATAAAATAAAGAAACTAGAGAAGAGAACAGGAAGATGTGGAGAAGATCATAGAAGGTAACGAAAAGGGAATATGGTACAGACTACAGGAGATGTGTGTGGATGATAAAGGGGCTAAAAAAAGGTTGGATAGAGAAGAAGTAAAGGAGGATGGTGCAAAGACAAAGAGAGAAAAGAACAGAGATTTGGAAGGAGAAAATGAAAACAAAGAAAATGATGTAGTAGGAAGGGATTGAAAAATGATATGGATATTAGGGAGCATCAGAAAAGTAGTGAGGAGAAAGAGAGTAGGAATGACACAAAGTGAAAAAGATGTAAAAATGAATGACATGAGGATAAGAAGATAAGAGGGGTGTATGATGAAGATATTGAAAAGAGTGAAGAGAAGATGGAGAGGTGGGGAAGAAGTGACAAGAAAGGGTGGAGATGGAGAAAAGGAAGGGGAGGAAAGAGAGAATGGATGAGGGGGAATGCAATGCCAGTGAAAATATGTTAGGGGAAGACCAACAATAATTATTTTTGGTGAAGGATGAGAGGAAGAGTGAAGAAAGGTAAAAAGGGAATGGAGAATGGAAGAGGAAATACCAACAAAGGGACGTTAGGGGAAGACCAAAAATAATTATTGTTAGTTCAAGATGGAGAAAGGAGTGGAAAATAAATGGAGAAGGATGAAGAGAATGAGAAAGGTAGTGGAGGGTGATGTTGAGTGATTTTTAGGGGTCAACCAGAAATAATAACTATAAGCATGGGAACTGAAGATCATCATGATATAATTTTAGGGGGAGACCAACAATAATTTCATTAGTGGATATGAAGGATGATGGATCGGGAGGTGGAAAATGGGTGAAAGGAGTAGAATTGTAAGGTGGGGATGGTGGACGTACTCTATGATTTCATAGGTTGGGAAAAGGTAATGGTAGGGGAGATGGGGAAGAAGGAATGGTCAACAGAGAGGGTTGTGAGTGAGGCATTGTCCAGAATGACATGTATGCTTTGAGTAAGATTATCGTGCTACATGAATAGTTAAGTAAATGTGTCAAGCTGGAGATGAAAAGGTAGGAATGGTTAGAATGGTGATTTCTATGCCATGTAGTATAAGGGGAGAAGAATGGTGAGGAGGGTGATGTGGGGAGAAGTGACAGGAGGATAAAAGTGATGAGTGGGGATGAATGGATCAAAGACATGATGACCATGATGAGGGATGAGGAGTTGCAGGATAACGAACTATCTTTAAGAGGGATTCTCAAGTAGGATTCACAAACTGCAATGGAGATCAAGTAGAATTCCCAAACTGAAAAGTGTATTAGAGAGAACATTCATAGAAGTTAATGGATTTCATGGAATTATGGATGATTGTAAGTTATGTCATCCTTAAAGGTAAACATATGGATATATATTTCATGGTTTGAAATTAGATATGGAAGAAAGTGATCTTAATAAAAGGTGACATTATCAAAATAAACACCACATAATCGTAAACAAGAATAAACGGGAAAACCATGCTTCAAACGAGATTGGAGGTAAACAAGAAAGATAAGCAATGAAGGAATTACACTTGCATTCAATAGCAGGTGTTAACACATAACCAATGATAGTTAGTTATACCAAATACCAAGGGGGAAAGATGGATTAGGGGTCTTATAAACCTAATGTTGACATGACAAAGGGGTTTCAGATGTAACATGTACGTGAGAAGAGGGTTCTCCATAGGTGGTTTTTCCTAGCACTATGCCCCAGCTCTAGGAAGGGGGAAGATGCAAAATAAACAATGTGGGAAGTCTACAATGTCTATGAGAAAATTAATTGATGTGGGAAGCTTTCTTATGATGTTATGATATATAGAAGGTTGGTCAATGTGGGAAACCTTTGCTGTCATGATATAATAGAGTATCCATCCTTCGAGGGCATCGTTTGCTTTTTTATTTTTCCCTTGGATTTTTGACTTTTTCTTTTAGATGTTAGGATAATATATGCATGATAGTTGTCCTTTGAGGTATCATTCTATTTTTATTATATGCTTTTTATGAATAATTTTCTTTTGAGGGATCAGTCTATTTTTATTATATGATTTTTATGAACAATTGTCCTTCAAGGGATCAGTCTATTTTTGGATAAGATAGCATGAGATAGGAGCATCCATAATTTTGAATTTCTTTCTCTTCTTTTTTTTGATGGGGAAGAGCTGGATATAGCTAGGTAGACCACTTAGGAGGAGACAATGATTGTACAAGTGACAACTTTGGACCCTTAGCATGGTTCCAATAGTAAAACAAGAAGGTGATGGGTGTAATGATCACGGAGTTCTCACCAAAAATGGAGAACCTATCCATAAGGAAAATTCTATGGAAAGAGCCATGGTGCCCATATTTAAGGTCATGTCTAGGAAGTGACGGTAGACCACATAGTTCCATATCATTACAATGATAGATGGAAGGGGCTAATGATGGAGGAATGACCTAAATATATAACCATATACTCATTGGTATATATGCTAACAATAGAATGGCCGTAAGTGCAATGCATTAAGAGGTTCTATCTATAGTTTACCATAAAGGAAAGCCAAACAATAGGCCCTAGACCCGTACTTTTGCATGATATTCTTTCTAGAGTGGTGATATTCTAGTTTTCTTTTAAGACAAGGTCACTAATTTTAAAGGCATGTTCTTTTATATGCTTGTTATAAGCACACTAGACACACTCCTGATAAAGATGATGATGCTTAAGAGTAAGGAGGTTGTGCTTGTCTAACAACTCATGTTGCACTAGACGCTCTTGGTGATATTCTTCATTAGAAATGAAGTCATGAAGAGACAACGCAAGGATTTAATTTAAAATTTGAGGGGAAGAATGAATTTAGAACCATATACAAGATAAAAGGGGTTAGCACTCGTGGAGGTATGGACGTTGGTCCGGTAAGCCCAAATAGTGAAGGGAGCCTGAAGATTCTAGTTAAGACCTACTTTATTGATGGTTTCAGCAATGATGTTACACAAGATCTTGTTAGTCGCTTCGACCTGGCCGTTAGCTTGAGGATAATAAGGAGATGAGAAAATAACCTATATATTGAAGGATTCATAGAGTTTCTTAACATCTTTGTTTTTTAATGACTTTTTGTTGTCCATGATGATCTTGTGAGGGACATCGAAGTGACAAATTATGTGTTGGTAGATGAAGTTAATGATCTGATTAGCTTTAGTTGAGGTGAGTGGGATTTCTTCCGCCCACTTGGTGAAATATTCAGTTGCAGTGATGATGGATTGATGATGTTGAGAAGAATGAGGATTGATGGTACCAATGAGATTGAGGCCCCATTGCGAAAAGGACCAAAGGTCCTGAGCTAGTTCTAAGGCCTGGCTAGGAATGCAGACAAGATTGGAATGCTCCTGACACTTTACACATTTCTTAACATATTCAAAATAGTCCTAATTGAGAGAAATCCAATAATAGCCAAGGAGAAGAATGCACTTAGCGAAAACTAAGCCACTAAAATGTCCACCGCAAATACTATCATGGAATTCTTGGATATCATGAGTAGATTCATGGGATTTAATGCATTGAAGGATAATACCATCAAACCCATGTTTGTAGAGGATTCCACTAAGAATGACATAACGGTTAGTACATTGGAGAAATGACCTTCTACCATTCTTAGATAGGTCTGAGGGAATAATGGATTTGGATAGATAATCAAATATTTGAGAGTACCAAAGATCCAATGAGTCAAGTTCAACAACACAAACATGAGGTAACCCGTGGATGTGAGATGGTTAATCATGACGATGGACAATAACCAAAATTTTGGATTCATTAGTTGTACATGGGTTGAGAGATGCAAGGGAAGACATTGTGTCAGCAAAATGATTGGATGAGAGAGGGATAGCTTGAATAGTATAAAAATCAAAGGTTTTGAGGAGAAATAGGATGTTATCCCAATATTTTTAGAGAATTTCATTTTTACATTGATAATTTCATGTAATTTGTTTGATAATGAGATCTAAATCTCCATAAATGTCAAGGATTTGAACACCCAAAAGGATAGTAATTTCAAGACCCAAGATAAGGGCTTCATACTTCGCCATATTGTTCATGCATTCAAATTCAAGTTTCTAGGCAATGGGCATGGGATTTTTCCAATGAGGGATGAGAATGATGCCAGTGCCTCCCCCTTACTGACATTTAGATCCGTTAAAGAAAAGATTCATGTGAAGAGGGAAAGACTCATGATGAAGATTGTTAATGGATTCATTGGGAAATTTCTCATGAGGAAGATGAGTGGTAGGAAGAGGGGCTTCAGCTAATTGGTCTGCGATCACTTGGCCTTTAATAGACTTTTGAGAGATGAAATCTAGGTCAAAATTTGTCATGAGCATGAGCCATTGAGTGATGCAATCATTGTGGTAAGGTTTAGAATGCATGGTTTTGAGAAGATGAAATATAGTGACTACATACGTTTTTTGATTGAGAAGATAATGGCAGATCTTGGAAGTGGCAAAGAAGAGGGTACAACACAACTTTTTAGCTTCCAATGTAGTGAGTTTCATACTTGTGAAGGGTATGACTGATGTAATAGATGGCATGATCTCTACCTTTTTCATCACGATGTGCCAACATGGCACTTAATACATGATTGGTGGCATAGACATATCAATAAAAAGGCTCCCCCTCACGTGAAGGTGTAAGAACAAGTAGAGATAGGAGATACTACTTAAGATCATCGAAGGCTCTTTGGCAGTTATCATCCCAGTGGAAGTTGACATATTTACAGAAAAGATGGTGAAAGGGTTGGAAACAGTCTAAAAGTTGTGATATGATGCAGAAGACGGACTGAAGCCAGCCTTGAAGACTATGAAGTTGTTTAAGATTGGAAGGAGGAGGCATCTCAAGGATAGCCTTGATTTTGGAGGGGTTAACCTCAATACCCTTAATAGAAATGATGAAGCCAAGGATTTTTCCAGTTAACACACCAAAAACACATTTGGCAGGATTAAGGCGAAGGAAGAAACAAAGAAGATGCTCAAAGAGGACTTCAAGGATGACAATAAGATGATCATGTCAATGCTTAGACTTACCTAAAAGGTCATCAACATAGTCTTCTATTGTTTTATGGATGAGATCGTGGAAAATATAAGTCATAGCCCAGTTGATAAGTAGCATCGGCGTTTTTCAACCCAAAAGGCATGACGTGATAGTAAAAGGTACCCTAAGTGGAGTAGTGAAAGAAGTCTTATGTTGATCTTCTGGTGGGACGATGAGGATCTGATTATAAACTAGAAAAACCTTCCATGAGAGAGAGCATCTCATGACCGGTGGTAAGGTCAATGAGTTGATTGATGTTGGGAAGGGGAAAATCATCTTTGGGGCAAGCAAGATTGAGATCTCAAAAATCAGTGCAAATTGAAGCTTTCCAGATGATTTAGCGACATGTAAGATATTAGAGACCCATTGGGGATAGTCAATGGGAAAGATGAAATTAGCTGAGAGAAGGCATTGTAATTCCTCTTTGACAAGGAGGGAAATGCATGGGTGCATGCGGTGAAGATTTTGCTTAACCAGTTTGGCATTGGGGAAAGTGATGATGTTATGGACAACAATGGAATGGGTTGAGACCTGACATATCAAAGTATGACCATGCAAAGGCTTGGCTATTTTTGGAGAGGAAGGTAGTGAAAGACGTAATTTATTGTGGACCTAGAAAGTAACCCATTTTGAGAATGTGGGGTTCTTGGGAGGTCCCAATTTTGATGTCGATAGTGGATTCATTGAGGAGAGTGTATGTGTTAGGTGGTAAGGTCTTATGAAAGAGAAGAATCTTCATACCCCCATGTAGGAGAGGATATAATCATCATCATATGTGCATTGAAGAATGTCTATGGTAGGGGAGTCTTCTTTGACCATATCAGGAAAGAAAAATGGAAGGGACCTAGATTCACCCTGATATTGATAAGTGAGTGGTCCCAAGGTGATCATGGAGATTAAAAAAAATATAGAGGATGGACACGGTATCATCTGTATCCATGGCCTCATAGGATGGGGAATCTAGATTTGTGAGATAGTCAGATGGAGATAAGGGAGGTGAGTCAACATTGATGGGTGAGGATGTAGAAGTTCTTGAAGGGATGGAGGGATCTTGGTATCCCAATCCAAATGTTTCATGTGTTGGACGAGTCTGTTTGAAGACATGACCATGGGGACCTTGTTCATAACGACCCATACCAAACCCCTTCCATGCACAACGGTGGAGTGTATGTGTACAGGCAAAGGATGGTTTTTTGAGGAAGTTGAAATCATCGGTATATAATTGGGTGAGAGAATGGTCATCAACATGGGAAGAAGGAGAATTGACACACTGCCATAGATGAGGTTAGTGCGAAGATGATGTGGACCAAAAGAAATGATATCCCCGAGGTTATGTTGATACATGGTAGCTTTTTCGGGTCTACCATGGCGATGAGGTGTGGGGAGGGCATCAAGCAAGAAGAAGATGATACTCCCCAGTGTGAGATTGTCCAAAACATTTCTCTAAGGTAACATCTTTAGGTGATTTGGGTGAAGGGATGGATGAGCTGGTAGATGGTCATGATGAATCATGTTTGGGAATAAGGACATCATTGGGTCTATATGTCACGTTGCATGTTTTGAATGGAGGAGCTTCAACAGGGAGGGTCAAGATCTTTCCCTCATAGCTCGTACTTAATGAAATTGTGAAGGATGGATGGCACACAGCACATGGCACGGATCCATGGATTCCCAAGAAGGGAATTGTATTCAAATTCACCTTCTATAATGTAGAAGACTTCATGCAAAAGTTTCTCACCGACGTGGATAGGAAGAAAAACTAGTCCCCAAAGTGGGAGCTGATAACATTGTTGAAGGCATGGAGGACCGTGGGTGTTTGAATGACAGTGGATATTGGGATATGAAGTTTGTCAATGGTAATGTGATGAGATGATATTGATACTTGATCCATTATCTATCATGGTTTGTTGAATAAACGTGTCATTGATCCGAACCGTGATAAATAGAGGGAGGTCATGGTCTTTAGGAGGGATGTCTAGGATTTCATCATTATCGAAAGAGATGGATGAAGCAGAAAGTTGCTCACACTAGGGAAGCGAAAGAATTGAGTCTCATGAGTGAATGTTGGAATGTGTTTTAAGGCTTCAATGAGAGCCTGTCTAGTGGTCTGGGGAGCTTTGGATAAGCTCATAAAGAGACATCTTAATTGGGGCCTGAAGTTGTTTTACAATACTTTCTTCAAGAGGCTGAGGTGTGGCTAGGACAATGAAACTTTGGGTCTATTTGATGGTGAGGATGAAGTGGGGGTATTGGAAGGAGTGGAAACAACTACCTTTGGTCTTGAAGAAGGTGTGGATGATGTAAGCTCACTTAAGGAGGAGGAATGGAAATAACTTTTTTTGTCTTAGGTTGTGTGGTGGATTTAGGGTCATGTGGGCCAGAACGGGTGGTTATCCAAACAATGTTGATAAAAGGAGGGGGACCATCCCTAGGGATATCCTCTTTTGGTGGTGGGTTAGTGATGTCCTTGGACGCATCTTCTTTTGATGGTGTCATGTTAGCAACAAGTCCTTGATGAAAGGGGTGGCATAGATGTTCTAGTATATGAAGGATGGGATGAGGGAGCTGATTGGGTTAGTGGAAGAGTGGTTCTTCCTCATCAAGGAGGTCATTGTTATGGATAAGGTTATGTATGATTGTTCGAAAGGGATTTACAGTGTTTTTTGTCATGCCTTGGTGCATGATGGTATGCACAAATAATATTGGAATCGAACCAGGAGGGTCATAGCACATTTGGATCAAAGGATTTTATGGGTGGTAAGGTGATCGCTGACACTTTCGAGTAATTGATAAAATATTATGGTGTAATACCGTAAGGAAGAGTGATAGTGACAACGCAAATATAAGGTAAAGGGTGTTATAATGGAATGTAATGATGGTTTATGTGTGGTGGTGTGATGGGAACTTTTTGACCTGTTTTAGATTTGGGGGAAGATGAAGGAGGACTTTGTGTTTGGATTTTTGTTGATGATGTGGATAATCTAGATTCGGTAAAAGAAGATTTGGAAGACAGATTTGGAAGAAGGTTAGCACCATGTTGTCTTATTAGTGGTAGAGGTTTTCAATGAAGGGGATGGTCCAAAATAGAAGAGGAGGAAGGGGATTGGTCGTAAAATTGAAGAAGGATGAAGGGGATGGATCCCAAAATTGAGGAAGGTGAATGGTGTGACTTTAAGAGACTATGTATTTGAGAGGGAGAAGCTCTACCTTTTTGTGTGGATGTGTGAGAGGCTTTTGGGTAAGGACACCAAGGTTTTTAATTTTTGCATAGGGATATTTTTCCTTGGTGGAAGTAGTAGCATCTTTGGTTATAGTCACTAGTTTAGGTAGACAATGTGTTTAATATGGTTGGTGGGAGGGGTTTTTATACGATGCATTTAAATAGCTCTAAAGGATTGGTTGATTGTATGGGTTTAGGATGGATTGGGTGTACGTGTTGTAGGGATCCGTTGATATGATTGGTGTGTCACTTGTACTTCTATTGACAACCTAGGGGAGCAAGTATTGGTGTAGTCATATGTGGAATCTTTGATGTTGAGGTATAAGTAGTCATACTTGGGGTGGGAATTGGCATAGCTTTTGAGGAGGTTGATGCGGTCGTGGTATGTCATAGATGCGGAAGGGGGTTGAATAGATGGAGTCATAGATGTCAAATAGTAAAGTGATGTAATCAAGCATGAAGACGTTGTGGTCATGGTTGATGTTGATGGAGATGTGATGGTTGGTGTAGTGGGCAGATTTGTTGGTGAAATAGATTTGTGATCAACAATATCAGTAGTGTGAATGGTGCTAATGGTTTGGGCATTAGGAGGTTGGTATGTGGGAGTCATGGTTTGATTTTTTGGAGCATAATTGGGGAACGATTGTTTAAAGATGTCGAGGGGTTGATTGGGTGAGGAATTTGGATTATCTACTCTAAGATATCCCTAATCAACGAGTCTTTGGACCAAATCCTTAAAAGTTTGACATCTCTTTATGTCATGTCCTTGGACTTGATGGTACTTGCAGTAATATTCTTCATGATACCAAACTAGTTTTGGTCATGAACTCATCAACTGGTTGTATGGGTGGAAGTGTGATGAGATGAATGATTTATCCAGTTTATCAAAGACCGACATCGTATGGACTCTCTAAGTGTCAGTGTAGTTAGGCGGTGGTCTAGGGGTTATTTTTGGAGGACCCACATTGAGAGTGGGTGAAGGAGAAGATTTGACCACTATGGTATTGGCCATGTTTTTGGATTTTTCTGTGTGGGTTGATGGCTTGACGAACTCAGGTTTTTGTTTATTCTATATAAGTTTTAGTTGATCCTTGCTCAAGGGCACGAGTCTCGAGTTTCCAAGCCATGGTAAATGCTTCATCAAATGTGTGGAAAGATTGAATATACAAGGTAGATGATATGTGCTTCGCATAAGAACATGAAAACATACTCAATGATCTCATTTTGTGGAAGGACAAAATGAATGTTTGTTGATGATCCCATGCTAGCATGTGAAAAAGTCTGCAATGGACTTATCATCATATTGGCGAATAGTGTACAAGTCTATCATGGTGATATTGCGAGCTATGTTAATGGGAAAATGGTGCAAGAAGAGATGTGCAAGCTGGGTTAACAAAAAAGAGGGAGTGTTGGGGGATACCATTGTACCAATCCAGTACAAGATCGGCCAATAACATATGAAAGGTGTGTAGCATTAGAAATTTATCGTGGGATATGAGGTAGCACACATGTTTGAAAGCATGCAAGTGTTGTTGGAGATCTTCCTTACTATTGAATTTGGTAAATTTAGGAAGCTCCCAATGAGGAGGATAAGGCTTGATAGGGACTGATGGGTTAATTGATTTGTTACAGGTTTGATCATAGGGGAATGTAACCTTTGGTCCCAACGTCACGGCTTCAAAATTAGCCAACCTAATCATCGAAGCATGTAGAGGATCATTTGAATAAGATGGTTTTGATTAGGTGTTTTGGGAAAAAACTTGATAATGTTTTTGGGAATAAAGTGGTGCTTGGGGTATTGCTTGGTAGGTCATGGGTTGAAATTGTTGTAGTGGTTGGTATTAAGAAATAGGGAGATGATGTGATTTTTAAAATTGGATAGGTTGTTGTGAGATGGGAATGTGAATTAGTTGAGGTATGTGATAAGTGACGATGGGTTCATATTGTGGAGGAGGATTTTTCATAACATATTGGTAAACACCCCCAAGAGGTTGATGGGCATGAGTAGATCTCACTGGATGAGGTTGGGAAATGATAACATTGATGTGTATACAAGATGTGAGGGGTAAGGATCATTCATGTTGTTCAGATAAAATAGGTAATGGTTGGGGTGGTTAGGCAGGTTGGATGGGTGTGCTAGTGGCAACAGTGGATGACAAAGTAATAGGGAAATGATTGTTGATGGGATGTAGATTAGGGGGGATAGGTACCATAAGTTGCGTGGTTTGGAAAATTGGAGGATCGATGGAAGAAGATGGGTCAATCTCATGTTGGGCCATGGATAGCTCATTCATGGCTTTAGGAGAGAACACCACAATTTTTGAGCATAACACTTGGGTGGTTTTGGGATTAGAATGGTAGGTGTAAATTTATTGAATGAGTGGCCCATTAATAGGAAGTTAAGTGGATTTCCCAAGGAGGTAATCACGGAGGTCCACGAGATTAGTGTTAAGGAACTCTTGGAACCTCACATTTCCACAAGGGACAATGGGAGGCCAAAAAGTGTCAACCCACGTAGCGGATTGAGGGATGACCATTCTAGAGGATATATAAGGATGTTGTGAGAAAGGGTTGTTGCTATCAATGGTAGTAGTTTTTATGGGGTGGGTCACAGACTGAGTGACTATGGAAGAGGTTTTAATGGGAATTGATGAAGAAGTATGTAATGTTAGAGTTGGTTGAGACAAAGCAATGGTTTTGTTGGAGGAGAAGTTTTGTTCCATTTTCTTTGTGCAGGATCATGTGATTACGGGCATAAAAAAAGAAGCAAGAACTGCAGTGATTTCTAGTTTATTAATATACAATTCAAACAATGATGTTTGTTATCTTGAATTATTTGAAGGATGTGAGAAAGAAAAAAAAAAAGGATAACAAAGGAGCATAGGATATGATAGTCTATGTTTGGTTTTAGGTTTTTTATGGCTTGGAAAGTATCAGGCGGCTTCCTATTGGGTGATGAAATCCCAATCAGTCAACCAGGTAGAATGTTGTTTTGATATGTTAATTGATTTGTGAATTTTTGGCTGTGTGTGAGGGTTGTGAAATGCATCAAGTTAACCTCCTACTTAAACTATGTGAGAAAGTAGGATGCAGAAAAGAAAAAATATTTCGATGAGGACACACACAAGAAAAGGGAATTTGCTATGCAAAAGGAGCAAATAGGGGAAAATGAGGAATACCTAGATAGCACTTTTTATTTTTATTTTTCTACAAGTTGATGCAAGTAAAGAGTAGGCTCCAAGCAATCCTGATGCGAGCAATCCAACAATGTAGACTATCTGTAAATTTATTGAAACATAAATATAGAATAAAAGTTGGAGTTATCGATGTGAGTATATTGATTAAAAATGAAAAACTATTATGCAGCCAAGGATCCTACAGAAGCGTTTAGTAGTTTTCTACGATAATGCAAAAGAAGCTGATGCAGGATACCACAGTTGTGTTTCTAATTCTTATGATTGCTTATGATAATCACAAAAGAAGAGCATACATGTGATGGGTTGTGATTAGCTTATCAAAAAAAGAAAAAGAAAATGACAATAATGTGTAGATGAAAGGCACCAAAAAGAGGGTTATATGACAATGTGAGTAAATAATAATGGTGAGTTGTAAAGTGGTACACGGTAATGAGAAACATCAAAGGACCCTAAAGGGGCTTCAGTCACGATGAGTGGTATTGCGATTTTTGCACAGTGAATGCTCGGCTTTTCGTACGCCGCCATAGCATCACACCGCCAATGTTCTGATCTAGGCGGGAATATCTACATTAATTTTGTATTGATCACCTCCCCACCCCTTGGGTGGCTTATATAATGACCACCTCCTCGGGCCATGCATCTATTGATGCTGGTCTTAACGCAGGAGCTCTGGACAACAATGACACCGAAAAGAGCGAGGAAATTCGTTCTGAAGGTATTCGACGAGGTAAGGATTCTGATACTCCTTCCCCTGATATTGTGCTTGATTTACCTGTGTTTGATAAAGCATGCAACTGGTTTGAATCTTTTTCTCTTGTTGCTTACTTTGTGGGCCGAGTTCCCCCGGAAGGCATCCTCCGTCAATGGATTCATAACCATTGGCAACCCCACGGCGTCAAAGTTGAGGGAGTTCAGAATATGACCAAGGGTTTTTTTCTGTTTCACTTTGCTAATGCTGAGCATTGCAAAGCTGTTGTCAACCATGGTCCCTGGTTTATTCGTAATACCCTTGTGGTGTTTTCCCACTGGACTCGGGACTTTCAAGTCTCCGAGCAAGCCAAACTCAAGATTCCTGTTTGGATTGAATTTCCAGGTATTCCCTTGCCTCTATGGGGTTTTATTGACCAGCTTATCAAACCCTTGGGTCATCTCATCTGCCATGAACAACCCAAATTTTACTCAGCTCGACCCCAGAAATGGGTCTGTGTGGAAATTGATCTCTCAAAGGACCTTAAGGATACCCTCAACATCCAGGTGGGGGATACACGCTTTGCACAGAAGGTGCTTTATATTAACCTACCCAACACCTGTTTCTGGTGCCAATCCACCGATCATATGATCAAGGATTGTCCCCTCATGACACAAAGCTCACCGGCTGTTGTTGAGAAGCCCCCGACCGACCCTAAATCCAACACCCCCCTTCTGATGGATGGACCACCGTCACTGGCCGTAAACCTTTGGCTCGCAATAAATCCCAAACTGCCACTTATAAACTGGTGAATGCCTCTGCTTCTGCTCCTATGAAGCCATCTACTGCGTCCCTTCCCAAGCCCTCATCTACCATCTCCTGGACTTCGCAAGTTGCTATTGTCATCAGTTCTCACCCATCGGTGCCTATTTTTGTACACCCCTCGCTTCTCGAACCCTCAAGCATCATGGATAACACTGCCAGTGGTTTGGCTACTCAGACAGAGAGAAAATCAGCCTTACGTCGTTCAAGAAGTCCCTCCCCTCCTTCTGATGAGGATTTTTCACAGAGACCTCGCCGACAGTTTGAGCTTGGAGACTATTTGCATGGGAATGCACGGCAAGTCACTTTTTCTAACCGTTTTGGAGCATTAACAAGCCTCGAGGAGGAAACCATGCACCTTGATAGTTCTCCATGATAGTTTACTCATGGAATGTTAGGGGGCTCACTAATCTGACTCGCAGATATCTTGTCAGAGACAGTTGCAAGTATTTTACAAAGTTTCAGGTTTTGTGTTTACAGGAAGTCAAAATCACTGGCTTCCAGCTTTCTTCTGCTATGTGTACCATCTGGCCTGGTTCTCTCTGCCAGATGTCAGCGCATGATAATGGTCGAGGTGGTGTTGTCACTCTTTTAAGTCCTAACCTCACCTCCAATATCATATCATGGGGCTCTAACCCCACCCATCGGGTGGTGTGGACCCTTTTTGATTTTGACGGTCATATTCTTGGGCTGGCAAACATTTATGCTTCCAATGATGCTTCGGAGTGCTCTTCTTTTTGGTGGTGGCTGGCTGATCACTTGCCTTCTGCTACCTGGCTTCTCTGTGGTGATTTCAACATGGTGGAATCTCCCGAAGACAAATTGGGCTAGCTTCCTATGTGTTGGTGTGTTGGGGAGCGTGAAGCCTGGTTTTACTTGCGCAATAAGCTCTGTTTGTTTGATCCCAACCACCGCAAGCACTCAAATTCTGCCACTCTGTGGTTCACATGGTCTAACTTTCGAGCTGGCGATGACAGAGTGTATAAATGCCTTGACAGAGCTCTACTTTCAGAACAACAATGGTTCTCTTTTGATGCTTCACACAGCCTCCCTCCCAGTCTCGGTTGTGGATACTGCTTTGGTCTCTGACCGTAAACCTATTTTCTTTGGGCTCCAATGGAACTTTCAGTGTCCCAAGCCCAAATCCACTCAGTTCTACTTGAATACGTCTCATCTTTCTCATCCTAAGACTTTGGATTACATCAGACGTATTTGGAATCTTGACCCAAGACCTGTTGATGGGATTGGCTGGATTGATTGGTGGTCTCATGCCATCACTCGCACCACTACTTTTCTTCGGCTTTATGGGAAGCAGGCTGCTTTTTTCTAAAAAAATGCTCATGAAGCCTCTCATATTGAATACTTGAGAGCTATTCAAGAGCTTAATCTGTCTCCCTTTAACACTCATATTCAAGTGCAAGCTGCTCATTGGAAGCATAAACTTCAGATTGAGGAGCACTATAAGGCTAGAGGAGCTCAAGTTCGTGCCAGACTTCACTGGCTCAGAATTGGTGATAGAGTCACTAAGGAGTTTTTTTCTTCTCTTAAATCTAATCAAACTCTCACCAAAATCAAAGCAATCAAGGAAGGTAATCAAAGGCTTACCCTTTTACCTGACATTCTGCAAGCTTTTGTGCATCACTACCATGTTGTGTTCGCTGCCCAGCCTGCTACTCCGGCTCGTGATGCTACTCTCCTCCAATGCATTGAGGTTGTTCCCTGCAAGCTTTCTGAAAGCCAACGTGTTGCCTGTGATCAGCCTCTCACGCTTGATGATTTGAAGGAAGCTGCTCTTCAGATGGCTTCTGATAAAGCCCCTGGGGTTGATGGTTTTCCCTGTGAGTTCTACTAGGCTTTGTGGCCTACTATTGGTCCAGATCTCTACCAGGTTTATCTGGAAGCTATGTCCTCCAACACTCTGGGAGCTTTGATCAACCAAGGCAACATCAAATTCATACCTAAGAATGGTGATCCGGAGCTTATCACTAACTAGATTCCAATCACTCTGCTCAATGTCTCATACAAGATTATTGCCAAAGCTCTTGCTAACAGGCTTACAAACCTATTGCCTTTGATCATCAGGAGTGAACAAACCGGCTTTATTAAAAATAGATATATCTTGGACAACATTATTGCAGTTTGGGAGGGCATGGAATATGCGCGCCAGACTTCTCAACCAGCTCTGTTTGTCAAAATTGATTTTGAGAAAGCCTATGACAGAGTTGAGTGGCCTTTCATTCTAGCCATGTTACAGGCTATTGGCTTTGGACCTCGGTTCATCCGCTCTGTTAATATGCTCTTCCAAGATGCGGGTGCTTGTATTACTATCAATGGTCAACAGTCTGAGTGGTTTTCTCTTCATCGTTCCATCCGACAAGGTTTCCCTCTTGCTCCTTCTCTTTATGTCATTGTTGCTGAAGGTCTCAGCTATTTGCTTGCTAATGCTGCTCATGTTGGTTTAGTCCAAGGCATTCAACTGCCTTCTTCTCCTCAGCAGTTGATTAATGGTCATTTCGCTGACGATTCTTTTCTCACCCTGGCTGAGTCTGAGGCTTCTGTTTCTAATGCTATGCAATGTCTTGATACCTTTTGTCTTGCTTCGGGTTCTACCATTCAATGGAAAAAAAAACCCAGTGCTACAGGCAGGCAGTGGGTCCCAAACCTCCTTGGCTAGAGGGATTTCAATGGCTCTGGATTGAACCTGGCATTCAGTTTAAATTTCTTGGCATCCCCTTTGCCTTCATGGCTTCCCCTACTGACCTTTGGGACTATGTGATTCAACGAGTTGAAAAAAAAATCTCCTTTTGGCTCACCAAGCATTTATCTCTTGCTGGAAAATTTCAAGTTTGTTCCAAGGTTCTAGCTGCCACTCATGTCTACTATTCCTCCTGTTGGGCTCCTTCTAAGGCTGCTTACCATCGGTTGGAAAAAATTCTGCATGAATTCCTTTGGGCCAACTCTGAGGGGAACCATGGTTTTCACAGGGTTGCTTGGGATGTTTGTTGTACGCCCAAAAACACCGGCGGTCTTGGCCTTATCAACATACAATTGCAAGGGGTTGCTCTTACTGCCAAATGGATAATTCACAGCCTTGAAGGTGAGGAATCTTGGAAAATTCTGCTCAGGCATTGTATATCTCAAGGGTCTCCTCTTAATCGGAAGGCATGGCAGGTCTGAACTACTATTCTTTATTGCTTTGCCCTGTTCCTCTTAAAATTGGTGGTTCTTTTGTGGCTAAAAGTATTTGGAAAGCCTGGGAGCTCCTCAAACCCCACCTGCTTTGGCAGGGTGATGGTTTCTGAAATGGGCTCTCTCTCAACTCTCTCAGCTTATGGTGGAATCCAGTTTTTCAATATCAGGACAAACCTCTTGCTCTTTCAGTGCAGTTTAAGGGTATGCGTCTTTTCAGAAAAGGAGTTAAGTTTATTCAGGACCTTTTTTGTCTGGCCACCAGGGATTGGCTTCCATGGATCAGCCTGAAAGCTAAATTTTCTCTTCATGACAATGATAAACAAGCCATTTTTCTAATTCAAGAGCTCATACCTGGTGATTATTTGCATAAAATTGGGGTTCATACGCAGCGCCCATGGTGGTTTGACTGGCATTGGCCCACTGCCACCCCCTTCAAAAATTACAAACCTCGAGTGGGTTACAAGCTTCTTGCTCAGAAGCAGCTCCCTTTCAATAAGCTCAATGCTCATTGGAGCTTGCATTCCACCTGTTTTGGTTGGAAGCAACGCTTTCAGGTTGTTTGGGCCATTCCTATAGAGCCCAAAGTTGCTCACTTCCTTTGGTGTATTCTCCACCAAGGGCTTCCTGTGGGCAAACATCTCATTCTTATGGGAGCTCCTCCATTGCGCTACCCTTTCTGCAACCACATTGAGACTCTTCTTCATCTCTTTTGGTTCTGCCCCCATGCTCAGTCTGCCTGGCGCTGGATTCATACCCTTTTTCAACCTTTTCTACCCACGTTCTTTACGTGGAAAATGGTTCTTCTGGGGGACTCGGCCTTTGTTCCTACAAAATTTTACAACATTTGGCATTCTTTTAGAGCTACTATTTTATATCACATCTGGAAAACTAGAAACTCAGCTATTTTTAACAAGGAGACAGTGGATAGAACTTTTGTTATTTCTAACAAACTTGTTGTTATCTCCAATGTCTCGCTTCAGATCCAAGTTCAAGCGGAAAAAGTCTGCATTGAGGTGGAACACCTGTAGACCCTGCTGGATCACTGGGGGAGTGCCCCCTGCACTGTCAGTCATGTTCCGCCTAATTCTCCTCATCACCACTCCCACTCACAAGGTCACCACTCCCATTCTTGTGGGTGGCACAATTTTGATCGGGGTCTAGCTCGTGGGAGGCGGAGAACCTCCCCTCATCGGCGGGGTCCTTCTCCGCCTCCACCTCAGGCTCCTCCTGTGCCAGGGGTGTTTGGCCGGCTGGGCGGTGGTAGTTTTGGGTGGCAGGCACCTGATCACTCCAAGTTTCCTCGGCTCTCCTTAGCCATTTCGCCCAGCCAGTGGGGCAATGAGGAGGAGCAACCGCAGACTGATGGCTGGGAGCCGATTACTGATGCCCCCACCAACCCTCCTAGTGGGTGGGGTGACCATCCAAAGAGCCCCCCGCAATCACCTCCTACCTCCATGTTCGCCGCTGCCGCCGCCTAGCGGTTTTTTTTCTGCTGGTTTCTACAAATTTTGCTCTGAATTTTTTTGATTGATAAGCTTATCTTGATATGATTATGTAATATGTGCCACTCGTAGCCTTTTAATGGCTACTTTTACTCTGCATGTGGGGTGTGATCTTTTCCACCCGATTTTGTATGATTAGCATTGTACATTTCATCATTATTATATGGATATGCTTTTCAATCAAAGTAAGGCATTAACAGATAATGTGAAATACCATGAATAATTAAAAATATAATAAGCTAGCGATTACAAAGAAGGTAATTATGACCAATGAAATGAAATAAAAAACTAGGAGGTAACAAAATAGTAGAAATGGAAGACTAAAAAAAGGATGAACCCAAAGGCTAAAATCGAATAACAATCAATATGAAAATTTGTCATTTGTGTGATTCGTTTTGAGTGGCGTATTGGAATTTTTTGGGGAATGGTACGTTAAGTGGCATTTATATGGTTGGGTGTGGAATGATGGGATCATGTAGTGGTGTTCCAAAGAGTAGTAGTAATGGGAAGGAGAAGCCAAGCGGTCGCAAACAGAGAAGGGGATGCGTGGGAGTGTGGAGAGTAGGGGAAATGAACGAGTGTTCAGGAGGAGGTAGGGAGTGCAGAAGCCAAGTTGGGGTAAGCCATATGCTTGCTGTGAGTGGCAGAGAACGTGGGAAGAGCCTGTGGAGGGTTCGAATCAGTGGGGAGGGAGATACACATGGGTAGAGGTTAGACAAGACGAGGGGAGTAGAGTCAAGGATAATTGGTGGGTAAGCGATAAGGGGTGCCGTGTAGAACTACATTGTGGAAGGGATTGGGGAGGTAGGTGGGGTGAGGGAGGTAGGAGTTTGAGGATAAGGGGAGAAGGGAAAAGAATCAGGATGGGGTGTCGAGTCAGGTTATGGGTAATTTAGTGCATAGGGAAGTGAGTTGGGATTGAGTTGAGTGGAAGGGAGATGGGGCATCTCGATCGAGTTGGCTGAGCTGGGGAGAGAGGGGATTAGGGGGGTATTTTAGAGGGAAGTTTAGGATAAAAATTTTAATATATTTTTTCCTTTTATGATTTTTTGTTTTGTATATATATATATATATATATATATATAATATATATAAAGCTTATACTAATTACAAATCATAGAATATTTTTTTTCAAAATGAAAAATTGAATTACCATAAAAAGTACTATAAACCACAAAATGCAAACAACAAACTAAATTACTATAAACCAAAAATGACGAGAACAACGCCAACTCCAACAAACACCAAAACCCTGCAAACAAGTATTAGTACAACGATACAAGAGAGTAATTAACATGAAACAACCGCAATGTCAGGAATCTGCGATGATGCAAGAAGTGTATCCACCACTATCGGAACCCGCACACACAACATAAGACAACACAAAAAACCAATATTTCCCACCATGTAAGGGTTAACCAAAACAATCCATACGGTATAGAAAATGAAATTTCGATGAAAACACAAGCAAGAAAATAACTGATAAGATAACGAGTTGTGAAACGAACAAAAACAAATCGTGGGAAAGTACCACCAAGCATGCTAGAATTTTTAGAGATGTTTTTAACTTTCTACTCAAATTAATGCAGTGAAATAGTAAAACAAAACCAACCTCAGAATATGTGGAGTTTAAGGTACCCGTAGATCTAATGGATGCAAATGGACTGGCGTAAAGTGAATGACCTCGCTACGAGCTGGATAGACCTGTGAAATAGAGGAAACTAAGATAAAAATGGATTAGTATATATGTGCAGGGGTTTGCCTGACGAAGATGGTTCCAAAAATTTTTACCTTCCTTTCACGGATGTTAATCCTCATTTGATAAGATAAAATGATTTAAATGAAAGATATATGGGTAACATGTAGAAACTGATAAATACCAGAACTTGAAAATGTTGATGTATAAAGAAGCTACTGATCTAATCAAAATAAATGTAGATCAAACCAAGCCTGCACGAATCAATGAAAATTTGCGATGGATGAGAGGAACCTGCCAAACGAGCCTACAAATTCCTCTATTGTAGATGGAAGGATGCCAAGAAATGGGATTGCTAAGGGGATCATTACGGAATAAGGATGGTATGATGATACAAGTAGAAACACAAAGGAATTGTGATGATATGATGATAAGTGAACTCACAAGAATGTCATAGTTTTTCTATCACTTCTCACTTTGTCTGAAAGAGGGGGGGAAGGCTCTTATTTATAGCCTAAAGAGGGAATTAATTTAGATAATCCTGATTTGGAAAAGTAACCCCGATTAAGTGAGTGGGGGACATGATTAGAATATTAAATTCATGAGTGGATTGTCATGGATTAAATGTGAATATTAAATTCATAAGTGGATAAATATTAAATTCACAAGTGGATGAATATGGATTTACTATTCAAATATTAAATTCATAAGTGGATGAATATGGATAATTTTTTGAATATTAAATTCAGAAGTGACTTGCATGTGAATTATTTTAGAATTTTAAATTATCAAGTGGATTAACATGGATTATTTGGGAATTTTAAATTCAAAAGTGGGGTGACATGTATTATTAAATTCATAGGTGGAATCACATGGATTGCTTTGGAATATTAAATTCATAAGTTGATTTAAAGGGGATTAACATTAATTAATTAGATATGTATTTTTGTGGGAAATGGAATTCGAATGAATTTAGGAGGGAAGAGGAATTTGAATGGGAAAGCTTAATGCAAGAGAGTGGATGCAGGGTGAAGTTGAGCAATGATACCAAAAACTAGTGTCTATAAAGTCACTTAAGCAAGGGATATGTGATCCATAGGGATCCAAATAAACACTACTTCATCAGAACAACTAGTTTCAGAAAAAGAAATTGAGTAGAATGAAGAGCGGGTTGTAAAGTTACAGAACCTCCCCTCTGTGTAGAGAGGCAGTTACGTAACTGCCTCGACGGTTGCGTAACCACTCCTTGTATAGAATGGTGATTATATAGCCACCCCAGTGGTTACGTAACCACCGGTCTATAAACACTGACAGTCCAGTCACTTGTGGATGAAAAATAAAAATGAAGCCACAAAAGGACATGGAATTCAAACATCTTGTATGTGTCTCTTCCTTGGAGGAAATTTCCCATTCTCCAGTGCACGAGAGGACATGTGAGGAATGCTATTTAAGGAGGGTTGTAGGAAAGAATCAATTATTGAAGGAAATTAGAGTTGGATGCAAGAAGTGAGAAGGAAACCATTGGAGTTGGAGTTGTTTTGTAGGAGAAAGGTGAAGAACAAAGCTACCAAGTATAGAAAGGAAGTGTTTACATTGTTTTCTTCCTTTCTTCATGTTGTAATCTATATTCAATTTATCATTTGGCCAATAAAACTTGGGAAGAAAGAGTAATTTCCCTTCCTGGTTGGTTTTCCATCAACTTGGGGGTTTCCAGGATAAATTTTGGTGTTGAATTGTTATTTCCTTTGCTGCAAAATCATTCTAAGTTCAGTTTTGCTCACAATTAATTTGAAGGACTGTCATTTTCATAATTGAAAGTAGAACAATAAATAAGTTGTGGTTTGTAAATTTCCAAATTTTTAAGTTTACATATCAAACATATCTCTTGATGAGGTAGAGGGAAAGTCTTAACTTTCACTCTTTTTGTTAGAAGAAGAAGAGGCACTTGCAAGTGTGCAAGAAAAGATGTTTGTGCAAGGAGAAACAAATCAAAGTACATAACAATTTATAATAATCCAACGTGATGGAGAAATTACCTCTTATAGCTCCATTCATGGAGTTATATGCAAGGAATATGGACAAGCCCAAAGGATTAGTCAATCATCTACAAGGAACACTTTCTCGATTGGATACTTAGCTAGCTTAGAGCTACACACAGAGTTTCCATCAATTTTTCTTACTTCAGAGCATGAGAAAGAGATTCAAGTTGCCAAAAATCATCCCCCACATCCACAAAACCAACTGTAGATCATATAGAAGTGTTTATTTTTTCTTAACTGACATTTTGAGCAAATCAAATGCGCAGACCGTGTTTACATCTTCACCATGTCATCTATTTACAAAACTAATCTCATGGATGCATTTTTTGAGAAAAGGAAGTTATTTCTCCCAACCAGTATGTGGTTTTTTAGCTTTCCTTTCTTTTTGTTTAGATTAGGAGTATTTTAGGTTTGTTTTTTACATAATAAGTTCTTGAGCACACTCTGCATTCTTCCAGTTAGATCATGTATGATTTCCCAAATTTTGTGATGTTTCCTTCCTTTGTTGTTGTTAGAGGTTCCCTCCTTTTGTTTTGTAAATTTTCACTGATTGAGTGCACTTACCTAATCCTTGTGGCAATCATTTGAATAAATACATTGGATGCACAAGTGTTGGTTCCTTTTTCTTGTTTCAAGGTGGGAGGAAGCTTGATCTCATAAGTTTCAAAGTGTATACTTGACTCCATGCCCAATGTATTCTTCAAGGCTTCTAGAACTCACATCTAGCAAGAATATGTCCCCAAAAATCACCAAATATTTATCCAAATAAACCCCCATGCCTATGTATTCAAGTTATCCAAGTTCTAGACTTAGGTGGCTTTGGATGGAAGATCCACGGAAGGAAGCAAGATATATTTTAGTGTTCCATGGACCAAAATAAGATAAAGAAGTGTTCTGTGGACTTGGGGAATGAAGAATTTTTACAAAGTTGACAAAATCCATGAAACAAAGCATGAGAGAAAATAACAAAGGCCGTCGTATATTGAAAATTAGTCACACAAAGTTACAAAGTATAGGGGAGGAATTAGAGAAAGTTGAATTTAGCATGCTACGGAACAAAATGAGTTTGTTTTCTAATGTTTTATGGGTTTTCAAGGTAACAAGAATTCCACAAAAAAAAGAGGTTAATTTTTAGTGTTCTGTGGGTTGTTGGGAGAAAAGGATGTCGCGATGGTCAATAAGCCACAGAACAAAGGAGACTACTTTTTAGTGTTCCGCGGGTAGTGAGAAGGACATTTAAGTTTTCCATGGAAGTATACATAACCTATGGAAGTCTAAATGTTCTGCATATGTCCAAATAGGTTGGAAAAAGTCTACATGATGTCTAAGAAAATCTGTGGGGGTCTTTATAAAGCTACAGAATGATTAAAAACACAAAGTAAAGTCCACGAAGGTCTAAGAAAGTCCAAATTTTTTTTAAAAAGTCATGGGATACTTCAAAAAACAAAGTAAAGTCTATAGAGGTATACAAAATCCATGGACGACTGTAGAAAACATATAAATTTGTGGAACAAAGCAGAAAACTTAGAAATACACATTACATGGGAAAAGATGTGCAACATGGGACAACCATGAATCTATTTTTTGCATCATGTTTTAATCCAAAAATATAATTTTAAAGTATGGAAAATCTCAAAGAAGACAAAAACATGCAAGAAGGTGTTAATTGGAGCATGTACAAGTTGGTAATTTTAAGAAAAAAACATTCAAATGGGCCGTATATTTCTAAATGTGTTGTGTTTTTTTTTGCATAAATTTTCTAGCTTGACCCTATGTAGACTCCAATCTACATACCCAACCGAGAGGTTGTGCCTATAGATGCTCTTCTACATATACTATCGAGTGACTGCACATACTACTGGGCGACAGTGAACATTAATAAACCTGCAATTGAAAATTTATCAAATATGAGCATGGGTAGCATTCAGTCACCATATCAAATGATATAAGAATTCACAGGGAAAATAAACAAGAATCAAAATTATGCATGATAGATCCAACATTACATTAATTTCACACTATAATGAAGAAAACACAACTGATAAAGTGTTTTCATAGATGAAGAAATATTGCTAACCATTTTTCTTTAGAACCTACACTTCTTTGCTTGAATGTGTTGTGTTGTAATAAATTAGCTTCCCTTACCTTCACACAACAAATGAATGACAAGTTTCAATCTTCTAGCTCAAACCTTGATAAACTTCTTTATAACCCTTAAGCAAACCCTATTGTATGTGCATGCAGCCACCCGATTACATATGCAGATAGGTGTCTCCATGGTCAGACACTTGTCCACACATGTAGTTAGGTGGCTTCTTGTACAAATGCACAATGGTCAGGTGTCTATACATGTAGCCACCCAGTTGCATACACATACTATAATGAAAACAACACAACTAAGATAGTGTTTTCAGGCTCTGAAGAAAAATGGTTAGCATTCTTTTCTTGAATGTGCTACGCTATAATAGAATAACTTATTTTTCCTTCACACTTAACAAATGAATGAGAAGTTTCAATCTTCCTGCTCAAACCCTAATAAACTGGGTTATATCCTTGGGTGTCTATAATATGTAGTCAGGTGTCTGGATTATAAGGCTATGTGTATAAAATTATGTAGTCAGGCATCTGGACTATGTCTTCATGCATATGGAGTATTTAGTCATGCATCTACAATCAAGTGTCTAGACTGTGGTCAAGCTTGTTCACCATGAATTTACATTCAGGCACCTGGACGTGTGGTCGAGCTCGTTCGTTGGGTATCTTTTATATAAGATCCTTTGAATTTTGCATATGCTTAGATTTTTTATTAGTATATATTAGTGAATGTACCCGATTGGTGTATTGAGGTAGTGGCGATATACATGCATACATATGAAATTTATTTTAAACACTAGGTGAGTTGACCATAAAAGTAACTTACATCCCAAAATTTAGGTTAAATGTTTCTCCATACGACTCCTCAAATTTTCCAAATGCAAATTTCAAAAAGTAAATATTCATGAATTAGCAAAGATTCACCACTAAAATTTACCATGATGTACACCACTCTCCAAAGGGTTCATTTCAAAGTGACAACAATACCCTTTATTTTTTCTTTTTTATGCTCCCATAGAGTGAAGTCAACTGAACCTTGGTATTTGTGGATTTGATTGTATTAATTTCTTCAATTATTTTACCTCATTTCTTTTTTTTAAGGATGGTGAAAATTATGAGCCTATTAAAGGAAGCGATTTTGTAGTCACATGAGTTGCATTTCAAGATAATTGAGAGTGAAAGGAGTAGACTTGGACAACAATCATTTTCTCATTCTACGAGTTTAGTTTTATTTTTGTGAACTTATTGTGAAACATACCATCAAGATTGAGATTTACTCTTGAAATTATGCATACTATAGAAATATTGAATTTGTTTGTACTTTATCTCCAAAATAGGGTACCAAGGGTTTAAACCCTTCTTAGTGCTTCACAAGATTCAATTTCAAAATATTAGGTCTCAGTGAGTTAGATAAATCTTTAAAATATAATTTGTCAAATTACAAGGAGTATCTAAACCATACTAAAGATAGTAAATATTTTTATTTTGTTAGATTATGCCTCAGTGACATTATCAATACAATATACATTAGTTACAATACATATTATATGAGGTTTCAATATAATTTTACATATTACATGATACATCATCTAAAAATAGACATGTTAGTAGACTCTGGTGCTCCTCAGATGAAATCCAACACTTAGTTAATAGACTTTAGTCCTATTTAGATGAACTCCAGTGCTATTCTGATAAAATATGGTGCTCCTCAGATGAACTTTGAAACTTAACTAATATACTTTGGCACTCATCAGATGAACTCTGGTGCTCGGTCGATAAAATATTGTGCTTAGATGATACAAAAAACTACAATTTGTTCCTCTTCTCTTTCTTCATAATGGAGTCTCATTAAATCATACTCAGAAAGATAAAATTGGCAAATAGTTTTTTTTCTCACTTTTGTACCCTTTATGTTTTCTAATTTTATGCTCTCATAGAGTGAAGTGAGATAAACATTTCTCTCCTCGATGTTTCTAATATGGTGTAGGATATAAGAGTATGGGAGGCTTATACCTCATTTCTATCCATTATTTCCCAAATTCTCTCATGAATTACATCATGGATCTTGATCTTTTGGATATCCATGTTAGAGCAGTAGGGGAAATAAATTATCTTCTCATTATGTAAAATTCCATGAAATCCCATCTCACTGTAGAGGCTGCAAATGCAACAATGAATTTATCTATGTTAAAATGTTAAAAGTCAAAAATTGCATCTTCCATATAAACAAATTATTGTTCTCCTACATTTCCAATGTAGATTAACTAATGAAATGTTTTAATAAAAAAAAATTCTTGGGGAACTCATACCTCATGAATAAGGCAATTTTTGTTTCTCAACTAGTGAAATCTTTTTACTCCTTCCTCCATAGTATTTGGTTTTGCAAAATAGATATAAAAGTTCTTAGCTATACCTCTCTAATGTATAAATTTATCATGAAACTAGTGATGTGCCCCAAAAGGTAACCATGCAAGAAGAACTCACATAATTGATTTTTTTTCACTACAGTGTTGGTAAAGTATGCTTTCAAGAATTGTACTTCAATTTCCAGCTCATAGGGTAAATTTTTCCAAATTCTTGACATTTTCCACCTAAAATATTGTTATTTGAGAAACAAATGATAGAATGTAGATGTTTTTTACATGATTCCAAAGCTTCTCCATGCTAATAAGAAAGAGGTAATCCTTCTACTAATTCTTATTTTTACTGTTGGGCCTTTTTCAGTTCTCTTCTTAGGCATTTCGTCCGTGATTTAGTTTCTTCCCAAATCTTCATAATTTTCTCATGATTCAAGATAATTTTCTCAAAATTTTCGATTAGAATTTCTGGAGGATGGATTTTCACTTTAATATATTCCACATTCCTATTTAAATCATAAATTTGAGTGTCTTTTATTGACAGTAAACTTTTTACTTCCTGAAGTTCTTTTTTGTAGCTTGGAAATGTTGTCTTCATTTTCATAATTATTTTTCTCTAATATTTGACATTTTGAGTCAATTCCATAATACTGTGGTATTTTTCACTAGTCTCTTACTTTGTAAGAGATAGATCTTCTTTCATACTCACTAAGTCAGTATCCTTGTTCTATAGTTCAAATTTTGAGTATTGAACTTGCTTTTGCAGTTTAATATTTTTCATTTATTTCTCAGTTAGATATTGTCTCAAAAATAATATTTCTTCCTCTTTTTTCTTGATCAATAGATTTTTTCTTGATATGTTTAAGGCTGTGTGTAGGTGTTAGTCCTCTGTTAAACCTTGCAATTCAATCCCTTCTTCCATTATTATTGACTTTCCTCTGTCAACCTATGAGAAAGAATAAGGGTGAAAGGAAACTATTTTTGATTCCATATGTATACATCTTTGACTATAAATGGATTGTGCTATATTTTGAACATTTTAGTACCATCCATTTCTTGTTCACTGGTGGGATCTACACTTTCTTGCATGTTTACAGGCCTAGGAGATTCTTGATAGATTAGAGGATTTTGATTAAATGATTCTAATATTTCTGTAATATCCCTATCTTTGAGTTATTCTTTCAATTCATCTATAGGGAGAATTAGTTTTCTAATCCTTTTATGTTGTTCTTTAGGGGTGTGTTCTTATGGGTATTCCTCTTTATTGTCTCTTTTTTCTTCTGACTTTTCTTGAGACAAGTTCTTTTGTAAGAAACCTTTGACTACTTCTTCTCACAGGAGAGGAATGAGTGGCAACTATTTCCTATTCATCTTCTGGTAACATAAGAACTTCTTGTTGTTCCTCACATTCCTCTGTAATTGAAGGTGTTTTGGAAATGTTTTTCTTATGAAGTGTCCTTTTTCTTATAGGTTTTTCAATCTTCCCCACTATTATCTTAGATATTTCTCCCTTAATAATGGTGGAAGGAAAGGTCTGAGGAGAAATACTAGTTTGATCTTGACCCGTAGTGACCATTTTCTTTGACATATCTATACTAGGGGAAGGGCTTGTTTTGTAGTATGTTTTACTTTCTTCTTCCCTATTTTCTTGTTTAAAAAATTCTGCCATAATTTTTCCCCCTAGGACTCTTTATGAAAAAGGTGTTGGAAAATAAGGTACATTAGGCCATGGTGTTTTACTGATTTGATTCCCTGAACAAACCTATCAGCCATTATTTAGAACGAGTCATATAAATACCTAGGTAGAGTGATTTTCCACTCAAGTTTACTGGTTGAGTTTCAAAAATGGTTTACCATTCCCACTTCCCCCTAGAACAATATTATATTTCCCCTCACAAGTTATATACATCATTATATATTAGGCTACAGCCTTTCATGGCTTATGTAGGGTATTTCTAATTATTGCCTTGATTTCATTTTTAGTATCTACAGAAAAAGAAGGCATTTTTTCACCCTCTACATGGAATATTTACAAAATATCACTATAAGTAGGCCTAGCTTGAATTCTCATACTTGTATTTGAGATTCTAGTCAGTTCACTTATTATTTTAGGAGTCACTGAAATATTCACATTTGACCTTGGTATTAAATTATTCAAGATTAGCTAAAAAATATTCTACAATTTTTATATTGAATCCGTATATTTTCTCAAAGAATATCATGCAGCCGGCTTCCTTGAATATGGCCATAGCTTTTGCACTCTTCAAGAGTTCCACAACTCCTTCAAGTTCAGACTTACATTTTTTCCCATCTCTTCTTTAGATTTAAACTTTTTTTTTGAAGTTTCAACTTCAAAACCCCAGAGAAATCGTAGCTTCCAGAGGAACTCAAAAATATATAGAGTGGATTGTAGGGATATGGAGAGAATTGCAAAGATAAGGGTTCCTTGAAAGATAATACCAGATGGTGATGGAGGAAATTAGGCGCTAAGGTTTGAGTGAAATGATTGAAAACAAATTTCAATGATACACCAAGTGTAATGATGCGTCAAGTTTAATAGTGCACCAAGTTTAATAATGGGTAAAATCATGGTAATCATGAATGAATCCACCATGTTATCAAATCAAATGAGCATGACAAGTAATTATACAAACAATTTTACATGACTTGTCCTTTTGATTATTGGATATAAATATAAAGTTAATATTGTATATCAAAGTAACTTAATAATAAAAAAATAAAAGTGATAAATAAAATTTGTTTAAAATTGTTAAACATGCCTTTGCTATTTAAAATGGTTTCAGGTAGTATTTTTTTTAAATGCGCCTATGAACTATTATGTTTCATTTGGGTAGTATTTATTTACATATCATGAAGTTGAGATAATTTTCTCTTATTACATATCATGAAAATAAATAATCTTCTAATTATTTATCTACAGGTGGTTGCACAAGGCTTCATATTCGTTGGCCGTGATGTTTGAGTTCGGTAGAAAAATGTTGGTTGCCAATCACTTAAATGCTTTAGATACTTAAATGAATTATTATAAAGTAATTAGTTAGTAGTTGTCCTTTTATGGAGTATAATCATTGAATTATGTGTTTTTTCCATCTATTGTACCATTCTATGTTAAGGGTTAATGAAATTTCGGCACCTTTTAATTTATTTTCTCATTTTGATATTAATAAAATTCTTTTGAACTCACTTGTGGGCACAATATTAAGCACAAATTGTATTTTGTAATTTTTTTACAATACTAATAACAAGCTCGCTTTGGTCCATTGAAAAATGTGTATAACACTAAGTAATTAACACAAAAAAAACTAAAATTTAGGCATAAACATCAAATGTGTATAACACTAAATAGTTAACACCAAAATAATAATAATCAAATTACACAGAAAAAAATGCTAAAATTTAGGCATAAACATCAATTTGTGATTCAACAACATTGGTGTTAGTTGTGTGGTGGTTGTTGTGTAACACCAATATTGGTCACCAATATGTGTGTGTGTGTGTGTGTGTGTGTGTGTGTGTGTGTGTGTGTGTGTGTGTGTATTAATAGTTGTGATTATATATATATAATCACAACTATTAATACACACTACATTGTTTCTATCATATCTTGAGCGTTTCTATACCGATTTGCATCCTGTTTACGACATTTTTTAGAATTATTCCTAGCATTGTATTGAACACATTTCATGTGGTTTATCACTCTTTGACATTATCTTTCATTCAATTTATACACATTTTGGTGATGTTTTCCACTTTCCGTCTATCTCGGGCTTACTTTTGGCTTAGTGTTCATCCTTATCATCACTTCCCCTTTTGTTGAAAGGAAGAATACCATTGGGGTCATCATATAATATATATATTGGTGTTAATTTTTTTGGTGTTATATGCCATAACCAATTTTGATGTTGTTGGATTTTAGTGTTATCCAACAATTACCACACAACTAACACCGGTGTTCTTGAATCAAAAATTAGTGTTATTTGCCTAAATTTTAGTGTTATATTACATAAAATTCTTATAGTGAGTTTCTCTAAGATTCCTTTGATGTGACATCTTATTATTGTTCTAACCCCAAGCTTCTCTAATATTCTTCTGGGGAAACATCTTGTGTAGATTATATGCCCCATGTTTACCAAGAACTCGTTGAGGTGAGATCTCATCTTGATCTTCTTTCTTAGGTTTCTTTAGCTCCTGAATAGCCTCATTGAGGTCTTGTTGTAGTGGGATCTTATTTTCCTTCATCTCTTTGAAGACAACATTTTGACTATAAATTACCTTTTGTGTTCATGGATTCAATATATTATAACCTTTGACATGATTTCCATACCCAATTCAGATGCACTTCTTAGACCTATACTCAAATTTAGTGTTATTTTCCTTTGGGATATGTCTGTATACTTCACTACCAAATACTCTCAAGGGTCTTAACAATATTTTATTACCAATCCAAACTTCAAGTGGATTTTTATCCACCAATGATGGCACTTTGGGTATCTATCTAGTCTCTGATTACATACTACTATTCATATGATTCCTAAGTGAAAAAATTACTAATTGATCATGTCTTTGGCCACCTTTGTCTTGCTTTTGTTTCCTCTTTTGGTCTTACACTCCTTCTGCCTAGTCTGTCTTTTCATACTTTGATATTTCTCACTCTGGACACACCTAGCTAGGATGCCAGTGCCCAGGATGCTCTTGTCCCCTTTGGGTGCACCCCTAACCTCTTTGTACTTTGCTCACATATTTTGGGTCCTTTCTAGCAGTTTGGGCATCTTAATCTTATTACTAGTCATCCTTTTAGTGGTTAATTATGAAATTCAACAAGGGAATCATATAAATATAAAGCTATGTGATTGTAATAAAGGACCAAGCAATAACAATTAGCTATCACCACCTAAGGTTTCATCCAAGAGCATTCAAGAGCATTCAAACATCCATCTAGCTCCACACAAGGGACAAGGGACTGCCATTTCTGCATACACTTCATAGGAGGGGAAGTTCATTCTTTCATGCACACATCTATCTACATCTTTTACATCTAGATATTGCTTGCTATCAAGTGCGACATGCACAAGAGCCACCTAGCACATGATTTTGACACACACACACATAAAACTACATTGGGTCTGAGATGTAGTGCATTGCTCGGTTGTAATTTCACCTTGTTAATAGCTGAGGACAATCTAACCCCTCATTTTGCATTATTTTTTTTTAGGATTTGATGTAGTTTGGGGTTTTTGTAGGTGCTTATTTTTATTGCAGGTTTAGGTGAATAACAACAAAGTTGGTGTGACATATAGGTGATCAAAGAAGACAACAAAAAACATCTTATGACCTTGTGAAATTGGGTTCCATGGCTTCTGAGCAATCACAAACACCTAGAATAGGTCTCTGGCACCCCAGGTGCCCCTGACCCTCTATAGGCCCTGGTCCTGGCGTTTCCGACACCTTTGTATTTTCTGGGTCTGATTGCAACATCTTGCCTCTTGTTCCATAGGTAGTTTTCCAACTCTCACACCTTTGGCATCACTATGTACAAATCAACTAAGTCCTTTTATCTTTCATTTGCAACTGGGGTTTCTAATTTAAATTGCTTATTTGTTTGGGTCATATTTGTACTTAGTTTTTCATATCATAGTGATGTTACATATTTAGAATTAGCAATTATTTATTTCAATATTTGTTTAATCATTTAGTGAACCCATCGCTCAAACCACAATGCTTCTAGGGATTTTTATCATCTTTTCATTATGGCTCAATCTTATGGCAAATTTACTAAAGCCCATATCTTAAAAAGAGCTTAATGATCATCTTGTTGAGAATCCTCAAGATCTAGAATATAATTTTATTCACTACTCATGAGGAGGCCACCAATAAATTGTGGAGCTTAATGTTTCTGCCACCATCCCCACTTCCATTGTTACTCAACCATTTGTTTCCACTCTTTTTCCTACTTCTACTATTCTCATTTATTGTTCCTACTCCCACCAATCACTTCACTCCACCTCTTGTTTCTCATATGCGGTAAGTTCTTCCACTAGTACTCAATATTTAGCCTCCCTTTATCAAGACCTTCAAGTTCAAATCCATCAATTACAATAAGCTACTTCTCGTGCATCTCCATCTTATGGATTCCATGTTACTACTTCATACTCCTTTTACACCTTGCCATTTCCACTTATACACTTCCACCTAATTTTGTCACTCCCAAGCTGCCCATTTTCAATGGTCATGGTGACCCCCAAGAGAATCTCTGAGAATTTCATGTTGCATGTCTATATTTTTGCGGATGATCATACTCTCCTAGCTAAGCTCTTTCCTCGCAGTCTTCACGATTATGCAATGCATTGGTTCTATGATCTACCTGTCAACTCAGTAACATCTTTTACACATCTAGCTGATGTTTTTCTTTCTCATTTCTCCATCAATATCAGCTCTAAGATATTCTATGCTCAACTTGTGTAACTTAAACAAGGATCTAATGAACATCTAGCAGATTATGTCTTGCGATATAAGAACAACTTAGCTAAGATGTCTAATGTGCTTATGGACTCTGAACTTCAAGATATATTTTTCCAAAGTCTATTACCACCTCTCTAAGAGAGTGTTATCTTTGAGACATCTCCATCATTTGATCATTTATGTCATACTCTTAAGCTACATGAAACTAAACTCTTATCTATAGGCAAGCTTAAGTATCAGGAATATGCTTCATCCTCTACGTGCTTTCAAAGTAAATCAAATTTTAAGCCATCTACAAAACCTACTGAAGATAAAGTCGTTATCAATGTCGTATCTAATACTAAAGAGCTTTAATGGCAACTAACATAAGCATACATATACATAATTGATTATCGCTCCATATCTTCTATTTCCACAACTTATTGAGAGAAACCTTATTACACTTCCTCCTCCACTCAATTTGGACCCATCTCGTCCTAAAGGTCGTAATTACAATGAAAATCTCAGATGTGATTATCATCAATGCGTTGGACATTCTACAAGATCAATGTTTCAAACTTTGTTCCAATCTTATTCAAGATCTTATCAATAATAATGCAATTGAGCTTCCAGAACCTGCATCTTTTGCACCAGTCAATGAAAATCATAAGATCAAGATATTCAACAATCCTCTTCAAAACATGATAAGAAAGTGGTCATGAATCTTCAACCAATCATACATATCAGTGCAGTGCCTCCTCCTACATCAGGGGCTCTTGATTTTCTAGTTTCTCATGCTGATACATCTCAACCAATCATTCAACTTTCTCTGATCATTATTAACATGCTACATTCTATTCTAATCACTTACACATCAGCGCTTCTATTGGATCTCCAGATTCTATCAATAACACTAACAATTGATCCATAATTTCACATACGTGCATGTTCTATTCACACTTCTTGTTGCTATTGGCTATCCACTCTAAATTTCATATCCTGATTCCTAAATCATATGGATTTGTCAAGCTTCTAGTCACTGTCGGTCCTCTCACCATGAAATTGTTCCTTTTCTTATGGCACCATCAGTTGAAGGGTGTGACATGATCTTAGGTATTCCCTGGCTCCATGCAACTAAGGCTATCATCTCCATGCATCATTTATGTCTAAAATTCATTCACAATAGGAAAGTCATAACTATCAATGGTGTTTCAACCATCCACACCATGGCCGCAACCTCCTCTTGAGATTTCCACTGCACTCACTAGAGCATCTAGGTCCCTGACCTATCAAATCTAAAAGCACAATCTTCTCATAGCTCACATATTTGCTCATGACCTACTTAGTCTCATCAGTACAACTACTAGTCCATCACATCGCATTCTAGGTCTAAATCACTCAGAACAACTCCTTCACATAGGTATACATCACCGCCTCGTTTTACTTCACATAGGTGTCCATCACCTCCACACTATCTTGCACATCTAAGATCTCCATCACCGTCCATGTATCCTCATATAATCCACCTCCATGCTCTCCTTCATATAGGTGCACATCACCTTCATGGTCTCCCTCACATAGGTTGTCCATCATTCCTCCCAGGTCTCATACACATATGTCTCATTCACTGACTCAGTCATTTGTCTAATACACCACCGATCTTAGAGCATGGTCACACACCTTTATCTCCACAAGCATCGGGTGGAGGACCCTTGTCTTTCACTTTCATCAGATAACACACTCACCATTGCATACTTGGGGGCATCATGCTTACTCTCCCCCCTTTAGCACTACTTCAGGATGTCTCACAAACATTTCTACACATCACATACACCTCACATCTAGTCTATTTCACTAATGTCATCACACATCTTGATGCATTTTTGTATGTCATTACCCTTATGACAACAATCTCGTGCTTCAGTTTACACTTGACTATTGAGAGCATACTATACAAATGAACATCACACACTGCAAACTTCACATATCGTGCATTCATCACATCTTTTTCTCACAACCATCTATTACACATCATACTATCAATCTTACGCATTCATGACATATCTTTCTTGCATCTACTCTACACATTGCGCTCATTACCCTATGATGACACACTCTAGTTTGGTTCATACTTGATTGTTGAGCGTCTCAATCTAAAATGAACCTCACCACATCAGTTGTTGATCACTTCTATAGCTTCTACACTTTCACAATCACATCTTTCTAGCATACACATTCAAACCATTTCCCGATGACAAACTCTTTTTTACGGTTCATTCTTGATTGCTACATGGTCTTTTATCAATGAACCTCATCTCATGCATACACATCCACTCGGGGGGCATGACCTCCATCACATTCCTCCTGGCATCCATTCCATTCCATCTCATCCATAACATACTGCATGGTAGGCCAACTTTCAGCCACAACGACCTCAGGCACCTTGCAGTATCGATAAATTCATCCATGGTGGTCTATTGGAAGACGAGAAAATGCATAACACTTATATATCCCAGTCCCCTGCTGAAAGGATGGCTTCTTGCTATCAATCCCCAGAATATGTCATCACTAATAAGATGATGTATGTCATGGGATACAAAGGATACAGATGAGGCATAATGAACAACATGTTCAGGAAACTCTTATGTCACATGAGAAGATGAACAAATATGGCGTTGGTATTCAGCCCTATGGATCACCACCTACAAAAGTTAAATCCACCTCCTCTGAATGTCAAGATAGCTCTTCGAATTATGATAGCAAAATAAAGTCCCTTTGTAGTCTCTATGAAGAATTTGCTTCCACAAACTTATTCGCTGACACAACTATTTTAACCTTGTCCCCTATCATTCATTGAGTTAGATCTCATACACCCTTCCCTCATCAAATGGGACCAATGATGGCACATACCAATTAATTTCTTTCAAAATGACGAATCAGTTAGAGAATTTATGTCTACTTTGTCTACGTGATTTCTTGCCTACATTTCCTATCGGTGACCATAACTTACATAGGTTTCTCATGTGTGTTTTCTCGATGCACTAACACTGTGTATTTTAGCCAATTTTGTTTGTGCATGAGATTGGTTTCTACCAAGCACACTCCTAAAAATTTCCCCGCAAAAAGGGCAAAGATCCAAGTCCTATCGTGAAAACCTCCTTTGAGGCACTTGCTTAGAAAATAAATATGAAAACTATGGGGGCATCCATCGGGTGAATCAGGATCACCCCATACAACAGTGATCAGTCCTATTGGTGAAAAGTCTCGTTTAGGACACACAATAGAGTAAGAACTCAATCTCCCTCCTAGATCCTACGCACTATGGAGGATGGATCAAAATTATTGTCGATGAGTCACTATTGATGCCCAAACATCGATACAAACAGCCTGGTGCCCTAACCCTGGTCCTAAACTTAGGACTTAGGGTCATTTACACGTGAAAAAAAATTATTTTACTCTACTCCTCAGAGAGTTTTCAGATGTATTTTCTTGGTCACTACGTAGCACATGTCAGGCTTGGATCCATCTACTAGTAGTGCACAACCTACGTTGTGCATGAATTAGCAAAACCTGTTAAATAGAAACTACGCAAACATGCATCTGCATGTGGCTCTATTAGTCAAACTTTAGAGATGGAAAAAGTTATTAGTAGTGGGAGATTGATACCTATTGATTATTCTGAATGGATCTTCTAATATTCTTCCCTATTCAAATCAATCATGTTGGTATACAGATTTGCACATTCAGCGCAACTGGACATAAACAAAGCATGTCCTAAAGATGGTTTTCCTTTTCTTCAACATCAACTGATTGTCAATTCAAAAACAGGTGCACATGAAATTTTAGCCCTCATGGATGCATTCTTAGGTTATAATTCAAATTAAAATCATGGAATGAGTTAATCATACATTAAACTAATTTTACTATTCCTCGGGGCATTCTTTTGTTATATGCAGGTTTTGGCCTCAAGAATGCATGCACAACATATCACACAGAGCCATGGTTTTTCATCTTTCATGACATGTTACATGATATTGTGGAGGATTGTGTGGATGATATCCTCATATAAAATCTAAGACTAGAGCAGAACACCTAGCGATCTTCTGTCGCGTCTTTGAATGACTATGGGATTACAAGGTTCATTTAAATCCCAAAAAGTGTTTATTTAGAGTAATGTCAAGAAAATTACTGGGCTTCATTGTGTCTCGCCATGGAATTGACATTATATCTTTCCAAATTCATTGTTATCACTGAGATTCACTCCTCCTAAGAACCCCAATGATCTGTAAATTATCTACTTTAGAATTTGTTCACAAAATCACAATTAGATTGTTGTTCTACTTTCAAATAGAAAATGAAAAGTGAGCTAGTGATTGAATTGTTTATGCCTTAGAACTGAAATTTGCAAAGAGAAATGAATTAACACACACACATACACCAAGGATTTTTATCCTGGAAACCTTCAAAAGAGAAAAACTAGTCAGGAAGGGCAAACAACTCTTTTTTCCCTTTTTATCTTATTGGCCTATACAAATAAAGAGATACAAACTTTACAATAAGTGAGAAAGGAAATTGACATTGTCTCACACTTAGTCCCAACTACTTGATTGCTCTATTCTCAAACTACTTCTTCTACAAACTCAATTCCAACACTTTAGAACTCTTGCACTTACTCCCATGAAGTATCTTTCTTCTAATAATCAAAACTCTCCTTCTGACATGTATTTATAACATTTCTCATGTCCTCCCGTGCACTGGAGGATGGGAATGGTCATGGAGGAGAAGAGACATAGACATCCTTTCCAATTTTGGGACTGTTCATTTTGAATTTTATTTTTTTTCTAAAAGTGATAGGACTGCCACCCAACGCAGACCGGTGGTCACAGGACTACCACCTTGGCTAGGCGGCGGTTACAGAACCGCCACCCTGGTTTGGTAGTGGTTTTGTAACCACCTCTCTACACAAAGCAACGGTTTTGTTAACATATAGACACAACCTCTATTTCTTCATTTTCCTTCTTTGTTGTTGGTTGATCTGATGAAGTAGAGTTATTTTGGATCCCTATGGATCACACCTCCCCTACTTATGAGGATTTTGGTCCTACAAAAGCTTAGTGGGGGAGTAGATGAGGAAATAAATCCCTCACTTTCTCCTTCGAGTACCATCAGGCCTGCCTTAGTGTTTTTCATTTCATTCCAACCTGTCAAGACTCTTGCGGACCTCTCCTAGTCTCTCTGACCTTCTACTGCATCACTACATCCTCCTCTAATTCACCTCATGATTCTAGAATGTAATCCTTAATTAAAGGTAGAAATTGTAATCCTTCGTCTTCATCTAGCATGGATGGCTCATATAGGTGTAATTTCTCACAGTTTACTACTGAGTAGATCCTCATAAATGGCAGGAAATCAAGTCGAAAATCATTTTCTCCTACCTGCTCTAATATGGTGAAGGGTCCATATCATAGTGGCTTGATCTTCCGTGCTTGATCTTGTAGAGTATCCTTTCTCAAGTAATGCCGAACTCTGTCTCCAACATGAAGCTTATGCTCTCTCCTATGTTGATCGTGTCTAGCCTTGTACTTGGCTTGATATTTCTCTAACTATTCTTTTACTTTGAGATGGATTTGTCAGATCCTCTCAATGAATTTGTTTTCTCTAGTCACCTTTGTGTCTCGTGTCTCCTCCTCATCCTATTGCCCAATTGTTATGTCGAGTGGATTTGTAGGTAGATATCCTAAGCATGCTTCAAAAGGTGACTTCAGAGTGGATGTGTGTACTGCTCGATTATAGGAATGTTGAATGTAGGCTAAGGACTCATCCCAAGTCCTTGGGTATTTATTATTGTACCCTCTGATCAATTGTACCAAATTCCTATTCACCACCTCTATCTGTCCATCTATCTGTGGATGGAAAGTCGTGCTCCTCTGTAACCTGGTATCCATCTTGTCCCACAAAGTAGTCCAAAACTTCCCCAAGAACCTAGAATCCATGTCAGAAATAATAGACTTTGGCAAGCCAAAATGTACCCATACATTAGCTAAGAAAATGTTTGCTGCCTCACATGCTTTTACTGTATTTTTACATGCCATAAGAATACACATCTTACTGAATCTATAAACAACATAAAGATAGTCATGGTCATGTTTAGACATAGGTAATCCTCCTACAAAGTACATATAAATGTCCTCACACATATGAGTAGGTACTGGAAAAGGCATGTACGAACCCTCCTTCCTAGTCTTAGGCTTGTTGGTACAACAAAGTTTACATCCATGTATAAATTTTGGTACTTCTTATTGCATATTAGGCCAATACACTTACCTTTTCAAGTGGGCTAGGGTCTTACCAACACCGAAATGTCCCGCTACTTTCAAGGTATGTGCTTCCCTCATCAACAGAAGTCTTTCTTCTTTAGGCACACAAAACTTCCCCCATCGGTAGAGCAGCTTTTCCTTGAGATAAAAATCTTCAATCCCCGTCCTCTCAACCCCTTGAGACTACAACTGGTGAAATGTCATCCCAAATTCTCTTTCCTGGGCATATGTCTCTCCGTAAGCTTCCTTCGTGAAGGGAATGATTTGAGAGATAGTGACCAAGCAGGAGAACTTCTCTTGTGTAGGAGGCTTAGACAACATGTCTACCACCAAGTTTGTACTAACCTTATTGTATTTAATCACCATATGGAACTGTTGAAGGAACCCCATCCATTTGTAGTGCCTTGTCTACTACAATTTAGGTTATGTTTGTAAATATTGGAGAGGTTTGTGGTCAGTGTGCACAATAGTTTCTTTGCCCAACAAATAATGCTTCCATTTTTTAATTTCCTGAACTAGAGCATACATTTCCTTATCATATACTGAATATCCTTTAACTATTGAAGTAAAATTTTCATAATGATAGCATACAGTTTTACCTCCCTAAAGTAACACTACGCCCGTAGCATAATACATGGCATTTATCTCTACTTCAAAGGGTTGTTGTAAATTAGGAAAAAAAAGTACTGGAGCATGACTAATCTTGTATTTTAATAACTCAAAGTATTTATCTTGTTCCTTACCCTAGTCAAAACCCTTACTCTTTGTGTCCACTTTGTTTAGAGGTGTTGCAATCATGAAGAAGCCCATAATGAACTTCTGCATGTATTGTACTACTCCCACAAAACTCCTAGTCTCTGTGGATCCTGTTGGTGTTGGCCAATTGGTGATGGCTTCCACCTTCTTTGGATCCACTCTTAGCTCTCCTCCTCCAACCATGTGCCTAATATAGACAAGTGACTATTTGGAAAATTCACGTTTCTTCATATTACAAAGCAGTTGTTTCTCCTTGAGAAATTACAAGACTTGTTGCAAATGAGTTAGATGTTCCTCCTATATGGCACTAAAAATCAAGATATCATCTAGATAAACAATGACACATGAATCTATTAAATCCCATAATACATCATTCATAAATCTTAGAAATGTAGTGGTTGCATTGCATAAACCAAATGGAAGTACTAACCACTCATACAAACCCTATTTTGTCTTGAAGGCAGTCTTCCATATATCCTCTTTCATTCTGACTTGGTGATAACCTGACTTGAGATCCATCTTCGTGAAGAAATTAGCAAGTTGAAGCTAGTCCAAGAGATCATCTATGTGGGGAAGTGGATAGTTGTTCTTTATGGTGATCTTGTTCAAACTGCAGTATTCGATGCACATTATCCAATAACCATCCTTCTTCGACACCATCACAATAGGTGAACCTCATAGTGAGGTGCTCAGGCATATCACACCCTGGTCTAGTAATTATTGGAGTTGTTTCTTTACTTCAGTAGTCTCTAGTAAGGATTTCCTATACAACCCGATGTTCGGTATATGGGACTCTGGCAATAGTTGAATCTCATGCTCTACTTCCCATTTTGGTGGCAACAAACTAGGAGCCAGAAAAAATTCCTAAAAAGACTAAATAATACTATCCAAATCTTGTTTTCCCTGGTTATAAATATCTGAAACTTTTATCCCATCTGTTTTATCCTTTAACAAAAGTAAACAAACTTGATTATGATTTGCCTGAATAAGTCATTTTGTATGGTTAAAACACACCATAGTAACCCGTGTCTTACGTTGGTGTGCTCTGATGTTATAGATGATCTCATCCTTGACCCATCTGTATCGATTTTCCCTTCTCGTAAATATAGCATCCTTGATATACAAGTAAGGACTCCCAAAAACAACATCAAAAGCATCAAGTGGAATAACATCAGCTTCCAATACATCAATATATTGGGAATATATCCCAAACTTGACCTTACATATTTTTGTTACATGAATTTCAACACCCTTCTTCACCCAACCCAAAATATAAGGGTGTGGATGCCCATAAGTCTCAAGATCAAGTTTATTTACAACTACTTCATTAATCATGTTAGACTGAGAACTAGTATAAACCAAAGTATTTACCTTAGTTATCTTGATCTAGATTTTGATCTAGAAGATTCTACTCATCTCCTCTTCCTGGTTGTCCATTTTGGTGGTCGTGCATCCAAGCTTCTCATCTACATCAGAGTCATCTTGGATTTCCACCTCCCATTTTTTCTTTATAGTTGTCATGGAATTCTTTGAGTCCTTGGTTTGGTTCTTCAGATGTAACAACGGATGCAACTTCCAACATGTAGTGTCAGTATGACCATTGATATCACAGTTCTTGTAAAAACTCTTGGGATCTTTACAATTATTTAAAGTAGTGGCAGCTTGTCTACCTTTCCCTTTCCACTTCCCTTTGTTACTTGTTTTCCCATGTTCTTTCTTCTACTGATTTGTCGACTGATTTTCCCTTGTCTCTGCTTCTCCTTACTTCTTTGCATCATCTATATAGTATGTCTGTACACATGCCTCATTTAGATCGTTGGGCTTCATGGAGATGAATTTTCTTTGAAGGTGAGTGTGAATTCCTCCCAAGTACTTAGTCTGAATATCCTCATCCTCCAAGTCCATGTTTAGCAACATGGCCAACCTCCAAAACCCCATAGTATAGTCCTACAAACTTTGACCATTGCCTTGTCTAAAATATTACCATTTAATCATTTGGTTAGTCTCATGGCCAATAGGATATAAGTTAGCTCTAAGTAATTCTTTAAATTCTTGCCAAGATTTCACGATAGGACGTTTCTTCTTTTCACAAGTGGTTAGATGTGTTTCCCACCAAACTAGATGTGTCCCTCCATTTTGAGATGTGCAAAGATGATCCTCTGTGCCTCAATGACATTATGGATGCTAAATTAGACTTCTAATTGTTTTAACCATTTATCAAGAAAATATGCATCTACTTGTCCTTCAAAGCTTTTAATTTCAACTTTAAAGGGAGCATGATCAGATTTTACCTTCTCTCTTGCCATTAAAATCTCTTCTTCACGCTCTTCCACATATTATTCATCATTGTGGTGCCTCCCTATGCCAAATTTTTCAACTAAGCCTCAAACCACTGATTCCATGGAGTCTTGTTTAACAAAATCTATCTTCTGCAAATCTGTAGGTTCCTCTTATCTTCTAAACATACTATCCATCATGGTCTCCAACATCTCAATTCTACAGACCAAGTTCTCTTCCTCCATTTATCCCCAAATTATTTGTTTCCAATTCCTTGTAGAAATATCTGGATCGCAAGGTAAAGCCTCTTCACCTTTGGATCTCATCACTGTCATAAAAATCCAAGAACGAATACCATAGTTCTGGATACTTGTTATCTATGATACCAAAATGATATGTAAACTATCTACTTTGGAATTCATTCACAAAACCACAATTATATTGTTGTTCTACTTTCAAATAGAAAATGATAGTTGAGCTAGTGATTGAATTGTTTATGCCTTAGAATTGAAATTTACAAGAGAAAGTAATTAACACACACACATACACCAAGTTTTTAATCATGTAAACCTCCAAAGGAGGAAAACTAGTCGGGAAAGGAAAACAACTATTTATTCCCTTTTTGATTTATTGTCCAATTCAAAATATAAGAGATACAGACTTTACAATAAGTGTGAAAGGAAATTGACAATGTCTCACCCTTCCTCCCAACTACTTGACTTATATGTTCACAATTTTTTTCTTCTACAAACTCAATTCTAGTAGTTTAGGACTCTCACACTTATCCCATGAAGTCTCTTGCTTCCAATAATCAAAAATATCCTTCCTATATGTATTTATAGCCTTTCTCATGTCCTCACGTGCATTGGAGGACATGAGAAAGGTCATGGAGGAGACGATACACAGACAAACTTTCTAATTATGGGACTGTTTGATTCAAATTTTATTTTTTGTCCAAAAGTGACAAGACCACCATTAAATGCAAACCAGTGGTCACAGGACCGCCATCTTAGCTAGGCGGTAGTTTTATAACCGTCACTCTGCATAGAGTGGTGGTTCTTGTAAGATATAGACATAACCTCTATTTCTTCATTTTCCTTCTTTTTTGCTGGTTGATCTGATGAAGTAGAGTCATTTTAGATCCCTATGGATCATTCTTTGAGCCATCCTTAGCATTTTATTAATTGTCTTAATCACATCCTTGAGCTTGCCTTTGTGAGTGTATTTATCAGTCTCATTAAGTTTGTTTGAGCCATATGCAGCATTTTATTGTTTATCTAAATCATATATATTATCATGCTTTCCTTTGTAAGTGCATGCATCCATCCGTGTCAAACTCCCTTTGGATCAGGAACCACCATCAGTCTCTTTGCCTGTGCATTGTTGGTTATATAGTATGCTATCATTTTATTATCTGTTATCAATTTATTTCATCATTATCAAATCAAATTCTTGAACATGGATTGATATCCTTGCAACTAAATCCATTAACTTCTAAGGACTAGCCTTTGTCAGGAAATATTCCATATATTTGTTTAATCAGATCTTGTGTAGTGTTTTTTATTCAAGTTTCTTGATAGGATTAGAGCTTATACCATTCTTCCATGGAGCGCAACATCAATTACCATCATCCATATCCACGGGTGATGCATCCTAGAATCCACCACAAATAACCCAGATGCATTGGCACATCACTCAGCCTGAGATGAGCACTCACCCAAAGTGTGCAAAGGTACCAGGCCCCTCTTTAGAGTTACTTGTGCAGTATTTCAACTTGTTGAAGATAAAACATACATCCAAAACCATAACTAACCATAATCATTCCACAAAGCATATTCTAGATCTAGATCTTAAAGAATTATGAATTAAACAATAATGATAATGAAATCAACCATACAAGAACCAATTACAGTCATGTTTAACAACTTTATCCAGCTAATACACTCCATTATTTTAAACACAATAAATACAGAAGCTTCTTACATCATATAACATTACCATAAGTTTATGCGCATAACAAATCTAGCAGCATAACTCTATAATAACTCATACACAGTGTCTTTGTTTAACTACACAGACTAATACATATTTTTAGGGGTGGGGACTTGCCCTTCATCGCTTATGCACTTCTCGAAATAGGTCACATGCTAAAAATAGCCATGTGCCTTTACAATAATATGCACACATACAAGTGCACTAATAATAGATCTCCTATAGTTAACTGGCAGTAGTAATCCTATTATTATCCTAAAATCATGCATGGCACTTAGTAGATGTTTATCCCTAAAATAGCATTTACGTGTTGTGCAAGTCTCCATCCCGTTTTGTGCTCCATACACTATCTCCAAAAATATCCTGTAACCATGAAAATGGCTAAGTCCTCAAATCGGCTTGTCTTGGTGCGTGTTTCCTTTCCTATCCTTCCTCACCTTCAGATGTGCCTCGTTCCTGCACACCCATCTTTTTGTGCCCTCTCCTTAGTGTCATAATTTTCCTACTCAATAACAGGTATCATTAAACCCCATCATTTTGAGTTTATTTTATTCTTATTCTCTTGCTTCATTAATTCAAGTTAAAGAGGTAGCAATTATTCTAAACACTCCTACCCAACCATTAAACGATGAAGACCAAACCACTTAGATAGAAGTACCAAAAGAATATCAGAAAATTTTACAACTATTTATGATGCTGGAGAAGTTTGTACCATTTAAGGACAAGAAGAAAATGTTCTCTCCAATGTCTTATAGAATAAATATGGAAGAAATGAATAAGTGGATGATAGATTAAGGTGTTTAAGTTATCCATTGAACCAAGTTCTACCGCAGCAACGCATGATGGACATTACAAGTAAGAATTATATTCTTCATCAACTCATTCCCCATTATTGCATATTGAATTATGTGAGCAGAAATGTATATTCAATAATTGATCTCTCCAAGCAAGTCGAAATAACTCCAGGAAGGCTACTTAATGTAAAGAATATGTTAAACATACAACAAGAGAAAATGTTGATTGCCCTTCTGCAAAAATAGAAAGCATCATTTTCATGGGATTATGGTGACATGCATGGAATTCATTCTAGGATTTTCACACACAATATTTATATCAAGGAAATTTGTAAACCAATCAGGCAGCCACAAAGAAAAATGAACCTAGTAGTAAGGGAGATTGTAAAAGGAGAATTGAAGAATTTACTAGATGTTGGATTTATATATCCTATATTAGATAGTCATTCGGTATCACCCCTTGTCATTATGCCAAAGAAGAATGGAAAATGGAGGATATGCATATATTATAGAGAGTTAAATGCAGCAACAAAGAAACATCATTTTTCATTGCCTTTCATTGATCAAGTACTTGACACTTTGGTTAGTAAGAAGTATTTCTATTTTCTTGGTAGATATAGTGGCTATAATCAAATTCAAATTACACTAGAGGATCAAAATAAAACTAACTTCACATTCCCATGGGGACCATTTACTTATTTAGTTCTTCCATTTGGATTGTGCAATGTACCTACTACATTCCAGAGGGCAGTCTTGAGCATCTTTTCAGATCTAAAAAATGACTACATGGAGGTCTACATGGATGATTTCATGGAACATTGTAGCACTTTTTAAGAAGCCATGAAAAATATGGAAAAAGTATTGAAGAGATGCAAAGAGCACAATTTTTCTGCTATATGATGATGTCTGAAGGTATATTTTTGGGACACTATCTTTCTTTTGATAGAATTCAAGTTGATCCAACCAAGATATCTGTTATTGTAAATCCGCCAACACCAAGGAAGAAAAATGATGTTAGGATATTTCTAGGCCATGTTGGTTATTATAAGAGATTCACACAATATTTCAGTAAGATTACAGTGCCATTGTTTATATTACTAGGAAAGGATGTTTCCTTTTAGTGGACTGAGAAATGTGAGACTACATTTCAAACTTTGAAGCAAATGTTAACTTTTGTTATTTTATTAAGAGGACATGATTGGAACCTTCCCTTCCACATCCACACTGATGCATCGGACCATTCCATTAGATATGTCTTAGGAAAAAAGAATGGAGTTCTGAATTATGTAATTTATTATGTTAGCAAGAACTTACAACATGTTGAACTAAACTACACAGTAACATAGAAGGAGTTCTTGGCAGTTGTATATGTTATCAATAAATTCAAACACTACATCATAGGTTATCTAGTGTTCATTCACAGACCATGTTGTAATAAAGTATTTAATAAAAAACTAGTAGTAAGCAACAAAATCATCATATGGTTTCTCTTTCTACAAGATTTTGATGTCACAATATTGGATAATCCTAGGAAGGAAAATGTAGTGGCATATTTCCTTTCAAGAATGGAGACTAATGATGAAGAACGGGTAGTTGATGACTCTTTTCTAGATGAGAAATTATTTTATATCTCTATAAAAACACCTTGGTATGTAGATATAATCAACTATCTAGTTTCGGGTAAAACACCGCCACACTACTTATACGCTGAGAAGAAATATATAGTTGAAAAGAGTGTGCATTTTTCTTAGATAGTTGGATTTTTATTTCATACAGGACAAAATCATGTCATGAGAAAATGTACAGATAATGAGGAAATATATGATGTCCTTAGAGCATGCCACATTCAACCTTATGGAGGACATTTTTCTGGAAAAAAAAATGCAAAAAGATTTAACAACTAGTTATTATTGGCCAATATTGCATAAAGATACAACATTTTACACTAGGAGATGTGATAAGTGTCAAAGAATGGTAAATCCTATTAGATCTGATGAAATGTCATTGCAGCCTTAGTTGGTCTTACATCCTTTTGACAAATGGGTCTTGGACTTCATTGGCCCCATATATCCTAAATCTTAGCAAAAGGAGTACATCTTGGTATACACAGATTATCTAACTAAGTGGATAAAAGTGAAGGCATTACCAAGTCAAAAAAGTGAGAAAATAGCCAGGTTGATCTATGATCATATCTTCACCAGATATGGAGTTCTAAGGGATATTGTCACTAATCAAGGTGCACACTTTACTATTGATCTAATTTATGATCTAGCTAAATAATATGAAATCAGGCATAAGAATTCTACACCATACCATCCCTAATCTAATGGATAGGTAGAGGTGAAAAATAAAGAGATAGAGGTTATCTTGACAAAAACCATTGCACTTCAAAGAAAATATTGGGTAGGAAAACTTCCAGAGGCAGTATGGGCATTCAACACAACATGGGAAACAACAACTAGCTTCACTATGTTTGAACTCTTGTATGGTAAGACTATTTTTTTGCCAATTAAATTTGAGCAAAAAACACTAAGGACAACGCTTGAACTGGATATAGACTTATATGAAGCATTCTCCAACCCTTGACAAGTAAAGGATTCTCCAACTTAATGAGTTAGATGAAATGAGAATACAGACTATGCATAATACAGAAGTAGTGCAAAAATAAAGAATCAAATGGCATAATCGGTACATCAAGATAAGGTAGTTTCAAGAGGGTGATTGGGCACTCTTGTTTGTCTCCAAGTACAAGAACCACATGGGAAAACTTTGGAAAAGGTGGCTAGGCCCATATGAGATAGAGAATATCTTTCCTAATGGAGTTTTAAAACTCACCACCATATATCCTGTGAGATTTAAGTTATTGGTGAATGGCCACAGGTTGAGGTTGTACAAAAAACTAGCTGACAGAAGTACCTTCATGCAGTAGTTCAGAGGAGGACAAAGAAGGATGGAAATAAGGACATAATAGTTAAAATCAGAAGTTCAACTTGTTGGTTCATCTTCTAAGATTTTAGAGGGTTGAGAAATTTCAGTGGCCTGTGTCTATTCAGCTTGTTGAATATTCCAAGGTTGAATAAAATTGTTGTGATCAGCCCTTTTGGTGATCAACAACACTTGAATAACATGTTTAATTTTCCTAGAATTTATGTTTTATAGGATTTGATGTTAGATAGTTCTAAAAATGCATGACTTCGTCATAAGAAGAGCGTGCAATGACTAAAGGTCCACTTGCAACAACATGCAACAAACCCCTATTTTTTTTCACGTTTGACAGAGCTCATGATTGCATGAAGAATATCAAATATATTTGCATGTGTGAGAGATGACGGAAGATACAATTGGTACCCCAACAGATTGGTGTTCCCTCTCTGAGAGTTAGCTGATTATAGTAAGGAGCAACCAATATAAATCCAACACATGCATGCATCATCATAGACATGTTTGTAGCATAATAGCAAGCCTACATGCAACAATGATGTAAATTCAATAAATCACACACAATCATCATTATAAACATGTATCGAGATAAGTGCACTTAACTACCACTTTATTAAAGTATAATTATAATGATTATTATTAATTCATATTTATGCCAAGTCATCATGTCTTTATTTACATTTAAAATACCACCCTTTATGCTATGAGATTATCATTATACATCATCCCATACTGTCATATCACTTTACCTCACATGCTTCATGCAGTCACAACAATTAATTACCTCTCCCATAACGTTCTTCATGTGCTTCAGTCTCAAAGTTCAAAAAAATACTCAAAACATTCACACAACTCAATTTTACATCATTTCTTTAAAAAAATGTGTGTGTTGAGATTCTCAGAGCAAGCATCAGGTTCATAATGGGAGGAGACTTGATTTTCCATGAACCCATGGAGCACTCTCAACTTCTTAACAACCCTCAAATTTTGTAGTATTTTCAAGATAACAATTGGATATACTACATAAACCGATTCCAAGGTTTTAATGAATCAATGGTTGAATAGTTTGCTATTACATTCAGAGATGGAGAAGTAAAGATAAAGGGTTTATCATTAAGAATTAGTGATGACATCTTGGCCGAGGTAAATGGACTTCCTACATTGGGTGAACCATTTCCTGAGAAAGAAAATCCAGAGGTAGCCAAAACAGAATTTTCTGATGAATATGATGTATTATTAAATGATAGACAGGGTACGCATATAAATTCTCTCAAACCTTTCTGGTATGAAGTTATAAATTATATTATCAAGTATTTTACCTGTCAAGGGAAATACTCTTGGTTAAATACAATTCACTTTAAATTGCTCAATCATTTGAAGAACAATAGACAAGTGAACGTGCCCAATTTCTTACATGAGATATTGAAAAGGATGAGTAGGGAGGCATAAAGGGTAGGTCTTCACTATCACACCACTACCTCATAACTATGATTATAAAGTATACCCTATAGAGGGATCATCCTTAAATATAGGTGGGAGAGATTTTTCAAGTCAAAAGATATAAATGAATTGTTTGAGAAATAGGAGAAAGAAGAGAAGAAGTATCCTGAGAGCACCTCTAATCATATCCACATAAGGATGTACCATTCTACCTCCCAACTTGAGCCAAAACTAGAAGAACACCTACCTTTGAAAATTTACCACCTGCTGAAGAAAATCATGTTCTTGTCACCCCTAAAAGAATTTTCATTGTTGAAACCCTCTTAAAAAATTCTACTCTTGAATCATCCACCTCAAAGGGTAAAATAAAATCTTCCAAGTCCACCCCTACACCACAGAGGTGCTCTCATAGGCTAAAAATCAAATGGCCAAAAACCTCTAAACCAACAAAGTCACAGACCATATCACTTGATAGTGATGTGGAAGCTGTAGAGGAAAACATTGAGCCCATATGGATTAATATTAGCAGGGAGGTATTGATGCTACATTTTGTGAACAAAAATTCCCTGAAGAGCACATGGAGGGACAAGAAAACTAATCCCAAGAATGTGGAGACAGTGTGTGTGAAGGAGGGTCATGTAGAGAGAAAGGAAGAAGAGTTTGAAGGAGAAATTACACAAGAGTACCTTGAGGAGTACATGGAGGAGCATGCAGAATAAATTCATACTAATGAGTTAGTTTGTGAAATAAATGGATTTGAGGAGTAAAATGGGAGAAGAAATTGGCAAGAAAGTTGACCAAGAAGTTCATGTATCATAAGGTACTGGGGAAGGAAAAGAAGGAGGAATTGGTGAACCAATTGAACTTGAACACATGCCCCAATATGTAGAGGATGTATCATTGAGCACTTGGTTCATGGAATTGAGGAAGAGACATATTTCTGTGGGAGTTGAAAAAGTACCAGAACATACCCCTATAGTTATGCCTAAGGTATGTAATTAAACAAGTTACACCACCATTTTTACCACATGCTAGCATGCAACACTTAAATTTCATCCCATTGTAACCACAAATTATTATCAAAGAAGCAATAAGAGAGCCTGTCAAACCGGTTTGTAGCGAGATGGAAACACAAACAAACTGTTTTGGATTACTGGGTGAATCAATTTGAAACCTATGTTAATAGGTTAAAAGGAAAGTATGAAAGAGAAAAATAAGAACTCATATTCTAGCACCAAAAATAAATTGAGGAAAAAGACAAAAAAATTGAAAGACGAAAGAAAAAGTAAGAAGAGACACTTAAGGTGGCCCATGAAATATTCAAATACAGGCATCCTTCTAATGTTTATGCTATTTTATTAAAAGAAAAGATGTTACAGCTCAAACTTACTTGTATCAACTCTGACATGCCATTTGATATCAATGGATTAAGAAACTTCTTCAGGTTGTACCTGAACAACCCTCATGAAACTCAACTTCTACTTTGTGAACTCTACATGTATAACTATGCTCTTGAATATGATAGGGATTACATCTCAGTCCTATACATTAGAGATGTTCTGGTTTAAATTTTTTTTTCTTATTTTCTGATTAAATTGGATAGGGAAAGGACAAATGGATGACTACATACATTTGGAGAAAGTACAACCACTGATGGTCAGGCCTGAAGCTGGTAACACTAAATAAATTGTATAAAAATATGGAAAGTATACGAAAAATAAGTAAATTAAAAGAAAGGTGTGACATATGAGGAAATAATCTCATGAGGCAGCCAAATATATGATTAAAGATCATGGAATTCAGATATTTCAAGCCTCTAGAATGCACTAGAATGAATGTCTCTTGAACTGAAATATAAGGAAATGAATTCATACCCTAACATAATACCAACACTATTAACAGTGAATGCATACATTAACATTGCCACTAGCTATGCATAAAAATGGTTCCCAATTGGCTATCATCCCCCAATCTTCCACTTTTTAATACCACATTGGTATAGGTGATCAACCATTGAATGAAATAATACAAGACAGAATCATGAACATGCTCAATATGAATGGAGGTTACTTCTTCACATAACCAGAATGAATGGATATTCCAGTGGATTTCAGACAAGTATACAACACCATTCAGGTGGAACCTAAAGAACTTGAATGAGGACATTCAAGAAATTAAGCCTGGGGATGTGATGATCTGATTAAATTCCATTTATAAACAACTCATCCTTTGTACTTTTGTTAAATCATTGATATTATGCCCTTGTATTTCCTATGCATATTGTTGAACATCATCACTATAACTTGAACTTATTACAAAAATTAATTAATATAGTTATTACTAGTTAACTTTATTTGGTGGTAGTTTGAGTATGAATTTATTCTTGTGATTGTAATAAGTTGTTTGAATGATGATATGTGTGATTTCACTCTTGTTTGTAACCAACTTGTTATATGCAACAACCTGTATATAGCAAAGGACCTCGTCCATGGCCAAAGGGGATCACCTACACCCAAAGGACCTATCTATAGTAACCCGCATGTAACCAAATAAGATCACCTACAACAAAGGATCCATGATTATGATGATCTATTGGAACATGGAAGGACAACACTCCAAGTCTTTACATGTCATGGAAGAGGTAGTTATAAACTGGAACATGAGAACTAGAAGATAACTCAACTCTAGATCTGGTTATTCATTGCAAATTAATGAGGAACTAATTGATTGAATTCATTATTTGAGAATTGATTGATTAAATTGATTGGTTACTTAAGTTAGGTGTTTGACATCTAAACACTTGTTGATTAATTTTGTTGCATGGATCGAATCTCTAGATGATATGTTTGAGATCTTTTACTTGATTTGTTTGAACACCTATTCAAACTCTTCTTCTTACGTTCTATTATAAACAAGGAATATAAAAGAGAAGGATTAATGTTGGAAATGTATCAAAGATGTAGAGATCTATATAGAGAATTAGAATAGAGGATACACAGATATAGAAGTTATTTTTATCCTAAATGTAATATTCAATCCAAATCAATAAAAATTTAAGTTTTTTTCAGTAACTCTTAGGTACAAGCCTTAGGAGGGATTAACACCCAAGGCAGGGCTCACTTGTGGTCTGTTACCCCCCTCCATAGTGTTTTGCTTTGTTTTAGTACATGGGTAAACTAGAAAACAATTCATTCCTTTATCTACATTTTTAATTTGCAAGCTTTGTCTTAGTTATAGTATTTACAAGCTATTTACTTTCAGTCTAAGTTTAGTTTGTTTTCAACATTTGTTATTTTAAGCATATAGTAGTGATAATTATTTCCTTTCCATAACTCCTAAATGCTTTGTAATTGTGCATATAGTACTGACATTGTTGAAAGTTTATGTCCCTTGGTTTGATGATTAAATGACTATAGATTAATAAACATCATATTAATTGTTGCAAGTTAAGTTGCACCACCATATCCTTTCATTTGCAACTAGGGTTTCATACTTTCTAGCTTATTTTAGTTTGGTTGAATTTCTACTTAATTGCTTATATTCATCATTTTTACATATTTAGATTTAGGCATTTATTTATTAAATATTTTCTTAATCAACCTAGTAACAAGTAATGACCAATGGCTATGTTAAATATGTCATCTCCAAGATGACACCACTTAGCATACTCATGGCGTTATCCATCAACATTTTATTGATATGCTCTACCATTTGTAGACACCTAAATTTGGTAATTCGATACTTGAAAATATTGATTTGGCGTATCTCCCTTAATCATGACATGGACACAAAAAAAAGGTAAAAACATATTAATCCACTCTCTCTTAAGGCTTGCAAATACTTCATATTCTCCTACTCGTATGCTTAGATACCTACAAGATTGATCTCATTGTCATAAACATATTATATCTCCTATCGAAATTATATGTATTTCCAATTACAACACTTTAAATACCTAGACACAATTATCCAAGTTAGAATAACCATCATACGATTATATCCCTATTTGATGGTTTTATCTGTAGTGGGCTAACGATTAGATTTTTTATGTTTATATTATTTCTACTTCCTAGTTATACTTAATGAAAAATCACATCCAATGGAATGATATTAAAGAAATTTAGACACATGCATTTACTCACCTAATTCTCAATATCTCCTCTAGAAAATACTTATCAAGTCTTGAGTAAAATTTCCCTAATCTTTCCCTAAATCAAAACTAGACATTAGGAACAACCTCTACACAAGTTTGAAGTAATATAAACTAGAGTAAGAGAAGATAAATCCAATTCAAAAGCATCTCAAATCCAAATCAAGCACTATATAGTATCTACAAACCAAACAACACTTCAAGGGGGTTTTACTCTAGTAAATACCAATCTTCAAGCACTCTATTCTAACACTCTATTTTGGCACTCTATTCAACACTCAATAAGGGTACATATAATTTATCTCGTTATTGGTGTTGAGGAACAAGGAAAAAACATAGGGGAATGGAACTTTAGATTTGCATTCAATCTCTATTGGTGAATTAATTTTTTGCATAATAGATTAGTGGTTTTCACCAATGCTCATGAGGCTAGGTCCCTCCTTCTTGGGTACAAGGAGGATCCCATTTGTTGAATGGTAGGATGAAATAAAATTATGGGTCGCCATTAGGATGGGGATCACACAAGAGTAATCCACTAAACATATGAAGAAGTTATTAAACAGTGTATAAGGGAGGAATTTTCTTGGAAAGAGCTAAAGGGAAGTGGGGAAATACCAAAAGGGGGTTAAGATTGTGAGTGGACACTTACATATTCTCTCCAACATTAACCAGAGTAGGTCCACATTCAATAGGAATAAATCAAGGATGTAAGAAATAGTTGTTAACACCAAAATTTGTGCTCTCTGAATGTTCAGAGGTGAACATCTACAATTTTGGGTAACATGGGATGATCTTGAAAGTGTGGGACTTTGTAAAGCAAGATCAACCTCCAGAGAAGGTTGGATCCTCTTGTATTAGCCCACCAAAACTAACCTACAACTAAGAATGCAACTAAACTAAAACTAAACTACCTTTTCACATGATTTAGAGTTGAGGAGAAAGGGAAAGATGGTTGCAAGCTAAAATAAAGTGATGCACCAAACTAAAACAAGCTTTGAACTTGGCCTATGCGAACAGAGTCAAAACTACCACATAGGAAGCTAGGGGAAAACTCAAAGCTATGTAGAGGATGAATACGTAAATTCAAATAAAGAAAAAAAGGTTAGGGATTCACATTTAATACACAATGCGCTGATAGGATGGGAGTGATGTGGTCACGTCACATGGTTATGTGCTTGCCCACCCATGTTCAAATGCCCCAAAGGCACGATCCTCCTCAGAGGTGGTTTCTCTACTAGTTGTGGCATCTCTACTCATTGTGTTTTCACTAGTTATTTCTTCTCTCACTACTTTCGTTGGTTGTTGCTTCACTCACTGGTTGTTTCTTCTCTCACTATCATCTAATTGTTGCTTCACTCACTACTGTCATTGGTTATTGCTTCAATTGTTGGTTGTTACTTCACTCGATGGCATCACTAGTTGCTACTCCACTTGCTATCATCATTGGTTGTTCCTCCACTCACTACAGTCATTGTCGTTGGTCAATGCATCTTCATTATGGTTTCATGGTTTCTTTAATTAGGTTCCTAATGGTGGTCCCCTTCATTAAAACCAAGGTTGTGTATCCTCTCAAAAATATTCAATTGTATAAGGATGTGGGTCCTTTCAACACCCTAAAAGTTTACCCTAATCCAAAACATTCGATACATAACACATGAAGGAAAAAACCACAGTTGCATTTCTTTAAACAATATTACTTGCATTTTCAAGAGTAGAGCGTTGAAGATATTCCCAAGAGATGTAGTTACAAAGGTTCCAAAGGCATGGAGTCTAAAAAACAAATCTTACAAATCTACATGAGATAACCCTTTGAATGTGCAAGGGAACCTATATTTATACAAATCATGGAATGAAGGAAAGAAGGAAGGGAGATGAGAAAGAATCGTCAAACTAGTATACGTCCCCTAAAGGTGTGTTGAATAAGCATGGGTGTCATGATTTCTTTTATAGTTTTCTTATATTACAGGTATGGATGCCCCTAATTTCATCCAACAACCATAACACGACCTTTGATTCTATCACACCCCATCATACTACACAAAACAACATAATTCTTCATTAATTTTTTGTGGTTGGGGTGGATGGATCTCTAGTTAGGAGTCCAGAATAGTTTTGAAACCTTCTGCGGGTTTCATTATTTCCCGTTGCTTTCACCATGGTATTTCACACTTTCTTTCTTCCACAGACCTTCACAACTTTTCCTATACTTACCTTGATGAGTGAAAACACTTCACACCATCCATGAGGGTCTACATCTTTGATATGTGGATTTTTCCCTTTAACTACTTTCATTTTACCGGTTTTATAAAACCCACAAGACATTACAATTTAGTAAGCCTGCAAAACACTAGGTTAGTGTTTTGTAGCTTTTGAACTTAGCCAATTTATTCTATTTCTTTTGGATATGCAACTACAAGGTGTTTTGTCTAAATTTACCTTTTGGGAACCATCTCCTTGGTGTTGCAAATGTTTGAAGAGAATCCACGCAACACTGAATTCTACAAAATCCTACTTAAGTCTCCTTATTTATCATTCTTTTATTATGTGGGTTAGGAGAACATGTAGAACCCTAAGTTCCTACATTCCTTGGTAAACTAAATTAGTTTTGCATGGATTTTCTAGAGCACAAAAAAGGTTAAGTCCTTTTGATGAGTTGTTCAAAATTGCATGGGGTGTAATTTTGGACAATATTTTGGCTACCTCCAGGGGACATCTTCCTGCTAGATAATGATGACCAACTACCTTGAAACATCAATTGGGAATAGAGTCAATATTATCCTTGAGAACTGATTTTCAAATTTTGAAATTTGTCTCTAAGATGATCTGTATATGACTGCAAGTGGCTCAAAACTTATGTATAAAATATAAAACCATACATGTCTCAATTGAAACATGTAGAGAGTCCAAAGCACTTATTACAAAGAAAACTACACTAACAACAAGACATGTGCATGAAATCACTTGGACGAATTGGAACTAAACTATTATGTACAAGGTGAGATTATCTTTCAGAAGAAATGCTTCAAATATATCCCATTGATTGGGATAATAAGTTCTTCTCTATCCAATTTTGACAATTTGAAAACATTGTTTGGCTTGCAACTGGAAATCATATAAGGGATGCTCCACATTGTATCAAACTGTGAATGTTTACCTCACTTGGCTCTATCCTAATTCTACTTAAGTACAAGGCCTCCTTAAAATTTCTAGCTACTACTTTTATATCAAAACATTTTTTGGTCTAATCCTGATTCAACTCTATCGCTTTCATGGCATAGTTTCTCAATTCTTCGAGATCCATGAGTTCTACGTATCTGATCTCTATTAATCCAAATTTAAACATTTCCAACTATTTGATGAGCTTTAACGTAGGGAACTTGATATATATTGTTATCCTTTCTTCTTTACCATAGACCATATTATATGGTGGACATCTTGTTGATCATTTAGGAGTGATTTTGTCAGCCTATAGAACGGATTTTATCTTAGTGTGCCATGTCCTTTGATTTCCTTCAAAGTTCTTCTTATGATTTTCAATCATTTCTTGTTGGTTGAATTAGCATGCACATTTCCTTAGGGGTAGTAATTTAATGAGGTGCTTAGATGCATGTCATTCCTTACAACCCAATCAAGTATTTTTATGCTAAGAAATTCCAAAGCATTATCTGAGATGATTGTAGAAGGGATGTAAAACCTGATCATTATGCCTTCATAGAAATCTAGAATGTTAGTTTTGTTTGCTTCCTTCAATACAACCACCTCCATCCACTTGGTGAAATAATATATGGCTGTCATAATCCATTTGTGTCCCAAACTAGAGTGTGGGTTGATTACTCATATGAAATCCATCCCCCACTACATGAATGGCTGATATAATGAAATAGGGTGAAGGCACACTTCTTAAATTTTCTAATCCATGCATGATAGTACTTGAAGATATTTGGCCAATAATATCCTCCCTTCATGATTCTTAGTGTCTTGGTTCTTAGAGAAAAATGACCTCTTGCTTCTCCATCGTGAAACTCATGCAGAATTTTCTTGATTTGATTTGACTCAATGCATCTCAGGAGGACACCATTCACATCCTTTTTGAAAAAAATTCCATTAATGATCACATAAGGGATGGATTGGAGTCTAAAGTACCTGATCTTGGATTTACTTAGTCCTTGAGGACATTGACATGTTTGGAGAAAGTTTACTATATCATGAGTCCAACAAGGAGTAAGCAACGAATCAACTAGATTTTCTTGATTATATTGGAGTGTGAGGACATAATTTTCATCAATCCACTAGTCTGAAGCCAACTAATCACATAACCCTTTTCCCCTGACTAGCTTATTCACTTTGACATCAATATCATACTCCATAACCTTGGTGATCCATCTAGATCTCTTCTCATTCAAATATTTATTTAAAATAAAATATTTTACTCCAGAGTGAGATACCATGAGGTGAATCTTATTATTAGACACAAAATATCTTAATTTATTCATGATTCTTATGAAAACCAAGGCATGTTTCTCAATAAATGAATATCTCACCTCATAGTCTTATAAACCTTGACTGATGAATGCAATCACCCGTTCCAAAATTACTTCATTTTTCTAAACCAACATGGTGGATATTGTATCCATGCCCCCAAAGGCATACAAGGTGAAATATTTGGATAAACTTGGATTAATGAGGGTAGGAGCATGTGTTATTGCTTATTTGATAGCCTCAAAACTACCCTTCTATTTTGTAATCCATTTGAAAGGCACGTTCTTTCTCAATATGGATTTCGGCAGCTTAACATGGTTTGTAAAATTTGGGACGAATTACCTGACAAAGATAATCCTTCCCAAGAATATTTGTAATTCCTTCTTATGACTTTACATTGACAAAGTCATAATATCACTCACTATTTCCGGATCTTTTGTGAACCCTTGTTTGGAGACAATTTGGCCTAGGATTTTTCCTTCATGCACTAAGAGGATGCATTTCTTCGGGTTGAGAGATACTCTAAATTGTTTACATCTTCAAATACTTTCCTAAGGTGAGGGAGATGGTATTCTGCATTCATGGAGAATATTGTTATATCATCCAGGTATACAAGAACAATGTTCTGGGAACTCAAGGAAACCAATAATAGCCCAACCGCCCTCCCTCCCCACCTTGTACATTCTCTATGTTACATAGCCTAACCAACCAGACATGAACTCTATCTGGTATTAATCAATCCTTTGAATGTCATGTACATAGCCCTTTAGAACATTTCTCCCGCATTATATAGACCAAAAGGAATTTTTATGTAGGCATAGGTTCCCTATTTCATGGTGAAATTTGTTTTGAACTAGTCCTCTTCATTCACCATGGTTTGGTTATATCCTAAGTAGCCATCTAGTAGAGAAAACTTCACTGAACCTGATACCATATAAAGAATTTACTCCATAGAAGGAAACATATAGTGATCTGTCAAGGACGCTTTATTGAAATCTCTGAAAACAACACATAACCTGATTTCTCCATTTCTTTTCCGCACTAAGACCAAATTTACAACCCATGTTGAATGTTTTATGGGGAATATGATAGTAACTTCAATCAACTTTTTCATTTTCCTCTTCATGAGTGGATCAATCCGCGGATTTCCAAACCTTTGTTTTTGTCTAATAGGATTAGTCTCAGGATCCAATTGAATAGTATGTTGTGCTAAGTCATGGTAAAAACCACGAAGGTCTTCATAATTTCATGCAACGATGTCAGAAAATTCTTAACAAAGTTCCACAAAAGCATGTTTTTCTTGAGGAGTGCATACCTTGCCAATCTTGAGTAGCATGTCCCTACCAACTAAAATGGGTTCATAATCTTCCTCCTTGACTTTCATGTTTTCCTTTTCTTTTCTCATTTGGTCATTTGGGCCAAAGATAGATTCCAAAGTGACTAATCTTTTGGGTAACTGTGTTGACCTTAGTTGGACAATTTGGTCTCCATACTGTTGATTTAACATGTTCTGATTTCTTGAAGAGAACTCGACTTATTCCTGGATGAAGTTGATGTTTTGTTGATCCCTCTCAAATAATTTCCAGTTAATGTTATTATCAGGAACCATAGATCTTACCACCACTTTGACATGTGGTTGTTCCTTTCCATTTTTTACATCTTCAATGACATCAAAAGTTACTCCTATCGTGACTAGTCTTGATTAACTAAAAATGGATATCTAATACTAATACTATGAAAAGTATAACCACTAGTTAATATAAATAGGAGGAATAAAATGATGTATAAATGGACTAAAACAGTATGGAATACTTGTAATTAGTTATATTAAGTGAAATAAAACCCTAAGTATGCAAGTAAAGAAGGAGAAACGACTTATCTGATTAAAGAATATTATCACAGGTTGTCACAGGTCTGATAATAAAATCTGGAAGTAAGAACAACCACTCAGAATTCCTGCAAAAGTTGGATCTGGAGGATTTGATCTGACTGAGGCACCTGGGAAGGTACTAGGGCGCCCCAAGGCATCCTGGTCTGCAAATTAGGTGCTTTGATCTTTGTAAAAGCTTTAAATCTAGTTTTCATAGGGTTACAAGGTATCCTGAAATGTTCTTTGTCTATTGCACTGGATTCGTTGGGTTGTTTGAATGTGGTGAATAATGCAATGAAGACCTACAAGAAAGAAATAAGTATCAAACCCTAAGAAAAATAAAAGAAGCAGAATTAATGGGTCAGACTGACCTCATCCACCAAACTATTGGTCTTATTACTGAGTGTTGCACTACATTTCAGACTCGGATGTAGTTCTGGTGTGTGTGTACATGTCGTTCCCTAGGTGCTCTTATGCCATTAACACTCTATGAAGTAGTGAGCAGTAATAACTATAGAAAATGTAATAGCATGTGTGCATGGAATAGAATAGAATCCTCCCCTATGTTGTGTGTGTTGATGCAGATCTCCTAGCCTTGAAGCATGACACTATGTGGATGCAAGTGATGCAATTAATGTAACTCTAGATGGAGTGATAGTAGTATGTGACGTTAGGACCCTCATTATGGTCTTACAACTTTATATTTATAGGGTTCTCTTTCTCTAATTTCATAATTAACCCTTACATGGTCGATTAGGAAAATGATAAGGATGAAAAATAGCTAGAAAGACCCCAAAAAGAAGTGGGAAAGTGGAACATAGATCGGGGCACCATAGGTGGGACCAGGATTCCCCGAGCACCCCAGTATAGGCCTAAGTGCTCAAGTTTAGGCTAAAATGTTGAGACATTCTCGAAATAGGTGAATATATGGGAAGAAATGTGTGAGAATGACGAAATAAAATATAAAATAAAGGTGGCAAAAAGGTGGGATTAATCATTACTTTATTCACTTGAGAACATTCTAAATAGTAGTATAAGAATGGGCTAAATAATGCCTAAAGTGCATGATTTTGTGTCTACAAGTCTATCAGCATGTTTGTTTTCTTCTTTTAGTATGGCGTGGATATCGAAATATTTAAGTTGATGAATCTTGTTTTCATTCAATCCTATGACTTGATTTACAATTAGTGCACTATCCACAAAGTTTTGCAATTATTTAATTTTTTTCATCCTTTCACATTGGAGACTTTGTATAAGAGATTCATACTTTGTTGAGTTGTTAGAAAAACTGAATTGAAATATGAAATAGGAGTAATATCTCATATTGGTGGGAGATACGAGCATTACACCTCCTCCCACCCCTTTCCTACTTCTTAAGTCATCAAAAAACATTTTCCATAGGCTACCATCATGTTCATCTTCTAGTTTCATAATGTTGGTGTAGTCACAAAATCATGCACTTTAGACATTATTTATCCCGGTACTCATATGCTACTATTTAGAAGGTTTTTGAGTGATAGAAAGTACTAATTAACCCCTGTCTTTTTGGCCATCTTGTTTTATTTTATTTCGTCATTACTGACCTCTTACACCCATATGCCCAGTCATACTTCTATCATCCTGCATCATTTTATCCTCAACTATGGCACCCAAATTAGTACTAGGGCACCCTTGGGTGCCCTGGTCCCACCAAGGGCATCTGCGGTCCTTTTTACACTTTCCTGCCACTTTTTGGGCTCTTTCTAGCCATTTAAGGTCTTTATATTTCTTGTGGTTGGCCTTTTCAGGGTTAATTATGAAATTAGACCAAGAGAACCCTATAAATATAAAGTTATGAGACCATAATGAGGGACCTAGCATCACTTACTACTATCACTCCATCTAGATTTGCATCCATCTATTACATTGGAGATCACTTACATCCACATATGCTCCATCTTCAAGGCACAAGGCTAGGAAATCTACATCACACTTCATTAGGGGGAGGGATTCTATTTATATTCCATGCACACATTCTATTACATTTTCTACACATAGTTATTGCTCGCTACATTACAAAGTGCAACTGGTACAAGAACACCTAGTGCATGTTCACACACATTTTCACATAGAACTACATCGGGTCTGAGATGTAGTGTAGCACTTAGTTAGTAAGTCCACCATTGTGGTAGTTGAGATCAATCTGATCCCTTCATATACATTATTCTTTTTTAGGGTTTTCCACTTGTTTTGGGGTCTTACAGGTTTTTCTTTCATCTTGGAGTATTGTGACATCTACACATGGGACAATGAATTTGATACGACACATAATAGAAGGTTCTGAGACCATCTTCTAACACTAAAGAAGATCAGTTCCAAAGCTTTTACATAGACCAGGGAACCCAGATTGTAGACCAGAGCACCTGCAGGTGCCCCAGTCCTCCTTTAGACAGTGCCTGGTCTAGCTAGATCCTCCAGATCCACTCTTTTTGGGACTTCTACATAGTCGTTCCTGCTTCTGATTTTTCCAGTCATTATTGTGACACTCTCTGATAGGAATCTATTATTCAGCTGAGTTCTTTCCTCTTCCTTCTTGCACATTAGGGTTAGCATTTCCTTTTGCATAGTTGTTTAGATCATTTACATACTTATTTACCTCATTTATTTACTTTATTACAGTTTTTCATAGCTTAGATTAACTATCCCCATACTACATAGTTAGTCCATTTTTTAGTTAATCATTTTGGTGAACCCGACCCTTCTTCATTGCACCTTCTAGGGCTTGCATTTGCATTCAAGCATTATGAGTATCTCAATCAATGATTACATGTTTTCCAATCCTGATTTACTACATAGATTCCAACATTTTCTTGCTACTACTCGCATTCGTGCTGACATGCACCCAGATGTAGTTTATCGAGCCTTTGCTAACGCCTTTTCCTCACATATAGTATTTAAGTCTAACCTTCCCTATGATGTTCACACTTTTGATAATGATCCACCACTGCATATCATATCTCACATTCATAACATAGTTGTCAAGCGTACTTTGATTGATAACAGATCTGAACTTAACTTGTGTCCTATGTCATTCCTCGAGGTTTTAGGTCTTACCGCTCAAGATGTTAGTCCATCTAGTATTTCACTACATGCTTATGATGGTTTTGTTCATCCTTTTCTTGGTCACATTGCATCGCCTATCACTATTGGTCCAAAGACTATCCACACTATCTTTTTTGTTGTTAATTTCCCAGTCTCCTACAACTATCTTTTGGGAAGGCCATGGCTTCATGTCATGCAAGTGGTCACATCCACTATACATAATTGTGTCAAATTCTTACATGAGAACATGGAGCATACCATTTTTCGTGACCATGATCCATTTCAGTATTTTGATAGGGCTCCTAATACTAATCTTCCTATCCCACACATAGATATTACAGATGAGCCCCAACCTAGGGAAGAACCACCTCACTTACCACCACTTGACATAACCATTTGTGTGTTATATGAAGTTTCTTTAGTGTCATTTGCTACTAATATTGTTATAATTCCTTATTAGAGGCATGTCCAGTTTATTGACATCGCTCTATCACATCCACATTCACATACACCTCCTACCTTCACATGCCCACCATTCGCTTACACACTCTTCATGAATGATTCATATTGGGAACACATTCTCTTTGATCATATATGTAATGACACTATATGTACACATGAGGGCCTAGATCACTTAGATTTTTATTTTCAAGACCTCTATCCTACATCGTGTGTTCCCCACCTTTATTATGGCTTTATTTGTATCATTGCTACTTATGGTTTGTGTATCTTTCTTCTTACAATCTATCTATCACATATTCCTCACTCATCATCACTTACATTGGGACAATCATGGCTTGATTATATTGGAGGTACACTAGATCTGGATCATATAGACATTTCATTTCCTATGCCCTTTGGACATGTTTTCATTTGCAATAGCTCACTTTCTTAGAACACAATCAAAATATCACTCATTGGTATGCACTTGGTTGTCCACTTCATCCATTCACTGATGAGGAGTATGCTATGAGAATGCACAACTTATGCCTTAATGGTTTAGTGCACAACCCACCGACATTATTGCTTATCAAGTCACTAATGCTTACCCATTCGACTATGAACCTAATAGTAATGATATTCTAGATGACATTACGTGATATCCTATTTCACTGTACGTACTTAGGGGGCATAGTATCTCATACATCTCCCCCATTACATTAGCACCATAGACATATCGCTCATAATTGCATTATCAGTTTGCATAGTATTAAATCACATGCTTAACATTCACACGTACTTTGGGGGGATTGGCACTCCCCCCCATTTCATCATTACATCTATCATATTTTCATTTTCATCACGTTTTTTAGCATCATCGCTACCCGATGACACACTCTTATGCTTCGGTTCACACTTGACTATTGAGGGATTACTACACATGAACCACACACACTGCATTATAGACACCACACATCACATTTTATGTCTTACATCATACATTATACATTTAGTCCATACCATACCATTTCCATATTTTTATACCCATACATCATACATGTGTCCCGCTTACATATAACATTATATACTACTCATCATACACATCACATAACATGCATTTCACACTACTAGTCTATCTATGCATTTTTGCATTACATCCTATACATTGCATATCAAACATCCTACACATCACATGGTCATATATTATCATCATGTATACTGCATTATCTTCTATGCGTTGCACTCACCACCCTATGATGCACTTTAGTTCTTCATTCCATACTCCATTACCGAGGGTTTACAAATCAAATGGACCTTACACTCCTCACACACTATTCAACCTTTCATCATGTGACATTTCTAGCTGCACTGACCCATGATACTTTAGGATAAATCCTCGGTCCATACTTTATCAGGGTTGTAGTAGTATACACCTTATGTTACCTTCACCACTCCCTCCTTTCATCTTGTAGTGACATACGCTTTAGGCTAAATTTTCACCTATTCTATCATTTTGTAGTGGTATACACCTTAGGTTACATCACCACTCCCTCATTTCATCTTGTAGTGATATATGCTTAGGGATAAATCATCACTCATCCATTCATCTTATAGTGATATACACTTAGTATAAATCATCACTTGTATGTTGCATCTAGTTTTTATATACGCTTTGGCTATAGGGTTCACACACACATCATTTCTAGGTCACATCTCATCATTACACTTACATATTCATCACAACGAGTTAGAAAAAATACACACTATTCGACCATTTCCTAATGAAGCACTCTCGTTTATAGTTCATTCTTGACTACTGAGGGGGAAAAAATGCACCTCATTAGATACACTTCCATTCACTCAGGGGGCACATAGCTCCTATCATTCCATCTTGCATTCCATTCCAACCATCCACTGTATATTGCATTGTCCTAGGGGCATTTACTCTTGTTTACTAGTGTTTTACATGATCACTTTACTACACATGTTAGATTGATTTCTTATATGTCATTATCTATACCATCCACATATGCACATTCATGTATTTTTCTAGTTGTGATCACAAATACAGATCCTTCACACGCAACATGGATGCTCACCTTCTACCCTTCCTACACTGGTCGCTGGGGGCATCCACATTCATCTCTCACAGGTGTTATTGTTTCATTTTGTACTTAGCACTTTACATTACTTGGTTATTCATGCTTTGAACTATTGGGTATTTCTCTAACATGCTAATGGGTGTTCCATGTGCAATAATTATTTTGCAGGATTACATGTTACCATGACTTCTTTGTTTGTCTTTCATTGTTTGCTTCTTGTATGTGGGCCTTGCCCTATGTTTGATGTGCACACTTGTTTTTTGTTTGTGGTCATGATGGAATTTGAGTGTCTTGCAACATCCTAAGTGATGTCCCATGTTTATAACTCATTTTTTGTGGCTTACTTGTCTTCTTGTGTGTTTATATTACTTTACTTGGTATTTTACACATTGTTTACGTACTTTACACTTGTTTTCTATATGCATGTGTTTTCGTAATAACACTTGTTTTTGCTAGCCATCCTTGTTTGTGCGCGCATTGGTTTCTACCAAGTGCATTCCCTTCCCCATGTAGGGAAGAGTTACATATTACATGTGGTTGGTCCTCTTTCAGGGTCACATTCTCCTATCAGTGATATCACATATGCCCCTAAAGAGGGGGGCATCATTTGGGGTTTTACATAATAACACAAAGATTCTACATTGGTTTGGTTCAGTTATATACATCAAGTGGGTTCAGATTAGTCTACAAAACCCATACACATTGACTTTTATAGGACATGGTGTCCTTATTATTCTGGGAAGCAGTTATAGGCTTGGAGGTTATAGTGGGTGTGCCACTATACACTACTTCAGCCAACGGCGTTGGACCACCCAAAAAACCAAGATGATACAGAGATCTCTTCACACATAATTTGGGGAATCAGTTAGAGCCTAGATGACACATAACATTTATTCCCTACACTTATTCATTCTATGGTGTGAGATCACCCAAAAAATCATAGTAAAAGATATCATTCTATGCTCTCTTTCTTGACATGGATCAAGTACCCATGTTCCATTTACATTTGCGTATTTCACATTTACATGCTTTCATATACACGCATATTTTCCTTTGTGTTTTTACACATACATACATACATATTTGACTACTTGGTCATTTTCTCCTTGCAAGTCATGTCATATGAGAAACAAGAAGTCAAATGGGGGCAACAACAACAATAATTCACGACAACACATGCTTTACTAACCACATCACACGCTGCAGCAGCCACACATGTGTTCCACCCTAAATTCACTCTCATCACATTTTCTTTGCACATTTTTTGTCTTTAGTTTCCATGCTCCTCCATCATTTTTTCATTCCACACTTTTTCTAGTCCTTCGACATGTTTCTACTTCACTCTTCATGGACATCAAGTACACATCTCTATCTACTTTATGTTACCAAGATTTTTTCTCACCAACATAAAGTGGGGGAAAAATGTAGTCACAAAATCATGCATTTTAGAAATTATTTATCCCGGTCTCATACTACTATTTAGAAGGTTCTTGAGTGAAGAAAGTACTAACTGTTGTTACAAATCAGCAGCACCCCTGGATGTTGATCAGACTTCTAGTTTGACATCTTGGACATCCAGTGTGATTGCACAACATTGAATCCTCTCCCTAAGTGTGGGACTTGTAAAAATGGGAGAGGAATCTCTAGATTAGAGGCTGGTTCCTCAACTCCTCTGATCAGATATATCACTTACAAGTTGCAGAGGTTTGAATTCCTAGTTCCTACTCTAAATTCCAAGGGGACAAAGATAGGGAATGCAAGAAAATGAAGCTAATGCTAATGAGGTGATGCACCAAAGGAGTTCCAGACACCTGATACTACAATACATACACAATCCACAGGAAAACACAACACAAAGCATGCACAAATTGCTCAAAATGTAATGAAAGATCAGGAAAACAATGGTAGATATATGAAAGGATTGAGGGATTTTAATCACATAGCATATATTAACATTTCCAGATCCAATACAATGCATTACAGTGATCAAGAGGTAAAAGGGGTGCTGTATTGCATGGAAAGGTAAAAATTTCCACAAATTTTGCCAAAAGGGAAGAAAAAGGGAAGTTGCAGAGCTGAAAAGTGTCTCCTTTTTTCAAAAATGAACCCATTCTGGCTTTTACAGTGCAAGCCACAACCCCAGGAGAGAGAAACATGGGAAAACATGGGAGAGCTTCAACCACTGACCCAAAACACATTAAAATAGCATGGGCATCCTTACAGGCCCATCCCCTGACATTTTTTGCCATGCTGGGAGAGAATGCGAGCCATTCTTCATTAAAAATGGTGGTTGAAACGTCATTTCTGTCCATGACCACGTGCCAGAGGCGTTTTTTCAATTTTATCTCTCCAAACTCCATCAAAATGCAAAAATGACCCTGGAATCTTGTAGATAATTTCACCAACTTTCCATTGATATAAAGAACGTGAAAAATTGAGCTCTGGATCGAAAGATATGGCCGTTTGAAATTTTAGGGCAAAACAGGGCCAAATCGGATTGGCGGGCAAATTTTTTTAAATTTTCCACTTTTTGGTCATTTGGAAAATTTTCCAAAAATTCCCCATGCTCCACCATTCCAGGTGCCATGTGGCATTTTTTGATTGGGCACGGGCCTTTAATGCTTCATTTTCCATTGTTTTTCCCTTTGGAAAATTTTCCAAAAATTCCCCGCCAGGCCGATGATCTAAGGACACGTGGCACATGCTGATTGGTCGCGGGCCTATCCTCCTAAATTTTCCGTCACTGTTTGATCCTATTTCTTGACTTGGACACATGGCAAAACCTCATTCGTTGCGGGCCTTTCCCTTCAAATTTTCCATGCGGGCTTGTCTTGTATCTTTTGCCTGCCACCGGACACGTGGCAAGATGTGATTGGTTCGCGTTCGGGGGGGGGTTGATTTTTTCCTTTGAAATTTCCTTCCTTTTTCCTTTGGGAAAATTTCCCAAATTTCCCCCATCTCCCGCCAGTCTGGGACATGTGGCAGTGTCTTACTGGACGCGGGGCCTGGGTAAACATTTTTCCTTTTCATTTTAGCTTTTGGGAAAAAATCCCAATCTCCCCCTGCGCTCCACTACCTCGCATGCCCATGGACGCGTGGCATAATATGATTGGTCGGTGGGGGTGGTAGGCCAAAAACTTCTCCATTACTTTTTACCAAAACACTTCACCAAAATTCCAATCTTTCCTCCACCCTCCGAAGGTCCGATGCCATAGGACACGTGTCGTAACATGATTGGTCGGCGGGCCTTCCTTTTGAAATTTTCCATGGCGCTAACACTTAGTCAATTTTTCAATTTTTTCCCCCTGGACACGTGGCATAATCTGATTCACCGGTGGGCCTGCGGGGAAAAATATCCCTTTTGAAAACTTTTCCAAACACTTGGTAAAAAAACCAAGTTTTCCTCTGACCCCCGCCACTTCCTTGGACACGTGGCGCCATTTCATTGGCTACGGGCCTTTCAGGGGAAAATTTCCCACAAAAACTCCACCGGGCCATAACTTCAAAAATACATGGAGTTAGGAGGAAAACTTTACCTTTCTGGAAAGCTGAGAAAGAGCTCTATCCAATGGTGCCATTTCTAGAAAGTTTTGAGTTCCTAAAAAGAAAAATTTTATGAGTGAGGCATAAGAGAGGGAAGAATGAAAGGAGTTAGCCACAAAATGAGCAAGGGGTACATTTTGGATAACAATTTTGGTGACTCAGAGGGGTCATCTGCCTACTGGATGAAGTTACCAGTTGCCTGAAGCAATCCATTGGGCATGGAGTCATCAAATTCTCTGTTTGGTACCCCAACTGACTAGAACACTGCAAGGAGGAAGATGGAGGGTGGAACATCATCTGATTGGAGCAAGGCCTGCAAGACACATTTCCAGGAACAACAAGCTTGTGCCAAAGCACTTAGGGAAAACAAAACTAATCTACAGAAAAACAATGTGCACAAGCACTTGGAGGAATGAAAACCTAAGCTAATATGTACAAGGTGGAGAATTCCCTTTAGTAGCAATGCTTTAGATAGATCCCATTGACTGGAATCTATAGTTCTTCACCATCCAATGAAGACAATTGGAAAGCATTGTTGTCCTTACACTTTGTGACCATGTATGGGCCACTCCAAATGGCATCAAATTTTGAATGCCTTCCCAGTTTTTCTCTGTCTACATCCCATTTTAACACTAGATCTCCAACTTGGAAAGATCTATTCTTGGCCTTCCTATCAAAGGTCTTCTTGATCAAGGCTTGATCCTTCTCCATTGCTTGGGATGCCTGATTTCTGACTTCTTGGAGCTCCATCAATTCTGCATATCTGAATTCCATGGGCTCAAACTCCAACAACTCCAACTGTTTCATGAGTTCCAATGTTGGCAACTCAAGTGACATGGGTAAAATTGCCTCTCTTCCATAAACAAGCTTGAATGGGGAGTTACCTGTAGATCTTTTAGGAGTTATCCTATCAGCCCATAAGGCTGATTTCAACTTAGTATGCCAAGATCTCTGATTTTCATCAAGGGTCCTCCTAATGATCCTTAACAAGTTCTTATTTGTAGATTCAGCCTGGCCATTACCCTGAGGGTAATAGTTTGATGAAGTGCTTAGGTAGATCCCATTCTTGATAGCCCATTCAGTCACCTTGGACCCAATGAATGCCAATGCATTATCTGATATTATTGTAGCAGGTATGCCAAATCTGGTTGTTATTCCCTCATAGAAGTTCAGGATGCTAGATTCATTTGCTTCCTTGAGTGCTACTGCTTCAGTCCACTTGGTGAAGTAATCTGTTGCTGTTAAAATCCATTTGTGCCCTTGGCTTGAATTGGGATTAATGACTCCAATGAAGTCCAAACCCCATTGCATGAATGGCTGGTCAACTGAAATTGGATGCAATGGAAGGGCAGCTAGCCTCTCTTTACCTGTGAAGAATGCACAATTCTTGCACCTCTTGATCCATGCATAACAATCACTGAAAATCTTGGGCCAATAATAGCCAGTCCTCATGATCTTTAGAGCTATCACTCTTGGTGCAAAATGACCACCAGCTGATCCACCATGGAACTCTTCCAACACCCTATGAATCTGATTTGTGCCAATGCATCTCAGCAGCACTCCATTCACATCCCTTTTGAACAAAACACCATCAACAAGGGCATATGGGACAGCCTGCAATCTGAAGTGTCTTCTTTTGGTCTTGTTCATCTCTGGAGGGCATAGACCTATGTTTAGGAAGTGCATTATGTCTTGGGTCCAGCAAGGAGTGAGGACACCATCATTCTCCTCTTGAGTGCTTCCTTGCTCATGGTTGTCTTGCAACGCCAAAACAACCTCCTTCTCATTGCATGCTTCCTTTTGTTTGCTCAAAATCAGCTGCTCACACAATCCTTTTCCTCTGACCAACTTGGTGACTTTGATCTCAATGTCATACTCCATGACACGAGTAATCCAACCTGCTCTCTTTTCATTCAAGTCTTTGTTGAGGAGGAAGTCTTTAACTCCCACATGAGAAACCAGCAACTGAACCTTGTTGTTTGAAACTAGATGCTTGAATTTCTTCAAGCTTCTGATTACTGCAAGAACATGCTTTTCAATGAAAGAATATCTCACCTCATAATCCTCTAGGCTTTGGCTGAAGAAAGCAATTGGCTGCTCATCATTGTCTTTGTTCTGCTGTACCAAAATTGCAGAAATAGTATCATCACCCCCAAATGCATAGAGGATGAAATCCTTGGAGAAATCTAGGTTGATGAGAGTTGGGGCTTGAGAGATGGCTTCTTTGATTGCTTCAAAACTTTCCTTACCTTCTGTTTGTCCATTTGAAAGCCATGCTTTTCTTTAACATCTTGGTGATAGGCTTGACAAGGGCTGCAAAATTTGGGACAAACCTCTGAACAAAATTTATTCTCCCCAAGAAACTTTGAAGGGCCTTCTTGTGGCTTGGCAATGGTAGTGCTCTTATGGCTTCAACTCTTTCTAGATCAATTGCTAATCCTTCTTTGGAGACAATGTGGCCAAGGATTTTTCCTTCATGGGCTAGAAAAATACACTTTTTAGGATTCAAGGATACTCCAAATCTTCTGCACCTTTGGAACACTTGTCTCAAATGAAAGAGGTGGTCTACTGCATTTTTTGAAAAAACAGTGATATCATCAAGATATATCAGCACAATGTTGTTAATCAAACCCTTGAACGCCATGTCCATTGCTCTTTGGAAAGTAGCTCCAGCATTGGACAACCCAAATGGCATTTTCCTGTATGCATAAGTTCCCCATTTGGTTGTAAAGGTTGTCTTGAACTGATCCTCTTCTTTCACCATAATCTGATTGTACCCTGAATAGCCATCAAGTAATGAAAACCTCTCAGAGCCAGCAACAACTTGTAAAATCTGCTCCATGGAAGGAAGTGGATAATGATCCTTGAGAGATGCTCTATTCAAATCTCTGAAGTCAACACACAATCTGATTTCCCCACTCTTCTTTCTAACTGGAACCAAGTTGGCCACCCAACTAGAATGCTTGATAGGGAATATGATTCTTGATTCTATCAACTTATTCAATTCCTTTCTCATGAGAGGCTCCATGTGTGGATTGACTGGCCTTTGTTTTTGTCTGATGGGTTTAGTACTTGGATCCAATTCAATGGTGTGTTGAGCTAACTTGGGATTGAAACCTTTCAAATCTTCATAGCTCCAAGCAAACACATCAGGGAATTCTTGACAAAGTTGTATGAACTCATACCTTTCTTGTTCAGTTGTCATCTTACCAATTTGGAGTGATTTTCCTTCTTCCACCAAGATGGACACTGAATCTTCTCCCTTGACTTGGATGTTTTCTTTCTCCTTCCTAAACTGATCATTAGGATTGAAAATGGACTCCAAAGTAATAAGTCCCTTTGGTAGTTTGTTGGTTCTCAGCTGTACCACTTGGTCACCATACTGCTGCTCCAACTTTTCCTGATTTTTAGCTGAGAACTCAACCTCTTCTTACAAGAAATGGATGATTTGTTGATCATTTTCAAACACTTGCCAACTTACATTGTTGTCTGGCACTGAAGGCCTCACAATCACATGGATGTTTGGCTGTACCTTGTCTTTTTGAATGCTTTCAACAACGTCAAAGGCTGCCCCAACTGCTGCAAGCCTGTCAGCAGCTTGGTTCTCTTTTCTAAGAATGGATTTTATGCCAAAGCCCTCAAAATCTTCAATGAGGTCCCACACCCTATTTTTGTAGCACTTGAGTAGATCATTCTTGACAGCATGCTGCCCCTTAACTTGGTTGACAATCAACTCACTGTCACCAAAGACTTGCAAGTTCTTTATTCCTCTCTTGATTGACCAATGCAATCCTTGTATCAAAGCTTCATATTCAGCAGTGTTATTAGAGCATGCAAACTGAAATCTAAAAGCTGAATAATACTTAACTCCTTGAGGTGAAACAAGCATAGCTCCACCTCCTGCACCTTGTCTACTCCTTGATCCATCAAAAAACAACTGCCATACCTCATTGTCATCCTTGTGGTTTGGCTTGGTGATGCTAGGAATAGGCTGATTTTCTTCATGCATGCAATAGACTCCTAGCTCAGATTCTTCTATTTCTTGATAAGGATCAAAAGCATGCACCTTGTTTTCCCATTCATCAAGAGTTAGATCTGGGATGCTTCCTACCTTGGTGTCAGTTTCATCAGTGCTTGGATAATCCTCTTGATCAAACGCTGAACAATTGGTATTGATTTGACTTGGAGTGTAAGGCTCAATGTGAAAGTTTGCAATAGGTTCAGATCTGATTGTGGCTTTAGTTCCATATCTTGTTCTGAACAACATGTGTGACCAATCAGCAGATAAGTAACCTCCAATCTTGGCTGTGAAATCCCTTGACAAACATAGGGCAAAGAGTGGTGGAAGATCTATTACTGAGACATCTTGCAAAACAACAACGTTGGGGCATGCATGCAAAGTAAGACTCAAGTTTTTTATCACTCCAATTGTTGTTACTGCTGTCCCATCCAATTGCACTACCCCTTTGGATATGACTTCATACTGAATTCCCAACTGATCAGCTATTTTCTTGGGCATTACTGAACTACTTGCCCCGGAATCAATCATGCAATTGTGTACTAATTGGTTTCCAATGATCAATGAAACATAGAATGGAGGGGGCTTCAACATTTTACCTTGCTGTCCTCCATGATTCCCTTCAGGCTGGGCAGCATTTGTGAGCACCTTTTCTTGCATTTGGACTTGCTGATTTGAAGTTGACCAGTCCTTCATGGCAGCTTGTAGCAAATCTCTTTGGCCTGGGATAGATAGTGATTCCCACATTGATATGTTTACATTTGTCTTCTTCATCTGATCAATGATGTTGAATGGAGATGAAGCATCTCTTTGCTGTCCCTTGGCCTGCACATTCATTCCTTGCATATGGGCAGCAACAACTGGCATTTGAGTTGGCCTAGGAGCTGTTTTAGGCAGCCCTTGTGTGTTTGGAACTGAATTTTGTTTGCCAATAATTTGTGGAGTAGTAGGAGGTTGTGGATTATTTGGAGCCAATGGCTGTTCTTCACCCAAATTCCTCCTTTTTGACCTTGTGTTGGCTGCAACACTTTGGGAAACTATTTGATTCATGCCACAAAAATCCTCTGCCTACCAGTTTACAAGTGTAGTATCATTTGGAGCTGATTGCTGCTGGAATGTTTCTTGTTGTTGGTTATTTCCTTGACTACCTTCACCCTCCACACCAGTAGTTGTCACCATTAATGCTTGATTTAAGGCACCGTTGAAACACATAGACTGGTTGTGAGGTTCATTGCATGGGAAACACCAATCATACTCTTGAGCTATGTTGTTTTGCACTGGTACTAATGCCTTAGAGGCAGATATAGCATTGGGAATATAGGGCTGAAATGGTCTGTTGGCAGGAGGTCTTGCTTGATTTAAATTTGCAGCTGGATTGGGTGGTCTTTGAGGTTGGTATGGCTGCTTGTTAGGCTGAGCTTGAGGCTGGAAAGAAGGTCTAAAACCTTGGGCTTGCTACCTCTTGAGTGTAACCAGCTCATTACCTAGATTTTGCAATTGCTTCATGACTTCTTGAAGTTCATTTGAGGCACTAGAAGATGAAGTAGAAGCTTCACTTGAATTCTAATTTCTAGGAGTGGGAATAGGAGCTAAAATAGGCACTTGGCTAGTACTTGGGCTCTCTAAACTTGGAAACAATGGCATTGGGGGTCTAAGAGATAGCTTGCCATCTTGAATCAAACAATTTTCAGCTCTAATGGCAATGCTATAAGCAACAGGGATAGTTGTGCCTCCCATGGATTGAATTAACATAGAAATATCAGAATTTAAAGCTTTAAGGTAATATAGAAAAGCACCTTCTGCTGTTGGCCTTATTGCCACTGGAATTCTCTCCCAAGTCATTTGAAATCTGAAGTTGAAGTCAGTTAGCTGCTCACTGGGAGCTCTCTTGATGGTCGTTAGCTGTTCCAAAAGGGACAAGTTGTCTCCCTTTTCTCCAAACTACTCATGGAGGGCTATACATAGCTGGTTCCAATTTTGGATAGAACCTGAGGCAAGACTCCTGAACCATTGCAAAGCTTTCCCTTTGAATGAAGATGCCAGCAGTTTGACAGCAACTTGCATCTCATTGATCTCATGGATTGCACAAATATTAGCAATATCCTTAACATGATCACCAGGAGTGGTCTGATTCTCTCCAGTAAAGTATGGGATGTTCTTCAATGCTGCAACTGGGATTGGATTTTGTGCATTGAGAGCAAGTGGGCTGCTGCCAGTGAAATTGACATAGGGGTTGTTTTGTGCCATTCTGATTGGCCTTAGAACCCTTGTTGATTGAATGAAAGGCCTACCAGGTGGAGGAGTTGATAGAGTTCTGTTTGGTGGAGATGGAGACCTTTGAATTCTCCTCCCTCTTTGCCTTCTTCTTGGAGATAACTGCAGATACTCAAACAACACCTCTTCTTCTCCAACTCTTGACCTTGTGGTGATTCTTCTCATGAGTTTTCAGGTCTGCACTGCTAAAACCAGCTGATTCTTCTTCCTTGGAGTCGCCAGATGTGCAATTTAGGGCTCTTTTAAGCAAGAAACTTGCAACAAATGCACATCAATTTTGTTGCAATGAAGATGAAGACCTCTAAGGTCCCACCGAGCGTGCCAAAACTATTGTTGCAAATCAGCAGCACCCCTGGATGTTGATCAGACTTCTAGTTTGACATCTTGGACATCCAGTGTGATTGCACAACATTGAATCCTCTCCCCAAGTGTGGGACTTGTAAAAATGGGAGAGGAATCTCTAGATTAGAGGCTGGTTCCTCAACTCCTCTGATCAGATATATCACTTACAAGTTGCAGAGGTTTGAATTCCTAGTTCCTACCCTAAATTCCAAGGGGACAAAGATAGGGAATGCAAGAAAATGAAGCTAATGCTAATGAGGTGATGCACCAAAGGAGTTGCAGACACCTGATACTACAATACATACACAATCCACAAGAAAACACAGCACAAAGCATGCACAAATTGCTCAAAATGTAATGAAAGATCAGGAAAACAATGGTAGATATATGAAAGGATTGAGGGATTTTAATCACAGAGCATATATTAACATTCCAGATCCAATACAATGCATTACAGTGATCAAGAGGCAAAAGGGGTGTTGTATTACATGGAAAGGTAAAAATTTCCACAAATTCTACCAAAAAGGAAGAAAAAGGGAAGTTGCAGAGCTGAAAAAGTGTCTCCTTTTTTTCAAAAATGAACCCATTCTGGCTTTTACAGTGCAAGCCACGACCCCAGGAGAGAGAAACATGGGAAAACATGGGAGAGCTTCAACCACTGACCCAAAACACATTAAAATAGCATGGGCATCCTTACAGGCCCATCCCCTGACATTTTTTGCCATGCTGGGAGAGAATGCGAGCCATTCTTCATTAAAAATGGTGGTTGAAACGTCATTTCTGTCCATGACCACGTGCCAGAGGCATTTTTCAATTTTCTCTCTCCAAAATCCATCAAAATGCAAAAATGACCCCAGAATCTTGTAGATAATTTCACCAACTTTCCATTGATATAAAGAACGTGAAAAACCAAGCTCTGGATCGAAAGATATGGCCGTTTGAAATTTTAGGGCAAAACAGGGCCAAATCGGATTGGCGGGCAAATTTTTTTAAATTTTCCACTTTTTGGTCATTTGGAAAATTTTCCAAAAATTCCCCATGCTCCACCATTCTGGGTGCCATGTGGCATGTTTTGATTGGGCGGGCCTTTAATGCTTCATTTTCCATTGTTTTTCCCTTTGGAAAATTTTCCAAAAATTCCCCGCCGGGCCGATGATCTGAGGACACGTGGCACGTGCTGATTGGGCACGGGCCTGTCCTCCTAAATTTTCTGTCACTATTTGATCCTATTTCTTGACTCAGACACATGGCAAAACCTCATTCGTTGTGGGCCTTTCCCTTCAAATTTTCCATGCGGGCTTGTCTTGTATCTTTTGCCGCCACCAGACACGTGGCAAGATGTGATTGGTTCGCATTTGGGGGGTGATTTTTTCCTTTGAAATTTCCTTCCTTTTTCCTTTGGGAAAATTTCCCAAATTTTCCCCACCTTCCGCCAGTCCGGGACACGTGGTAGTATCTTACTAGATGCGGGGCCTGGGCAAACATTTTTCCTTTTCATTTTAGCTTTTGGGAAAAAATCCCAATCTCCCCCCGCGCTCCGCTACCCCACGTGCCCATGGACACGTGGCATAATATGATTGGTTGGTAGGGCAGCGGGCCAAAAACTTCTCCATTGCTTTTTACCAAAACACTTCACCAAAATTCCAATCTTTCCTCCACCCTCCGAAGGTCCGATGCCATAGGACACGTGTCGTAACATGATTGGTTGGCGGGCCTTCCTTTTGAAATTTTCCATGGTGCTAACACTTAGTCAAAATTTTTCAATTTTTTCCCCCTGGACACGTGGCATAATCTGATTTTCTGGTGGGCCTGCGGGGAAAAATATCCCTTTTGAAAACTTTTCCAAACACTTGGTAAAAAAACCAAGTTTTCCTCCGACCCCCGCCACTTCCTTGGACACGTGGCACCATTTCATTGGCTGCGGGCCTTTCAGGGGAAAATTTCCCACAAAAACTCCATCGGGCCATAACTTCAAAAATACATGGAGTTAGGAGGAAAACTTTACCTTTCTGGAAAGCTGAGAAAGAGCTCTATCCAATGGTGCCATTTCCAGAAAGTTTTGAGTGCCTGAAAATCAAAAAATTATGACTGAGGCACAAGAGAGGGAAGAATGAAAGGAGTTAGCCACAAAATGAGCAAGGGGTACATTTTGTAGGACATCTACATCACACTTCATAGGGGAAGGGATTCTATTTCATGCACACATTATATTACATTTTCTACACATATTTATTGTTTGCTACTTCATAAAGTGCAACTAGAACAAGACCAACCTAGGGCATGTTCACACACACTTGCACATTGAACTACATCGAGTCTGTGATGTAGTGTAACACTCAGCTAGTAAGTCCACCATTGTGGAAGTCGAGGTCAGTCTGACCCCTTCATATGCATTATTCTTTTTTAGGGTTTGATGTTTTTTTTTGTGGTCTTACAGGTCTTTCTTTCATCTTGGAGTATTAACGACATCTAACAGAGGGTAGTGAATCTAATATGACACACAACGAAGGTTGTAGATCATCTTCCATCCCTATAAAGATCAATTTCATAGATTTTTCACAAACTAGGGCATCTAGATTGCAGATCAGAGCACCCATAGGCACCCCATTCCTCTTCTGGGTGCTCCATTCCAGCTAGATCCTCCAGATCCACTCTTTTTGGGACTTCTACAAAGTCGTTCCTGCTCCTGATTTTTCTAGTCACCTCTGTGACACTCTCTGATAGACATTTGTTATTCAGCTAAGTTCTTTCCTCTTCCTTCTTGCACATTAGGGTTAGCATTTCCTTTTACATAGTTTATTAGCTCATTTACATGCTTATTTATTGTATTTATTTACTTTATTTATATTTTTTCATAGATTAGATTAACTATCCCCACACTACATATTCCATTTTTAGTTAATTAGATAAGAAAAAGAAAACACTCTTCTTGTAGACAATAAATGTCGAGGTTAATTTCTTCAATTTGTTTGTATGGATCAAAACCATGAAACACATTTCCCCATTCATAAAGTAATGGATCTGGGATACCTCAACTTTGAGTATTTGTCTTTTGAATGCTTGATTGGTCTTTTTCCTAAAAAATAGTGCAGTTTTCATTTATGGGACTAGGTGTATAAGGTTCTATACGGTATGCAGTAATAGGTTCAGACCTTATGGTGACCTCGGTACCATACCTAGTTCTGAAAAGCATATGTGACCAATCTGTAGATAGATATCCTCTAATATTGGCCACGAAATCCTGTGAGATACACATGATAAAGAATGGGGGTAAATCGATGATAAACACATCCTATAGAATTGAGAGGTTAGGGAAAACATGCAATGTAATACTTATATCTCTTATAACCCTAATATTCCCTACCACGGTTCCATCCAATTACACCACCCCCTTAGAGAGTGACTCATATTCAATACCAAATTGATCTACTATTATTTTTGACATATCATTGAACTACTTGCCCCTGAGTCTATCATGAAATTTTGCACTAACCGGTATCCTATAATAAGAGAAACATATAAGGGTGGAGGATTTATGAAGTTACTTAGTTGATCGTCATTCTGTTGAAATGCATTGGCAAACATGACTTTTTCCTTCTCTTTGTGTGTTTTCTACAAAGCGAAAGATCTTCCACGATGACTTATAGAAGATCTCGTTGTCTAGGAACGACTAAATATTACCACATTGAAATGATTATATTTGTCTTCTTCATTTGATCCAGAATTTTAAAGGGGTCACTCACAGGGTTCTGCAATAGAGGTGTAATATTTTCCTTTCTTGTTTGTTCAATCTGCAGGTTTTATTTGATTAGTGGGTACGTAACATACCGTGACATTTCCCTATTTTTTGGAATCACAAGGTTATGTGGATTTGTAGTGTACTACGGATTTGCGGCATTCCATGGTTCCATTGTTGGATCCTAAAATATGCACGAGTTTGTGGGTTTTCTAACATGAGGATGTGGACTTGGAGGGGTAAAGGGTGGAATGGATGCTTCCACCTTCCTTTTTTTTTCTCTAGTGTTCATGGCCACACTTGATGAATTTGTTTAATTACTTCCTTATAGTCTATTTATTCTATAGAACTCTTCCATTTTCCAGTTTATAAGTCATGTATCACTTGACGAATTTTCCTGGGTACTTTCCCACTGTAGATTTCCTTTTGTGGCTATATCTTGTGGGAAAGAAGCATTTTTCGATGTTAATGCTTTACTGAGAATACCATTGGCACAAGTTGTTTGATTATGGGGAAGGTTGCAAGGGAAACACCATTCATAATCTTACATAATATTATTTTGCACTGGGACCAAAGCCTTAGATAAACTGTCCACATTTGGGTTATAATATTGAAATGGATTTACATGAGGGATTTGATTCTATAGAGACACAATGAATGATGATCTAGTTGGTGGATAAGGAGGCTTGGTAGGATGATATAGGGGTTGATAGGGCCTGAAATCTTGAGCTTGTTAACTTTTCAGGGACACCAACTCATTTCCAAATTTTTGTAATTGTTTCATAACCTTATGTAATTCACTTAAATGACTTGCAGAAGTGGATGCTTGATTTGAACCTTGGATGCTTGGGGATGGAAAAGGTGATTACTCATAATTTTGATAAGGCGTAGGTGTCTCTAGCTCTAGAAATATAGGAATTGGAGATCTAGGGGTAAGCTTCTCAACCTAGATAAGACTATTTTCAACTCTAATGGCAATGTCCTAAACATATGACAATGTTGTACCCCCCATGAACTTAATCATGACTAAAATTTTACTATTCAAATCCTTTAGATAGTAAATGAATTCATATTGAGGTGCATATCTTACCAATTACGGGATCATATCCCAGGTCCTTTGAAATCTATTGTTGAAATCAAACATTGACTTGTTAGGTGCTCTTTTCATTGTTGTCAACTACTCTACCAAGGATAGATGATCTAATTTATATTAAATTTGGTTACATAGAGCTTCCCCTAATCCATCCCATATAGTGATAGTGTTTACCCTTAAGCCTTTGTACCATTACAGAGCTTATCCTTTGAAAGACGTTGCTAATAACATGACTATTACGTTGTCTTGTGTCACATGGTATATTGAACATATGTTACCAACATCCTTAATGTGCTCAACAAGGGTTTTAGTGTTCTCTATTGTAAATAAAGGAACACTTTTCAGGGATGCAACTAGAAGGTCATCATATTGGGCTAGAAGTAGATGGCTTCCTCCTTAAATGTGACAAAAAATCTTGATTCCCTTGTTGTGCCATGAATGTAATGGGTCTAAAAACCCTAGAGGACATCAAGAAGGTCCTACCAGGAGGAGTAGAGAGGACTTGATCTAGAGGTGAATGATATCATTGGGTTGATCTACCCATTATCTTTCTTCTTGGTGATAGATTCAAGTAGTCGAAGGGATCTTCTCTTGTTGTACTTGATCTTGTATGTATCCTTCTCGTGAAAATGGGCACTGGACTACTTATTCAGTAGATTTGAACTTAGGAGTCACCATATTTGTTGAAAAACTACCTCAAAAGGCTCAAATCACTAAGCCACACACCAAAACTTAGTTATAATAAGGCTATTTCTTTTAAAATTTCTCCCACCATGCATGCCAGAACTATTAATGCCAAAATTTGTGCCCTCTGAATGTTCACAGGTGAAAATCAAGAAATTTGGGTAATATGGGATGATCTCAAAAGTGTGGTACTTCACAAAGAGAGATCAACCTCCAGAGAAGGATGGATCATCTTATCTTATCCCACCACAACTGAGAATGCAACTAAACTACTTATCCACATGATTTAGAGTTGAGGGGAAAGGAAAAGGTGATTGTAAAATAAAAGGAAGTGATGTACCAAACTAAAATAGGGTCCAAACTTGGCCTATGCAAACACGATTGAAACTACCACATAGGAATCTAGTGGAAAACTCAGAGCTCTGTAAAGGATTAATGCATATAGTCAAAGAAATAAAAAAGGGTCGAGGATTCACATTAAATACATAACACATGAAGGAAAAGGCCACAGTTGCATTTCATTAAACGATATTACTTGCATTTACAGGAGTAGAGGGTTGTCGATTTTCCCAAGAGATGTAATTACAAAGGTTCCAAAGGTATGGAGTATAAAAAACAAAGCTTACAATTTTACAGGAGAGAACCCTTTATATGTGCAAGGGAACATATATTTGTACAACTCATGGAATAAATTAAAAAAGAAAGGGAGATGAGAAAGGACCATTGAGCTATTGATTTAACAAAAACATATTTATGATAAACCCTAATTATAAAGTCACGTATGATAAATAAATGCTGAAAAACTGCTGGAATATAGATAACATAAGAAATAAGTAAGAAAAATAGAAAACCCTAAGTGCAAGAGGGAGAAATAAAGACTTAGTTGATTTGCATTATCCCTGGAACCGATATGGACTGGAAAATTGATGAATAGGAAGGGAAGACTATCACAATTGAGAACAATAAATTCTGAAACCGTTGGATGAGCCTGGACTAGGATGCCTAGACTAGGTCAAGGGCACCAAGGTGCTAGAGACCTCTATTGGGCAGTTATGATTACACAGGAGCTCGGAACCTGGTATGTCTGGTGTCGCAATATGGTCATTGATAGTTGTTGTTTGGCACATGTATGTTGATATATGATCTCTGAATTCTCTTGTAACTTATAAAGAGAATATGATCTACCAAAACCTCAAACTACATCAAATCCCAAAAATAAAATATGTAATATGGGGAGTCGGATTGACCCCAACAGTCACCCAAATGACTGAACTTACAACTGAGTGTTGCACTACATCTCAAATTCCATGTAGTTCTGCTGAGTGTTAGATAAAATCGTACCCTAGGAAGCCCTTGTGTGAGCACATGTGATAACAGGTGATAGCTAGATGTACCAATGTAAGTAAATGTATGGATGGAACAATAAATTTCCCCCTCTTATGAAGTGTATGTAGAAACTATGCAGGCCCTTTTCCCTTATAATGAGATGCCAAATAGATGCTTTGAAGTGCTTTAGGTGCCTTTGGATGCAACCTTACGCGATGATAGATAGTATGCTTAGATCTTGGTCTCTTTAATTTGGTCACATAGCTTTGTATTTGTATGATTCCCTTGGTTGAATTTTGTAATTGACAACTAGAAGGCTGAACCATAAAAAAATAATATGCCCAAAAGATAAAAGAGACTCGAAAGAGAGTGAGTAAGATACAAAAGGGTCAGGGGCACCTAGAAGGAAAAGGGGTGCATGGTCATAAGTTTCTTATCGGGCGAACTGGTGTCTAGAGTCATGAAAGATAAAAAAAATAAAGTTTCAACTAAGTCTATAAGGTGTAAAAGACTAGAAGAGAAAAGTAATAAAGATAGAAAAGAGGCCAAAGATCAGTAGTCAATTACTAGTTTTCTCACTTATGAATCATATGAAGTAAAAGTATGTGTTGTATAGGACCTATAAATGTACCCAAGTGCATGATTTTTTTTCTAAATTCCCCCCCACTTTATGTTGTTGAGTGAATAATAGATAAAATAAAGTAGATAAGATATGCGCATACCTAATAACCATGTAGATTGAGATGGCAATAGCATGCTAAAGAGATAAATGAAAGCATGGAGTGATAAAAATGAAGCATGTGGAAGATAAGAAAGAGGAACCAAACCTCTGGGGTGAAGTGTATGTGTTGTATCGTGTTGTGTTACATGTTATTGTAGCTTGATGTAGGGATACTTCTTGTTGTATATTAAAAAATAGACCTGTAAAAGAAGAGAAAAGAAGTAGTCAAATATATGTATCTAAAAATTTTTACATATGTAAAAGCATGTAAATGTGAAAAATGTAGTAAAAAGGAAAGTATGCACTTGATCCATTTGAAGAGTGAAAAGGATAGAAAATGTTCTTAAATTGTTGTAGAAGAGTGAGTTTTTGGGAGATGTCACACCAAGAGTGATTTTTTTGAGAAATATCATGCAAAGAACGAGTTTTTTGGGTGATCTCACAGCAAGAATGAGTTTTTTGGGGGGGATCTCATGCCGAGAACAAGTTTTTTGGGCGATCTCATGCCAAGTGAAAGTTTTTTTGGGTGATCTCAAGCCATGACAAAAGAGTGTTTGGGAAAGAGGTCTAGTGTTACTCTCCTTCCATGATTGTTTCCCAAATTTATACACCACTGTATATGGTGTGATCCATGTTTAGTTCCATGTTGTTCCAAGAAGAAGAAAAATATATAGAATGCATTCTAATTGTAGGGGGACTATGCCTGTACTGTGAAAATTGATCTGCGAACTGCCCTAAACTACTTTGATCTAAGAAAGTAACTGTAACTGCCCCCTAGTCATAGACACCTAGGAAAGGTCAAGAGCACCAAGGTGCTAGTGTCTGTATCTAAACACTGTTGTTGTGCTAAACTGAGATGTTATGTACCTTGGGATATAATATTATAATGTATATGGGTTGATGGAGATTCCGACATGTGGCACACATCCCCTTATCTTATTATATCATTCATTTATGATTTATTATGCTTAGGAGGTCGGCCTCAGTATTGGCCATAGGTTAGAATGGTATATATAGGGGTTCGAAGGTTGTAGTTAAGGATCATATTGAGTATTGAAGTGTTATTGTATGGTTTGGAGGTTACCCCCTCGAAGTGGTATTGGAGGTTGCCCCCTCGAAGTGGAAAAGCTATTATATGAGCATATTGTCATAATTTATCTATATTTTGGTGTTCTCTCATGTTATTCTACTGTATATGTTCTGATTTATACAAGTAATATCCTTACAAGGAGAGAGGTCTAGTTTTACTCTTCATCCATGTCTACTTTCCAAATGTATACACCACTGCAGGTGGTGTGCTCCGTGTTTAGTTTCATGTTGTTCCAAGTAGAAGAAAAAGAGATAGAATGCATTCTAATTCTAGGGGAACTATGCCCTGTACTGCCCCCTATTCCATAGACCCTAGGAAAGGTCAAGAGCACCAAGGTGCTAGTGTCCTGTATGCTAAACACGGTTGTTGTGCTCAAACTGAGATTTAAGATACCTTGGGATATCATCATATATAATGGTAGATGGGTTGATGAGATTCCACTTGGCACACATCCCCTTATCTTATTATATCATTCCTTTATGATTTATTATGCTTCAGGAGGTCGGCCTCATTATTGGCCATAAAGGTTTCGATGTATATATAGGGTTTCGAAGGTTTTCGTTCCAGCTCCTATTGAGTATTAGACGTGTTTTGTTGTTTGGAGGTTACCCCCTCGAAGTGGTATTGTAGGTTGCCCCCTCAAGTGGAAAAGCCTTATAATAGCATTTGTCAAATTTATCGATATTTTGGTGTTCTCTGTCATTCTCATGTTATTCTAATTCCTACTGTATATGTTCTTATTTATACAAGTAATATCCGTACAGGAGAGAGGTCTAGTTTTACTCTTCATCCATGTCTACTTTCCAAATGTATACACCACTGCAGGTGGTGTGCTCCGTGTTTAGTTTCATGTTGTTCCAAGTAGAAGAAAAAGAGATAGAATGCATTCTAATTCTAGGGGAACTATGCCTGTACTGTGAAAATTGATCTGCAAACTGCCCTAAACTGCTTTGATCTAAGAAAGTAATTGTAACTGCCCCTAGTCATAGACACCCAGGAAAGGTCAAGAGCACCAAGGTGCTAGTGTCTGTATCTAGGCACTGGTGTTATGCTAAACTGAGGACCCAAGCCAGAATGTGTATCAAGTTGTGTAAGATTGATGCTTAGAAATAGGAAGTATGAAGCATGGAGTGTTGTAGTAGAAATAAGAGACACCTGAGAATTCTAGGAGGGGGGATTGAGTCACCCAATGTATGGCCCCCCTCGCTTATGATGTGCATGAATGAATCAATTAGGAGAATCATAGCCTAAAAGATCATCACTTTCATGGTCGATATGCCAGACTTGGAGACTCTATCGGAGACCTAGGTAAGCAATGTGCATGGGGTTGATCATACCAAGAGCACATTGCGGTGTACAATTGGGGATAGATGCATATGCATATTAGAAAATTGGTAACAATCATGGTAATAGAAATAACCAGTGTGCATACCATCAAGTAAAATTTGCGTGCATACCAAGAGATGACTGCATTACAAGTGGTTTGAATAACCGAAAGGGCATATCTCACAATGTGACAATCACATATGATCAGGATCTAAAGCTTCCAAATGCATACAAGTCAATTATCAAGATTGTCCATAGAGAAAAGTGGATAAGTAATGAGAAGTACAATATTAAAAAATGGAAAGCAAAGTGATAAACAGAAAACTAGTGGAGGCCATAATCCAAAGTTGATGCAAAGTAAATGTCTACACATGATAGCAGGTGATAAGAATGTTAGGTGGATGGAGGAGATATGCCAAAGCATGAATCCTAGCCAATGCTAACACCAGTCAGTGTTCTAGTAAGACATAGGAAGTAGTCATAACTAGTAGGATCAAAATAGACATATGTGGCCATGTGAATAATTATGTAGATGCCCCCAAGCGATCATGGTGGTACTGGTAGGAGGTACATTGCACTAATGCATCATTTCTGCGTGGAAAGAGTATCTGTAAGTGGTACAACATTCAAAAATAGTATGATATAATTGACCCGCGAAATGTGTACCATTTCATTAGTACAAGGATAGGGGTTCTTAAACAGATTTTCTACATGGTCAATAGAAAGCAAAGTGTACATGTAAACAGTATGACTCATCTATCTCAATGGGATTAAAATTAATATATGCATTATGTTGTGAATCAGTGTAATGGAATGCTATGACAATATCAACATTGTCATTATAATCATCAGTGTTGGTATTCTCATGAGTGGATAGTAGTATCAGATATATTAGTAGAAAGTGAGATATAATGTAGAAGAAATATGAGTCTCAATTAGCGAAGTGGTGGTGGATATTAGAGGAGACAAGGTGGGTGAAATGATATCAGTAGTGTGAGTGGGAATGGACAATATGATTGCAGAGGTGGAAGAAGGTTGTGAAGCATTATATTGACCAATATCATATGTACTAATATTTTCTATATGGAATATGTTGCTATGGAGGAATAGGAGTAACAATAACAAGGTATATGCAATAGAACTTGAATGGATTAGGGCCAGAAGCAATGGTATGTTCATAGTCATCATGTAATAATTTAAAGCACCAATGAATGGTAGATGGGACAACATGCATTGCATGAATCTAAGGTCTACCCAGTAAGAGATAAAACTAAAATAAGGCATTGATAATGAATAATACCATAGTAATAATCTTAGGCCCAACTTGTATAGGTAACGTGATTTTGCCTAGGCATGTGTGAGTAGTGTGAAAGGTGTCAATGGACATCCATGTGTATACTTGTGAGTAAGATTTTGTGTATATATGAGAAATGAATCATTGCAAATAGAAACATGACTGAAAGACATGGGAAATGTGATATAAAAATAACCAAGATCCAAAGTTCCACCAATGTAGTCAAACCAAGATTATCCAAGTATGAGTAGAGAAGTGCGAGAAGTGCGTGCAAAAAATAATGATAAATGGAAGACGCAAAGGTCATAAGTAGTAGTGATGCGAACATATTTGTGATAGAGTTGAGGAGAATGAAGAGGAGGGAGGAGATTAGCAAGTGTAAATCCAAGCCGATCCAAGCCATCATGTGTGTAAACAATATTAAAGAAAGTAGTGTAGTGCCTGTTTCCACAACCACTTGAGACCAAAGAAACAACCTAGGGTTAACTAGAAAATTAAGGGATACATTTTTTTGAGTTGAAGTGTCTATAACTAAGTTACAAGACCTCAGTTTTCACTAATAGGTTCCAGAACAAACCTACTTACCAAAACACAAGTTTCCTTTATTAACTTATAACAAATTTACAAGGTTCAAATTTTAGGGTTAGATGTTCTAGTTAGGTTCAGGGAGTAATCTTACCCCATACCAGCTCTCTAACAGGATCAAAACTTCAACTAGATTTTTCTCATATTCAACACTTTCAAATTTTCCCTAAACCATTCCCAATAGATGGGAAATTTTCTCACCTTTCCGGTGATATAAGAAGTCCTCCTAACTCCTTGTAGAACTCAACATATGAGTGGGTGGAGTCTTGGGGTCACTTTTTCCCAGAGGGACATGTGGCAAGAGGAGGAGTGCACCTTGGGTGGGTTGGTGGGTCGTGGGGCGGCATTGGGAAATTTTCCCAACACATGGCTCAAAGTCAAAAAACACTTCGTGCCACCGTGGGTCCCTAGGGGACACGTGTCAGGTCCAAAGCGCAAGGCATAAAGGGGATAAGAAAGGGTGGGGCAGTGGAGCGATTTGGCACTTTGCGCCCGAGGGGAAAAAAGGAAAGAAAGGATGTGTGGGTCCACGCACCCACCGAAGGAGGAAATCTGAGGGAGAAGGCAGAGTTGCGGGCCACGAGAGGAATTTTGGAATTTTTACCAAAGGCCCAAAAGTGAATTTTCTCCCAAACCCCCGCCGCCACCCCAAGGTGCCACGTTGCACGCTTTCATTGGTCGCGGTCCGGCATGGTCAACATGGAAATTTTTCCCAAAAAAATTATAAAAGCTAAGGGTTTTAAAAGAACCCACACCTACGTCATAGCCATAAGGGGACATGTGGCACCCTCTGATTGGTTGAGGGCCAGCAGAGGGAAAAGTGAAAATTTTCCAAAATTTTCAAAAAGTTTAAAGGGGGTAAAATTTATCCATGCCTCCACCTCAGCCCCTGGAGGACATGTGGCAGCCTCTTATTGGCTGTGGGCTGGCAGAGGGAAAAGTGAAAATTTTCCCAAGCCCAAATTTTTAAAAAAATTCGAAGGGCAATTTTGATGGGAAATTTTTGGGTTGCGGGCCCGCCAGGGAAAATTTTCCCAAATTTTCCCACCAAGGCACAAAAATTTCAAAGTGTCATAACTTGAGCTAGAAAGTTCGGTTTTGGGAAAACAAGGACTTTTCGGAAAGCTCTCAAAGCCCTCTTTTCATAGGGAACATAAAATTTACTTTTAGATGAATTTTTAAGGGTAAATTTTGTAAAAAATATCTTCGGGCATTTATTTGGCAAACTGGCAAATTTCCAACTTATAATTTTGACAAAATTAGAACTCCTCCTTCACTCAACATGTCTAACAGACATGGAGGATTAGTCTAGGGAAGGTTTAGAGTGTTATAGGGAAGTCAATTTATCCAATCTATTCAAGGTTGCATTTTTTCGGCAATAGACGGAAAAACAACTGTGCAAGCTCTGAATTGAAATTCATTAAGTTTTGGAGATTCATTCTTGACTATTATAGTGAATTTGAGTTCCTTAGGTAGTACTAAGTCTAATTTTCAATGTATCATAACTTATTGTTTAGTGCACGTATGAACTGTTCATTTTTCTTAAAATGTGAATTGCTAGGATGAAGTATATTACAGTGAACTATTTCTATAAATTGGAATCTCCATTTTGTCATTTAAATGTGCATATGATACCTAACTTAGTCAAATACATTGCTTATTAAATCATCCATCCAATTCTAAATGAAACTAAATTTATGATTTCAGTTTAAATATACATTTTGCAAGGAAAATAACATTGACTTTCATTCCATATGCATTCTTCTTTCAACATTCCAAATAGAGGTTTCCATTGTAAGTAAAACTCAAATTTCCAAAGGAGAAGATAGCATATGAACAAGGTAAAACACTTTTGAGAAAGGAATGCAATCCTTCATTGATCTTCAATACAATTTTGCTACTTTCCTTTCTATTTACTTTCAAACTATAGTACATACAATAACAACATTGTTTATTATTCCTTTTCAAACAGAGATATCATTCTTGGACAACAAAACAATTCCAGTATACAATCCAATTTTGAAACTACTTATTTCACCTTTTTCTTAGATTGTTTCTTTGAATGGTTGACAAAACAGATATTGTAATGGGCATAAGAGTAATACCTATTCAATTTTCAGTTGGTAGTTTTTTTCACGTCATCTGAATTCTGGATCCATAGTTGACCATGAGAGCTTCCTTTTGGCCAGGAGGAACTACCTTATGATGAAAGAAAGACCACCAAAAAGAATTAAACAATATGGGCAGTGAACTACCTAGTGTAAGCTAGATCTAGAGAAGTATGATACTTCCTATATGGCTTTCAATCCATTGTTTTAAACAAATTAATGCTGTAAAAAAATTAAATCCTATTTTTTATTTTTAAATGATTCAGGTATCTCACATAAAAACATAATAAGACATAAATGTAATCTAACAGGCTAAACTAGAATAGAATCCACAGGTCAAATGGTTGGTTTTAGGTTCTGCATGTTATAATAAACGTCTTGGGTAGATCACAACTGAGTGAGGGTGAGATAATATGGAGGTGGATAGCTCTATGTTTAAGGTTATATGGGAAAACAAAAAGACCAGCGTTGGTCAGGGGTGACCGACTGTAAATAGGTATAACCGGCACTGATTACTGTGAGATCTGGGAATGTCACAAAACGGGGTTTTTGGTCCTCTTTACGATTACACAAAGGGGTTTGGTTGGTCAGGAAGAGGTAATGGGTGACTGGCAGTAGGTTCTGGAAAGGTTTTTTTGGGTCTACAGAGGTGAAAAGTTTTGGATATGGTCAATAAGGAGTAAGAAAGACAATGGGTGCTAAAATAATGATGAGATGAAATAACCAGGAAAGTATGATGTTATACTTACTTGGATTTCATTTCTAAAAGCTATGTGTGTGAAGGATGGAGGTGTTGATGATGGGTTTGAAGGCTGTAAGTGATCATCAGCTAAAGAAAATATTCTGCATGGGCTACATGCACACTCTTCTTTTTCCTGGATAGATCAGAATGTGGCTGGAGATGGTTGTGTAGGAGAATATGTTCAATCTCCTTCTTTAGATGTCCAGTTCTTACTGGAATTGGCTATCTAAAGATGCGTTATCCTTTTGAAATCTTGTTCTTTCTCATCATATTTCTTTCTCTCAGGTTCAAGGTCCTAAACTTGAGAAATAAAGTTGTTTTAGAGTTAAAAGGGGTAACCGATGTGTGGTCTAGCTTAACTAACGACGGTTAGGGGTAACCGACGTTGGTCAAGGTGGGATTTTCTAGGTTTACAAAAACTTAGGGGAGATCCTCCTGATTTCCTCGGATCTTGTGTCATTGTCCCATGGATTCAACTAGGAGCTTCTGTGATCATGTGGGAATGTGGTTAGAGGGAGTGTAGGCATTAATTTTTAGGGTTTAGGTAAGTCTTAGTTAGTTATGGTAACTTGCTAAGAATAGGTCTTAAGGTGAGTTAGCTTGATGAGGTGTCTGGGTGAAGTGTTTGTGTGGATATTATTTAAATAAGATATTTAAATAATAAATATAGTGAGGATAATGAGTTAATTTAATTAAATCAAGACTAGTCAGGTCAAGGGAGTCATGGCTAGGTGAATGTAATAAAAGGGTGCCTTATTTTTCAAGGTATGCAAGGGGAGTGTGACCTAATTTTAGTGTCTACATTTTTCCCTTTTTGTTGCATAGCTTGTATTGGTAAGCGATGCTAACAAAAATAAGGATGTGGTTGGCCCATGTGGGGGTGAAGGTGACCCCCCTCAAATAAGGAACTGACGAAGTAGCCGGCTGAAGTGGTGAGTTGTTTGATAAAAGGTAAATGTGAAGAAAAGGGAAGTAGGTGTAGGAGAAGAGGGTGAAAGGTCTACTCGGGAAATCTAGGTAATGGGTCAGGGTAAAAGGTAGCAACATTCAAATGCACACACACGTATAAACTACAGCACACTACCAGGCTAAAGAGCAGGAAAACTCTACATCGTCTAAGGTCGATAGGTTTATCCAAACAAGGGTGAAGTGAATCCGATATCCAAGGTATAGGATAAGGTCAGGAAACACAATGTAGGTTAGGTGCAGGAATGTTTAGGTATGTTCTAGTACACCAAAGGTAGGGTCAGGATAAACGGTCATAACAATAGGCTAGGTAAGGTCATTAGGTCAACAACACAGGTAACAGTGCCAAAAGGTATAGCGAACACATGAGGTCAAAGGTCACTAGCAATGGTCCAGAGTCCAAATATCGAGATCACGGCATGGGTAAGGCCGAGGTAGGGGTAAAATAATAAGGTGTCAACAGCGGATGCGAGGAGGTTGAAGAGGGTTTCGGGCCAGAGGTGAAGGTAAAGTGGTCCAGGTAGGTGTATGGAGGGAAAAAGAGAAGGGAGGTAAGGAAAATGAGGTAAATGTGAGGGTAAGGAGTAGGTAGGGTAACCGATATTGGTCGTAATGAACCGATGACGGTGTAGGGTAACCGACGGGTGGTAGTCTAGGGTAGAAGACCGGAATATCAGTCAAGGGTTAACCGACGTTGGTCGGGTCGGGTAGGGTATAAAAAGTGGAAAACCCACGTTTGAAAAGTCATTTATGCATTTGGAAAAAGGAGGAAAAGGACAAGAAGAGAGAAAAGAGGAAGGAGGACAAATGAGTACAAGGAGAGAGATTGGTTGGTGAGCCACATAGGTGAGAGTGTGTGAGTGAGAGGTGGGGCCGTGAGATCAGGTGGCACGATTTGTGGTTGGCTGAGGAGTGGTTGAGAGTCAGTTAGAGGATGGCAGAGACAAGAGAGGGGTCGGGTGGTCCACCTGTACAGTGGACAAATATACCACCATGGCATTGATAGAGGGATGAGGTAAGCTCCACACCATTGCTTAATGATTTCATTCATTAAGTAGGGTAAAATATGGGTTGTAATAAAAACGTGGGGGGAGGTTTTGAATTTTGGATTGGGAGGTAAATTGGATATAATTAGGGTGGGGGAGGTTGGAATGTTGGTCAATAGGAGTGGGAAGGGAAGTAGGGAAGGTTTACAGAGGTTTGGTTGGGTAGTTAGGTTTATTTGGTCAAAATTGAAAAAATTGGGTTGGGGGTTTTGGCGTCTGTTCGGCACCATAGTGATTAGTGGTGGTCACTGTAGGCCAATGTCGGTCATGTAGGAGTGGCATCACTCATGAAACAGGTGACCGATGGTGGTTAAAGGCTACCGGTGATGGTTATGGGTAGCTGAGAGTCGGTGGGAAAATAAGGAAATGGGGCCAGAAATAGGACAAAAATGGGGGTAGGTAGTGGAAATGGATGGTCAATGGGTAGGGTAAGATAGGGTAAATGTGTGGATTAAGAGAGAGGGGATGGGTTGTGGGTGGGTTGGTTAAGGATTAGGGTAGAGGGGTGTCGGGAAGAATAGGTGGTTTGGGGGTGAACACAAGGTAATTTAGAAAAAGGCATACTAATATATAGTGTTGGATGGATATAGGACCGGGATGAGTTGTGGATGAGGGACTGTGAGCCACTTATATTGCTAGAGCTACATGGACAGGTGACTTTCAAGGAGTGGAGCCACATTGATGATGTCGGCCTGATTGGGAATCCGCCATTATGGGTGGGTTGTGAGAGAGTAGAGTTTGATGGTCGCACTCATCGAGAGATGGGATTTGGCGACTAACACCTTCCACTTGTCGACAGGGGAGATGACCATCACCCTAGAGGATATATATAGGATATTGAGACTACCGATTAGTGGAGACTAGGTGTACTCAGTGACATCTGAGGTCGTGATGAGGTGTATAGATGAGGTATTTGGAGAGAGAGTAGGTGAGTTGCGTTACCACAGCGCCAACCTGAGTTACAGAGAGGTATATGCTGCCCATCTTGAGGAGATGCGGTTGATAGTGTTGATGATGGAGGTGATCAGGTGCTACGCATTGCCAGATTTAGAGGGTGGGAGATTCCCACAGTCACTGATGGGTGTCCTTCAGGACATGATGATTGATCATACCAGTTTTGCATGGGTACCAGCTTTCTTGGTGTAGTTATATAGAGAGTTGTGGGCCTACGGGTGATTGCGGAGATATAGTTTGTGTTGCATTTTCCTTCTTACACTATTGGGCTTATGAGCATATTGTGTGTGTGTGAATGATAGGCCTACCCTAGGTAGATGCATTTGAGCAGGGAGTCATTCAAGTTGGTTGTAGGTGATGGGTGCCAGAGGGCGGTATACAGAGAGCCTGGGCTACATACGACGTAGCATATTATAGACAGGGACTGGAGAGCTTGTCCAGTGGAGATATAGTCTGGAGACCCTATGTGACTTATCCCTCTTATAAAGGGATGTATGCAGAGCTGGAGGGACTACAATTACAGAGGTGGATAGAGGGATGCCATAACAGGGAGCACGAGATGATATCTGTTGACCGAGTGAGGTGACAGTTTGGTTTAGTGCAAGATGTGCCCCCGCCCTTCCTGTATGGTATAGGAGAGAGGAGGTGGAGAGACCTTTGTCTCCACCCCATCCAGCAGAGTCGAAAGGAGAGGAGGAGGAACCTGTGGACCGTCGCACAGATGATGTGGGGGTGACCATGGCATATAGCCAGTGGTGGGTCGTACAGAGGTAGGGTCAGGAAGGGACAGTTGGGAGGTAGGGGTCATAGGTATAGGCTGAGAGGCTAGAGCCACAGATACAGTATAGTGAGGCGAGAGCCTCAGGTATAGGTATAGGAGGAGGAGCCTGAGCTGCTGATATTAGTAGATGGTGTGATGAGACCACCATAGACAGTCTCGAGTGAGTAGACACAGTCTCACATGTATAGTACCAAGAGTGTAGGTGGCCTGGTAAGCCCTAAAGGAGAGAGCAGAGGTCATCTAGTAGGCATAGGGGTTAGCATCCATATGCCGGGCCATCTAGTGGTAGATTGAGAGTAGGGAGACACCATTCCGGGTCAGAGGGGACTGTCACACATCTATGTATGAGGTAGATATGTTGTATAGCAGATGTGAGACAAAGTATGTCACCTATTTTTTGTATTTTTGGATTTTAGATGTATACCGGCCTGCTGAGCCGAAGAGATATTGTATTTAATTTTTAGTACATGATACCGGCCTGCGAGCCGAAGACATTTTTTGTATTGGATAGCAACCTATGAGCTACATGATGATGATTTATTGCATATCAGCCTATGTGCTGACATTTTTGAGATGATAGCCATGATGAGATAGGAATGCATATTGAGATACACATTTATGTGATACAGGTGTACATTGTAGTGATACACACATGTATATATGAGGAGATAGATGATATTCAGGTGATGTTGTTGTGATGTGTATGAGTTTTACTTTACTTATGATATGGATGGAAAATAGATGAGCTAGGCATGATAGAGTTAGGTCATAGGCATGGATTGAGTCAGGTTGGTTTAGGCATGGATTGAGTTAGGTTGGTTTAGGCATGGATTGAGTTAGGTCGGTTTAGGCATGGATTGAGTCAGGTCGGTTTAGGCATGGATTGAGTCAGGTCAGTTTAGGCATGGGTTGAGTCAGGTTGGTTTAGGCATGGATTGATCTAGGTTGGTCTAGGCATGGTGGAGTTAATTTTGGTATTTTGGTAATAAATGGAAATGTGAATGCATGAGCAGCTGTAAAAATGTGTAAAATGTTGGTTATGTATGAAAACGTGAAATAATATAAGTGGTAAAAGGTATGTGGGATATGGTTCAAATGTCGAGGTTTTTTGAGATGAACAGGAAATTAGGTAAAGGTGGGAAAAATGGTTAGGGTAAATAGTGGCTAAGCTAACCTTCTAGGGCCCCATGCCCTGGAAGTGCTGTGTACATAGTCCCAGTGAAAAGGGACCTCAGACCAATGTAGTTCTCCCATAAGCTAGGGAAGAATATGAAAATGATGTGGGTAGGTTTGTGGCCATGTTGTGGGTTTTGGTTTAATAGGTGGGGGTATGATAGTAAAAAATGTTTGTACGTGAGGGAAACTATGGTGAAAGGGGAGGATGACCCCAAAAGTTAAGTAGGTCAAGGACTAAGTCCTTGTATAAGAAAATCAAAAGGTGATAAAGAAAAGAAAAGATAAGAGGGGGGAAGAAAGCCACCCGATTGGAAAGGATCAAACATATGAAACACATCTATAGATAAGCTAATGAATGTAAGACCCTAAAGACATTACATGATTGATAATTCTAAGAGTGACGAAGAGTCACATGATCACCAAATGTCATAGGTTCAGCAGGTCCCTTGAGGTATGAAGTGAAAAGACAACGGGTAAGGAGGTGCAGGTAATTGGGTCATAAAATGGGAAGTAGAATGCCTTGGGCAATAGAGCCAATATCACAATAGGTAAGTCCATGATGAAAAAGATTATTTTTCTTTTTCTTTTTTTTCTTTTTCTTTTTTGTAGACAGACTGATCGATGCGGGAAGTCTATATGGGATGAATCCATGTCTCCTTGAGGTCTTCACGAAGGTGATCGATGCGGGAAGCTTCTGAATTTTGATTTTTGAGAAATAATAGTCTTCTTTTTGGAAAAACTATGTAGAGAGTTGTGAGCTTTTTATAGCTGTCCTTTGAGGGAGTAGTCTACTTATAGCAACAATTGAGGGTAGAAGATGTCCTTTTGAGGGATTCATCTGTTATATTGGAAGTTTGACTCAAGGAGTTGATCCACATTTTTAAATATGTCCTTCTGAAGGATTCATCTTGTTTTTTGTGTTTTTTTTGGCTTTTAAGTCATGGACGAGACTATAACAAAGAATTTGGTTCTTGTTGAGAAGGCAAGGGTGAATGGACCATGGGATCTCATCTAAAAGAAGATGAAAAGTATCCATGAGAATCATGCCATGCACAGAGCCATGGTGCACATATTTAAGATAAGGCAAAAGGGTGACGGGTAATCACATGATCCTTGTTTAGTCATTGGAGAGGAGGTATGGAAAAGGTAAATGGTGCTCAAGGGATGAGCATGAACTAGATAAATAGTGATGTAGGACTAGAGGTCAATAGTATAACGGTCAAAGATGTAATGCGTTAAGGGGCTTAGGTTCGGGTTTACCCTCAAGTGAGGACAAACGATAGGCACTTGATCCATAGGTATGAGTTACGATGTATGGTCTGAAGCCAATTAGGAGAAAATTTTCCCCGTTTACTTTTCTCTGCTTTGGTTACATGTTGATTTTCTTTCAAAACAAGGTCACCAACTTGGAAGGTTCGTTCATGAACACGTTTGTCATAAGCATGTTTGATACATTGTTGATAAACTTGAAGGTGATCTAGAGCATTAAGAGGACATTCATCTAATAACTCCAGCTGTGCTAAGTGGTCCTGACAAAATTCATCATCAGTAAGCATGTCATGGAGAGAAATGTGGAGTGAGGGGATCTAGACTTTGAGAGGTAGAATAGCCTCTGTACCATAGACCAGAGAAAAGTGTGTGGCCACAGTGGAGGTGTGAATACTAGTACGGTATGCCCATAGGGCGAAAGGAATGTACATATGTTAATCCTTCCTAGTATCGTCAACCACTTTCATGAGAATTTTGTTGAGGGTTTTGTTAGTGGATTTAGCTTGGCCATTGGTTTGTGGGTAATAAGGTGAGGAGAAACTAAGCTGAATGCCGAAGGCGTCGCAATTTTTTTGCAGTGTTTTGTTTTTGAATTGTTTTCCATTGTTAGTGATGAGGTGATGAGGGACACCAAAGTGACAAATGATGTGATGGTTAATGAAATCACATATTTTCTCAACTTTTGTGGAAATGAGTGGTATGGCTTCTACCCATTTTGTGTAGTATTCAGTAGCTAGTTATGATCCATTGATGGCATTGGGAAGAATGAGGATTGATTTCTCTGAAAAGATCCAAACCCCATTGTGAGAAGGGCCAAAGGTCACGAGTGACCTATAAGGCATGGCTGGGTGTATGATGAAGGTTGGAATGTTGTTGGCATTTCATGCAGCATTTGACATAGTCACAACAATCATGGTTAAGGGTCGGCCAGTAATAGCCTAGGCGAAGAATACACTTAGCAATAGCAAGGCCACTAAAGTGGCCTCCACATATGCCATCATGAACTTCCTTAATGGTATAAGGAATTTCAGAACTTGTGAGGCATCATAAGAGAATACCATTCAAAACCTTGCTTATAGAGGAGTCCCCCCAGGATAACAAAATGAGAGACCTTCTTAAGGAAGGCACGTTGTCCATTACGTGTGAGATCAGGAGGTAAGATGGAGAGGGAAAGGTAGTCAGAGTATTGTTTATACCAAAGGTCATTCAGGTCAGTGGGTGTCAGTTTGGATTGAGGTAAACATCATGTGGTAAATAAGAAGGTGAATGGAGGCATTTTACAGTGACAAATATTTTGGAATCAGTAGGGGAAGCGAGTATTTGGGAAGCTAAGGGCATGCCATCGTATCTACAAATTTATTTGGTTGAACGTGGGATGGTTTGAAGAGTGTAACGATCAAAGGTGGTCAACAAGTATGTCTACATAGCATGTTTATACTTTTGAAGTATCTCATTATGACATTGGTAAATACCATTAACTTGGTTTATGACCAATTGTGAATCACCAAAGATGTGGATTGATTTAACATTGAGGGCATAGGTAGTCATGGAGACCAAGGACGAGTGCTTCATACTCGGTAATATTGTTGGTGCATTCAAAGTACTAGTTTGAAAGACAAAGGCATGGGTTCTCCATCTAAGAGGGATGAGGATAACACCAGCTCCACCCCCATGCTGACACTTGGAACCATCGAAGAACAGTGTCATTTGGTAAGGGGTTTCATCCAAGGAAAGAGTAGCAATGGAATCATCAGGGAAAGTCAAAATTTAGAGGGTTGGTCCCCAGCAATAGGTGCGTCAGCCAGTTGGTCAGTGATAGCCTGGCCCTTAATGGAATTTTGGTGGATGAATTTGAGGTCAAGATCAGCTAAAAGCATAAGCCATTGTGTGATGCACGTTGATTTTGATGTGGTTTGGTGTACATGATGTGTAAAGGGTCGGTGTTGGTCACAACATAGATTTTTTTGGTTGAGTAGGTAATGGTGGAGTTTGGTGGCAACAAAAACTAAGGCTAAGAAAAGTTTTTCAGGGTGAGTGTATCAGGTTTTGTAGTCCAGAAGGGTACGGATTATATAATAAACCACCTGCTCCCTATGTTGTTCATCACGATGAGCGAGCATAGCCCCTAAGGAGTGATCGGTAGCTGATATGTATAGGTAAAAATGGTTGATCGTTTTTCGGTGGAATGAGTACGGGTGGTTGGAGAAGGTATTGTTTTAAGGCCTCAAAAGCTTTGTGGATAGTCATCATCCCATTTGAAAGAGACTTCCTTCCTAAGCAGATGATGAAATGGTTGACAACAGTCTAAGAGTTGGGAAATAAATTGGCAAATGGATTGTAATTTGCCTTGCAGGCTACAAAGTTGCTTGAGGTTCGTGGGTAGAGGCATTTCCAGAATGGCCTTGACTTTAGCTAGGTCAACTTCTATACCATGTAAGGAAATGATAAATCCCAGGATATTTCCTGAGAGAACCACAAAGACACACTTTTTAGGCTGAAGGTGGATGCAATATTTAATGAGGCGGTCAAAGATGGTTTTGAGGACAGCGAGGTGCTCAGTGCGACATTTAGATTTAGCCAAGAGATCATCCATGTAATCTTCCAATATGCAATGCATGATATCATGGAAGATGTAAGTCATAGCACGTTGATATGTAGCACCAATGTTTTTAAGGCCAAAAGGCATGACTCGATAGCAGAAGGTCCCCCAAGGGGTAATGAATGTGGTTTTGTGCTGATCCTTTGGGGCAAGTAAAATTTGGTTATAAGTTGAGAAACCATCCATGAGTGAGAGCATTTCGTGACCCGTGGTAAGGTCTACCAGTTGATCAATACCGGGAAAGGGAAAGTCATCTTTCGAGAAGGCGAGGTTGAGGTCATGGAAGTTCCATGCAAATGTGGAGTCCCCCTATTGCTTTAGTGACAGGGACAATGTTAGAAATCCAACGAGGATAATCAATGGGTAAGATGAAGGAAATGGAAAGAAGGTGCTGAAGTTCTTCTTTGATGAGAAGGGCAATGCAAGGGTGCATTTTCCTCAGCTTTTGTTTGATAGGTTTGGCATCGGGAATGGTTACGATATTGTGGACCACTATGGTGGGGTCAATACTAGGCATGTATGCGTAAGACCAAGCGAAAGCGTGGTTATGGTCTCGGAGAAAAGAAGTGATGGCTTCCTATTCAACATCATCTAAAGATTGTCTGATCTTTAGGATGTGCGGGTCATCCTGAGTATGAATGTTGATCTCAATATTCAATTCATTCAACATGGTTTGCGTCTCAGAGGGTAATGACCGATGAATATATGAGTCTTCTGCACCAAGGTAGGTGAGTATGGATTCATCATCCTGACATTTAATGACGTTAATGGTCGGTGTGTTTTCATTGATCATCTTAGGATAAAGGAATGGGAGAGTGGAAGGGGCCTCACCTTCGTGTTGATAAGTCAAAGGCCCCAAGGAAATGGTGTTTATGAAAAAAAAAAGTTAGGAGGGATAGATTCAGGATCCATCGACTCCATCGGTGAGGGTGGTGATGAAGGTGGAGAAGGGCTAGGGTCTGCAATGAGTTCAATGCGGGCTTGTTTGGTAGGAGGTTTGGGGAAGCCGATACCACTACGATCATTATGTTTGTGGGTGGTACATGGAATAACGGTATGGCGACCTTGCTCGTAAAAGCCAAAACCAAAACCCTTCCATGCACAGTGGTGTAGGAAGGTGTGGGCGAAACGGTGATTGGTAAGTGATTAGAAGTCAGCAAAAAATGGGTGGGGTTGTGATGGTAATTTAGGTGTGTAGGTGGTAATATCAAGTCCCCCATAAGTGAGACTAGTACGAAGATGAGGAGGACTGTAAATGAGGCGTTCTCCTATATGGTGATCATAGCGAGGGTGTTGGTGAAGGCTTCCATACTCATGTGGAGTAAGGAATGTGTTGACGATATATAGGCGGTATTCCCCTATAGTGAGGCATTGAAAAACACCTTCCAAGGGATCAGTGGTTGGTATGTGGGTAGCTGGTAGGGACGATGTGTCGGAGGTCGATGTAAAGGTGGTGTTAATGGATTGGGCAGCTAATCGGTCAGGCGTGGAGGTTATAGTAGCGGTAGGCATGGAGGAGGTATGTGTAGTGAAAGCAACGATTGTACTGATAGGTGTGGATGTAGGTGTAGATGAAGCGGTATTGGTTACGGAAGTAGATGGCTTGACCAGTATGAGTACCTTGTTGGGTCGGTAAAGCATGTTGCATGTTTTGAAAGGTGATGGGTTAGCTGGAATGGTATAAGTGTGTCCTTCGTGTTCAAACTTTACACATCGATGCAAAGTGGAAGGAATGCAACCCATGACATGGATCTAGGGTCTGCTAAGCAACAAGTTATATTGGAATTCCCCCTCCAAAATGTAAAACAATTCTGGAACAGTATGGGGCCCACACAAACGTGAAGGATGAAAATGCCTAGTGTGGAGGTGATAGCGTCGTTGAATGAACATAACATGACTGGATGTTTTTGCATGCAATTGTCAGGTATGCGCATTTGAGAAAATGCATGGGATGAAATGATGTTAATGCTAGCACCTCCATCAATCATTACACAACGTACCCATATGTCATCAACATGTACAGAGATGAAGATGGCTGGGTCTGGGTCATCATTTTGGTATGGCGTGATCTCCTCCTCTGAGAAGGTAAGGGAGGCCACTTGGTGAACAAGGTGAGGTAAGGATGAAGGTGGTAATTTGGTGAGAGAGTCTACATGATGGGGTGTGATGATGGAGGCTACGGGTGTAGGGTCATTAGGTAAAACCTCAATAGATTGAAGAACCTCCATGAGAGCTTGACGATGGGATTCTGAGGTTTGGATGAGGTCATATAAGTACATTTTGAGGGGAGATTGGTGTAATTGTTTGAGCATGGTGTGATGTGTGACACCATTAGAAATGGGGTATGTGGGGCTGTGGATAGTTATCTTAGGTATGGGTGCAGATGGTATGTTGGGTATAGGATTGGTTGGTGGGTCAGCTGCCTTTTCTTTACCCTTCTGCGCACGTGTAGTAACGTGTACCATGTTGATTTGAGGGAATTTGTCAAATGGAGAGGGTGTAGGGTAAGTGGTATAATGAAATGAAGGGCAAAAACCTATGGGAGGAGAAAAATCCTATGAGGTCAGTTGGGCGCAGTGACATTTAGGTGGTGGCGTGGAAAGTTCTCTGATGTGAGCCATGTTAATTTCAAATTTTGTGTGTGGTTCTGGGAGCTATGAAGGTGGAGGTTGTGGTTGTTGAGTACGTAGTGTGGGAATGGGGGTAGGTGAAGCAAGATCTTCGTCAAGAAGGTCATTATCATCAAAGTTGGTTTTGAGTGGACACAATTGGATAAGGACGGTTTTCAAAGCCTTACAATTCTCCACATCATGCCCTAGCACATGATGGTATGTGCAAATTTTGGTATCATCAAACCCCTGTGGCTTGGGTTTGAGGGGGTCGTAAGGTCAGAGTGGCGGTAATGTGATAACAAAAGTCTCAAGGAGGTTGGTTAAAATTTTAGCATAGGACCCTGCTAGTGGATCACAATGGGAAGTGAATGTGGGTTTGGGCGTAGGTGTGATTGGTTGTCTGGTAATTATTTTTGGAAGTGGCGGAACAGGTTGAGCTATGGGTTTAGGCACCGGTGTGGTTTGAGGTATTGGTACAGTAGATGGACGGGTAGGAAGGTGTGGTTTTGTTTTGACTACCTTGTTGTGGGGTAATGGGGTTTTGTTTTTGGGTTTGACCTTCTTGGGTAAAGATGATGTGGGTATAGGGGATCTAGAAGGAAAAGCAGATGGAGGCAGAGGGTGAGTTACCCACAGGAATAATAGGGGTGCTATGAAGGTAGATGACGCAGGTCGTGCTTGGGGTGTGAGGGACAAAGACTAAAGTGTAATAGGTAGTGAAGCAATGGTTGAAGGTATTAGAGGTATTGGTGGTAAAGAGACTCCAGGTGCGGGTATGAGTCGTGTTGTGTGTCTCGGTATGTTAGAGATTTGTGAGGCAGGAATGGGTGGTTTGATATTGGTTTATGAATGGGTGAGGGGTGCTTGACCATGTTAGGCAGCTGAGGTCTTAAGGCATACGGGACAAGTGCTAGTGCGATTGGCACGGTAAGGGTATGAGGTTGATGAGTTTGTTTCTTTAGTTTGGGTGTCGGAGTAGGTGTGGTTTTGGAGGATGTAGCTAAATCCAGTTTAATAGGTGGATGAGTAAGGTTGGTGGTCAGGGTAACCCCTAAAGTGGTAATAGGTTTAGTGGAGGTAAATATTGTGGGTATGGGTTTGGGTTTAGGCATAAGTCAGGTTATGGGTAAGGGTGTGGTGTGAGTGCTAATGGGTTTCATGGAAGGGGTGCCAATAGCAGTGGTTGTATGTGGTTTGATGGGTAGAAATTTATTTGAGTAGATAGTGGGGGTGTCATCGATGGATCTCTGCATTTGTGTTAAGACAGGGAGTAAGAGGTGCCCCCATAACAAAGCCCTATCCACATAGTCCAAGTGATCAGTCAAACGTGAGAATGGCACATTTGTGGGTAGAGTTAGTGAGGACCTAATGGGAATTCCTGTAAAATGCATCTTAGAGATGGGGAATTGGCCGGCTTTAGCTTTTGTGGGTAAGAGAGCTAAAAGTAGGTTTGTTGGATGTCAGGTAGCGGATGGAGAATGTTCGTCACAAGGTAAAGGTATCTCCACTGGGTCTATGATGGGTGGAGGAGATGATGGGAGCTCTTATATGAGTGGAGGAACTGATAGGTGCTCCTCTGTGGGTGGAGGAGGTAATGGGTGCTCCTCTATGGGTGGAGGAGGTAATGGGTGCTCCTCTATGGGTGGAGGAGGTAATGGGTGCTCCTCTATGGGTGGAGGAATTACGGTAGGTAAAGGTTTGTTAAGTGGAGAAGCTAGGGGTGAGAGGGTCTCAATGTCAATAGAAGACTCCTTTGTAGGAGATGAAGGGTGTTCCTCTATTGGTGAAGGAACAGTGACGGTTGTTTCAGACGTGGAAGGAGGGTTTCGGGCTAGGATTTCCTCATGGAAGGAATGTAAGGTAATTGAGATGTGACAGGTACCTCGTTAAAGATTGTGTGAACCTCACGGGTATGGGTATCGTGAGTGGATGTCTCACCAGTTTGATTGGATGAAGGGGCATGATTGGGAAATAGTTTTTAAAATATTTGTAGATTTTGGTTAGGGGCGGCGTTAGGATTATCCATAGTTAACTCGCCTTTCTCAAGAATTTCTTGGAAAATATTCTTAAAGGTGATGCAGTTGCCGTCACTATAACCCTTAACTCGGTGATAGTTACAGAAATCTTGTTCCTTATACCACGCAGGCATGGGGCGAGCAGGGTCAAAACTAGTGTGTGGTTTTATGGGTGGAAGGGTGATGGTGCTAGCTTTGATAAGTTTCTCTAAGACAAAAGAGTAAGGTTCCCCGATTGGGGTATATTTTCGCTACTCTTGTCTGAATCGAAAAGCCTGAACAGGTGATAAATTATATGAGGGTGTGGCTTGATTAGATGGATGAGCCGGGCCGGCCTTGAGTACTACTGCGTTAGTGGTACCTTTAGCTTTTGAATAATTGGTTGGCAATTTGGAATAAGAAGAGGTTTCAACTGACTTGAATGTCGAATTCTTATTTCATAATTGGATTTTCTTCTCTTCAATAGCCCGAATTTCTAACTTTCGTGCCATAGTAAATGCCTCATCGAATGTTCTGAATGTTTGGACCTGCAAGGTCGGGGAGATATGTCTGGCACAAGCTCGTGTGAAGAGCTCGATGAGTTCAGTTTGTGGCAGTTGAAAGGTAAGTTGATTGATCAGGCTACGTTAGCGAGTGACAAAATCTATGATAGATTCATCCTTGTACTGACGTGTGGAATATAGATCAGTCATGGTAACTTTCCTAGCGATGTTGATAGAAAAATGATCCAAGAAAGATTGGGCTACCTGATTGAATGAAAATATGGAGTGTTTGGGTAACCCACTAAACCAATCTAATGCTAGTCTAGTGAGGGACATGGGAAAAGTTCTCAAAAGTAAGGCATCATCATGAGAAATCAAATAACATCCATGTTTAAACGAGTGAATGTTGTTGTGGGTCTTCCTTACTATTAAAACGGTTGAATTTAGGCATTTCCCAATGCACAGGGGATGAACGAATGGGAATGGATGGGTGAATAGGCTCATTGCAAATCTCATCATAAGTGAGAGTGTTACGGGAGCCAGAAACTGATGCCTCAAATGTTTGCATCTTGTCCATCATCAATCTAATTAGGTCATTAGTGGGTTGTGATGATTGGATGCTTCTTATAGCATGAGGAGGTTGGTTTTGGGTGTATAATGGGTGGGGCATTCCAGTGTATGGGGCTGCCATATAAGGTGGTGGAGAAGAAGGTAATGAAATAGGGGGTATGTACCCAGAATGAACATTAGATGAAACATGCGGTTGTTGGTAGTATGTATATGGGGGAGGAAGGGTTGTGGTAACCCTAGTGGCAATAGGGACTAGTGATTGTGGAATGGAAAGAACTACGTTCTGAAATGGGGTAGGGGTCATCGACACTGGAGGTGGGAACGTAGCTTCGGGAATGTATTAGACATTAGGGGAAGATGAGGTCATGTTTGGGGTAGTCGTTGAGGGTATGGTAGATGTAATGGGTGCTACAGGGGTAACAGACGCGGCATTCATAGCGGGTATAAGACCTAACTGCGAAACGACTGGGGGTAAAGTCGAAGTGGGCAACATGAAACCAGATGGGGCTGAGGTAGAAGTGGGTGTGAGTGTCGAGGGGATAGATACGGGCATGCCGTATATCAACTAACTTGAGGCATCTCAAGTGGATGAATGGGAAAGGTAAAACTGCAAGGCAGCAAGGTTTTGGTCAAGGAGTCATGCGAACTCCTCATCTCCGGTAGCGATATTGGTAGGCTGGATGGGATCCATGGCTGGTGATAGAATAGAGGGTGGTGAAGGACTAGGGGGGAGCAGTTGGCAACTGGCGTGGAACATGAGGGTGTTCGCTTGTCTTCGGGTTAGTACCATGTGAACTAGTACCGATCATGCGGGGCTGATTCTCTGTAAATAATATAGAGAATAAAAGAAATAGGTGAATCTGGTGATAAAAAATGGATGAAGTAACAAATGGTGAGTGGAATGTGAAACAGGTTAGCCGATGCCGGTTAGGCAAAACCGATGTCGGTCCGAGGTAACCGCTGTTGGTTAATATGGAAAATAGACAGTGAGTAAACAGTGGAGCAAAAGGGGAAATCTGACAAGTATGCCAAATCTGGGAATGTGTAAAATGTCAATGGAAAAAGTGATAGTGACAGAGACTATGGGAAGTGGAGAAAAGTGAAGTGAGAATGTCCTTTGGGGTAGGTTAGCCAAAGGACTTGGAACCGAAGCCGGTGGTGTTTAACCGATGGCGGTCAGAGGTAACTGATGACGGTTACTATGAGATTGAAACAGTGATGAGAAAAAGTGGTTGTGAATTAGAATTTGATGTGGAATTAGACCCAGAATTTAGGGAATGATGGTGATATGGCCCAGGCACACTCAGGTGGAGCCGGAATACACCAGCTATGATGAGGAATGTGCAAGGAAATACAAAAAATAATGATCGAAAGCTCTCACCTCAAAACACAAATCAAACAGAACACTAAGAAAGAACGTTCCTAGAGTGCCTATTCTATTACGTTTGTTTAGCTTATGCTATTTAGGGACTGACACATGAATTGTGAAATAGAGTTTTTGGTGAGGATGGCTTCCTACAAAGAAGTAGATCTAAAGGGTGAGGTTTCAGGTATGTTATGGTGGGGGCAGGCTATGCTCTGAAGTATGACTCAACAGAGCAGCGAGCTAGGTGCCCACTGTGCCGTGATCATGTGATCACCTACAGCTTCTTCCAGGTAAGATGTTGTTTAAGAATGTATGTATTTGAATTTTTGTGTGGTTTGGTAAGACTCAGAGAAAGAGAAAAGGATAGAAGTGTTTTTCTACGATTCGTTTGTCAACCATCAGCTGGTAATGACATCTAGCGTATAGGTCACCCTCAATTAATGTGAGCTAATGAGCTAAATCATAATGTTATGCACTTGTTTTAAACCCAAATTGAAAGTATGATATTCGATGAAAAAAATAGATGAATAGGAAGAGGGATGCTCTTTCACTAAAATGCAGAAAACATGAAGAAATGATTATTTTTAAATACACCAAAAGAAAAGTTTCCTTTAGAGCAAATAGAAAGAAGGAGTGGATTACTAGGGAAGAAAATTAGTGTGTACGCTTTTTAGAAGGGAAGAAAACACACAACTCTTTCCTAGGAATGAATGAAATGCAAGGAACCTCGGATGGGTCCCACCAGGCATGCCAAAATGTTTCACCTTTTTCTTAGATTGTTTCTTTGAATGGTTGACGAAACAGATAGGGTAACGGGCGTAGGAGGAATTCCTGTTCAAGTGTCGATTGATGGGTTGTTGTGCACATATGACTTGTGAATCCACAGCTGATCGTGAGAGCTTCCTTTTGGCTAGGAGGAACTACCCGTTAATGAAAGCAAGACCACCAGAAAGAATTAAACAATATGGGCAGTGACCTACCTAGCATTCGCTAGATCTAGGAAGTATGATACTTCCTAGATGGCTGTCAGTCCACTATTTTAAACAAATTAATGTTGTAAACAAATTAAATCCTATTGTTATTTTAAAATGATTTAGGTATCTCACTTAAAACACAATAAGAAATAGATCTAATCTAACATGCTAAGCTAGAATAGAATCCACAGGTCAAATGGTTGGTTCTGGGTTCTGCGGGTCTGATAAAGGTCTTGGGTAGGTCACAAGTGAGTGAGGGTGAGGTAAAATTAGGTGGAGAGGTCTTTGTTTAAGGCTATGTGGGTAAACACAGAGACTAGCGTCGGTCAGGGGTGACCGACTGCCATTAGGTATAGCCGGTGCCGGTTACTATGAGATCTAGGAACATCACAGAATTGGGTTTTTGGTCTTCTTTGTGATTGCACAAAGGATTTTGGTTGGTTGGGACGAGGTAATGGGTGACTGGAGTAGGTTTTGTCAAGGTTTTGCTGGGTCTATGGAGGTGAAAAGTGTTGGAGATGGTCAATAAGGAGCAAGATAAACAATGGGTGATAAAACAATGATAAAATGAAATAACCAAGAAAGTATGATATTGTACTTACTTGGATTTCGTTCCTGAAGGCTTGTGTGTGATGGATGGAGGTGTCGATGGTGGGTTTGAAGGATGCAAGTAATTACAAACTGAAGAAAATCTTCGGCATGGGCTACATGCACACTCCTCTTTTGCTTGGATAGTTCAGAAGGTGGTTGGGATGGCTGTGTAGGAGAAGATGCTCAATCTCCTTCCTTGGATGTCAGTTCTTGCTGGAATTGGCTCTGTGAAGATGCATTATCTCTCTGAGATGTCGTTCTTTCTCGTCAACTTTCTTGCTTCGTTTGCCAACCTTTTTCTTCCAAGTTCCAACCTTGGGAAATAAGGTTGTTTTGGGTTAAAAGGGGAAACTGACGGCGGTCCGTCTTAACCGGCGACAATTAGGAGAAATCGACGTCGGTCAAGACGGGATTTTCTAGGTTTACCAAACTTAGGGGAGATCCTCCTGATTTCTTTGGATCTTTTGTCATTATCTCGTGGATTAGACTGGGAGCTACTGTGAGCATGCAGGAATGCGGTTAGAGGGAGTGTAGGCATTGATTTTTAGGGTTTGGGTAAGTTTTAGTTAGTTATGGTAAGTTGCTAAGAATAGGTCTTAAGGAGAGTTAGCTTGATGAGGTGTCTAGGTGAAGTGTTTGTGTGGATATTATCTAAATTAAAAATATTTAAATAATAAATATGGTGAGGATAATGAATTAATTTAATTAAATTAATACTAGTGAGGTGGAGGGGGCCATGGCTGGGTGAATGTGATGAAGGGTGATTATTTGTTGAGGGACCAAGGAGAGTGTGACCTAATTTTAGTGTCTACACTACTTCAATCTTCTATTCATAATTCAATGACACTTTTACAACTAAACACTCTTCCAATTCGATTACAAAACACAATTTACAATGCTTATAATATCCTTTACATTTACTTTCCAAAAATAGAGAACAAGTATAATTCTTCTTTACATTTCTCAATTCAAATTCAACTTCCATTTACAACGCAACCACTTCTCATTACAACATTTATACATTCATCCACTCAAAGTGGGAAAATTTATAATGAATTACTCAAAGGGAAATGACTGTCAAACTGTGGAATTATTTCTCCAAATAGCAACATGCTTGCTTCTTCATCTTTGCAACTTTGATCACAACAAGGAAGGGGGAAAGACAATGCTCTCCACCCAACCAAGACATCCAATGAGAAAGGAGAAGCCATCCTTCCCCATTGGCCCCCGAGCCCCAACCATATTGAAATGGAGCATGAATATCAACACATGGCAACAAAGGCTTCTATCACATATAAACAACATTCACATTACATACAATCAATAAAATGCACAGTTTAAAACAATACAACAATTCCCAACTACATTTGAAACAATTCATACAACACATAGGCTTGATCAAACAAGCCAATAAGAGTAAGAACTATGGGGAACTCCTTATGCCTCCCAATTTGGAATTGGGCATCCACCAAAATGCATACTACCAATAACATATCAACCCCATAAACTTTATATCTCCCAACCCCTCCGTATGCTTCCCCCCCCCCCCAAGTTTATCCCTTATGCCCCCCCAAGAGTAAGAAATGCAAGCAGTTTCTTTTCCAAGGTGGATCCCAAACCAAAACTCCCTCCATAATAAAAAAATGTCATTGGCAATCCCTTATGCCCCCCCATATGAAATCCCCATAGCCTTCTCCTACACCTTTCCCTAAGCATTCTACCCAACTAGCCAAGAATGCAAACACAAACACCATTCAAAAATGCATGCAAGAGAAGGAAAGCATTTAAAATATAGCTCAAGATGCCTACCTCTCCATAATGGAGTTTGTTCCAAGCTCACAAGCTTTCCACAATGTCAAAGTGTAGTCCAGAACCAGAAAAGTATAAGCATGCAAAAGACTCCAAGCTTCCTCCACAACAAGCTCTAAAAGAAACAACACCAAAAATGCACCCCCAAGAGGAAATGGACAAAGTTTCAACAACCATAAACAAGCAAGGAGTTTCACTTTTATAGGAGAGGGAAGAGAAGAGGATGATGTGGATCCATGTGGGATGCCACATCATTCTTCCTCAACCCCCAAGAGGAAAGTCAACATCCTTCACCAAATCACAATAAATAAAAATGACAAAATCACTTACATACTCCAAAAATGCACATACTCCAAAAGGACCAAATTTAAAACATGTAAGGGAAATGCAATTAAAACTTACATAATGTCACTTCAAAATGTATTATAAATTCCTACATTTAACCTCCAAACCATAGGCATGGTTGGTGGATCATTTTAAGAGGTGTGGAACAAGTTTAACTTGTCCCACAAGCCTCCAAATTTGGCCCCCAAGGTCAAATTCGAATTTCATAAAAGATGGAGTGCTTGACCTTCCAAACTCTACCTTACAAGACTCTTACAAATTTCTTACAACATCACTTACACAATCCTACCACATTAATATTTATAACAACAACTTTATTTATTTCATCCCATATCCCAATTTATTTTAAATAAAATTTAACTATATGACTATCACATTAATCTACCACATTTAAATTAATTAAAAGAAGGAACACATTACAAATAAAATACATACAACAATAATTAAAAGGAACACATAAATAAAACACGTATCCCATGGTCACATATAATGGAAATCCCCCCTATGGGTATTCCTAGCATAACATGACACACAAACACACAACACAACTGTCATGGTGACCGTGTTGAATTCACCCCGAATTTTAATATGGTTGATCTCCAGTCCCCCGACATTGTTGTGATTTTTAACCTGTAAAATGCAAATACCTCCTTCGGCCTCATGGCCGTATCAGAACATCCAAAATGATATAAACAACATCTCAAGATCGTCTAAACATGTGAGTCACAACAACATCAAGAATTCAACATTAATATTCTCAATTAAATAAATCAACTATATCATCATCAAGAATCTACCATACTAGGTCTACTCAAAATATCCAATGTCACAAGTCCAAATCAACATCCATAATATGTCCATGTCAAACAGTATATCATCAACCACATAGAGAAAATGTCTCTAGTAATCATCAAGCATAATAACTAAATCCAGATCAATAATAATCCATGATCTAACATCTAACCATCATAACAAAACATAATAGTGTCCATAATATGATCAATAGTATCAAAATCAGTATCTAAAAGTGTCAAAGGGAAGTGGGCACTACAAGTAGGATCAAATGGAATACATGATTAATAAGAATTATTGATGAAAGGAGTGCATATTAAAGGATAAAACACCGATGCAGGGTGTTCATGGGAAGATGGGAAAGGTGGCATGATGTCCAATGTATGGACATACCCTCCAAAAAGTACAGTAACATTAGTAAAAGGAGGGGGTTTCTTGAATTCATATTCACCATGGCCAATAGCAACGAAATTATCATTTAAAGTATGACTCATCTACCTCAATAAGAGTAAAATTAAGCTTGTGTAATGTGTCATCATTAAGCTCGATGACATTAAACCCATCATCAGAATCACCAATGCTGGCATTGTCATGTTGGATAATAATATCGGGGGTATTGGTATGAATTGAGATAGATGTAAGAGTTGGAGGAGTCTCAACTAGCAGAGTGCTGGTGGTTATTGGAGCAGACACGATGGGTGAAATGATATCAGTAGTGTGAGTGGGAATGGATGGTATGCTTGTAGAGGTGGAAGAAGGATGTGAAACACTAGATTGACCAATATCATATGTACCAATATTATTATATGGAATAGGCTGCGATGGAGGAATAGGCATAGTAGTAACAAGGTCTATGCAACAGAACTTGAATGGATCCAGATCAACAACTATGGTATGTCCATAACCATCATGTAATAATTTAATGCACTGCTGAACAGTAGATGGGACATCATGCATTACGTGAATCCAGGGTCTACTTTGCAAGAGTTTAAACTGAAATGAGGCATTGATAATAAAGAATACCGTAGGAACAATCTTAGGCCCAACTTGTATAGGTAACGTGATAGTGCCTAGGAATGTGTGAGTAGTGGAATCATAACCATGAATGAGAGTGGAATTATTAGTAATTAAATTATCAGTAATGCTAATTTTCTTGAGAAGGGAGTGAGCACATAGATTTATAGTGGATCCATTGTTAATGAGTACACGCTTGATGCAAATGGTGCCAATGGTAGCAGTGATAAGCAAAGGTGCAAATGGATTATTGACAACAAATGGCAGTATTCCCTCATCATTAAATGATATAACATGTGGTAGATTTTTGAGATACTGAATGAGATGTGTGAAGGCCACCGGAAAGTTATTGTTTTCAATGTGAATAGAGAGAAGGGAATCCTCTAATGTTTGATGACAATCTAGTGCCCTAAATAATAAATCATAAAGAGATATTTTTTCTGATGTATTCTTAAGTTGTTTTATGATGTCATAACCCTTAGAAGTGGTGACAGGAGTTGTAGAAGTGATAGGTGGTGGGATAGAAACGAGTTGAGTTATAGGAGGACGAGTGTGGTGAGTGGTGACTACATTGATAGTGGGATCAACTATAGGAGTAATGAAGTGAGGAGGATACTGAGTACAAACTTACGTAAAATCGGCAGTGGTAGTAACCATGCCAGAAACCTTAGTTGGTGTGAAAGAAGGATAAGAAGATTGATTCATGAATTGATAAGAAGAAGAGAGATTTTTATACATACTCAGAAGGTAAGGTTTGAGTGGACGAGTTCACCAAATAATTTAACAAAATAAAAATTATGCTAAACCCTAATTGTAGAGTCACTTATGATAAATAAATGCTAAACAACTGTTAGAATATAGATGACACAAGTAATAAGCAAGAAAAATAGAAAACCCTAAGTGCAAGAGGGAAAAAGAAAGACTTAGCTTATTTACGTTATCCCTGGAATTGATATGGACTAGAAAAATGATGAACAAGAAGGGATATTGTCGCAACTAAGCACAATAAATTTTGGAACTGTCGGATGAGCCTGGACTAGGGTGCCCAGGCACTATAGACCTCAGATGGGTGCCTGTGACTGCGGAGGAGCTCGAAACTTGGTATTTATGATGTCGTAAGATGGTCATTGATAGTCGTTGTTGGTCGCCTATATGTCATTGTATGATCACCAAATTTTTATGTAACCTACAAAGAGAAGATGACCTACAAAACCCTCAAACTACATCAAATCCCAAAAAAAAGGATGTAATATGGGGAGTTGGGCTGACCTTGAAAGTCACCCAAATGAGTGAAATTATGACTGAGCATTGCACTACATCTCAAACTCCATGTAGTTTTGGTGAGTGTGTGATAGAATCATGACTTAGGAAGCCCTTGTGCGGGTGCACGTGATAACAGGAGATAACTAGATGTACCAATGTAAGTAGATGTGTGGATGGAAAAATGAACTTCCTCTTCCTATGAAGTGTATGCAGAAAATGTAGTCCCTTGTCCCTTGTAATGAATGCCAAATAGATGCTTTGAAGTGATTTAGGTGCCTTTAGATGCAAGCTTAGGTGCTAAATAGTATGCTTAGAGCTCGGTCCTTTATTTTGGTCACATAACTTTGTATTTATAATATTTCCTTGGTTGAATTTTGTAATTGACAACTAAAAGGCCAACCCATAAGAAAATAAGATACCCAAAAGATAAAAGAGGCCTAAAGAGAGTGAGTAATATAGAAATAGGTTGGGGGTGCCCAGAGGGGATGAGGGCGCCTGGGCTCTAGCGTCCTGGCTAGGCACTAGTGTCTAGAGTCATGAAAGATAAAACAATAAATTATCGACTGGGTTGTAGGGTGTAAAATACTAGAAAGAAAACCAGAGACAAAGCAAAGAGGCTAAAGATAGTTGTTAATTATTAGTTTTCTCACTTATGAATCATATGAATGTAAGTATGTGTTTATGAACCTAGAAATGTACCTAAGTGCATGATTTTGTGTCTATAGTTGGAATCCATCCCCTGAAGGCATGTTCAATAATCCCCTAAAGGCATGTTGAATAAGCATGAACGCCTTGAAATTTTTCAAAGTTTGCTTATAATAAAGGTTTGGACACCCCCAATTTCAGCCAACAACCACAACATGACCCTTGAGTCTATCACATGCCATCAGACTACATGGAACAATGTCATACTTCATTAAATTATGGTGGTTGGCTCTCTAGTTTAGAGTTTGGTATGGTTTTGAAACCTTCCATGGCTTTTGTTATGTCCCACGAATTTCACCATGATATTTCACACTTTCTTTCTTCCACAGACCTTCACAACTTTTCCCCCATTTTCCTTGATGAGCAAAAACACTTCACGCCACCCGCGAGAGTCTACTTCTTTGATCTGTGGATTTTTTCCCTTCAAATATTTTCTTTCATTCTACAGGTTTTAGAAAACCCATGGGATTTATAATTTAGTAAGCCCGCAGAACACCTAGTAAGTGTTTTGCAAATTTGAACTTAGTAAATTTATTCTATTTCCCACAGATTTGCAACTCTGCAATGTTTGGTCTAACTTTACATGTCAGTAACCTATCTCTTTGGTGTTGAAATTCGAAGAGAAGTTGTGCAACACCGAATCCTACCAAATTGTGCCTAAGTCCCTATATTGCTCATTCTTTTGTTCCACGGGTTAGGAGAACTCGTGGAACACTAAGTTCTTAGAGTCTGCGGTAAACTAAATTATTTTCCCGCGGATTTTCTAGAGCACAAAAATGGTAAAGTCCTATTAATGAGTTGTTCAAAATTACATGGGATGTAATTTTGGAAAACAATAACAAGACTAATAAATCATAGACACAAATTTCTATGGATTCATTAATCAAATACACAAAGCTTCTTCTTAAGAGTACACGATTACAATGCTTGCAAAGTTGGTAAGTAGAGAGAGTAAAAGAACATAGGAAAGGACATAAAAGAATATAGATCATTGCTTGCAATAGTAGTGAAAAAAAGGCCAATAAATAACAACAATCAACAAATACTAACCCCTCAGAGTGAAGGAGTCATCCCAATTTATAACTTACAAGTTATCTCTTCATCTCCCCCATATGACTTTTCATCTTACCACCACTTGTGACCTTTCACATTCCCTAGGAATGAAATTAAGTCCTTGTCTTATTTTTAAAGAGGTACTTTTATAATGCAAAGTAAGGACACTTAAGTGAATAAGGTGAAAGAGTGAAAAATTACATTCCCAATGAAGGAATAGAATGTTAGAGAGAGGGGGAGGAGAAGAGAGAATGAGAGAGAAGTGACAAGTCGATGAAGAATCTACTTCCAATGGTTCTGGGGAGAATGCTTCAAGAATGAAGTTCCTTTTCCTTGACCTCTTTATTGAATTGAAACATTGTGATTGCAACCTCCTCCTTATGTGAGACACAGAAAAACTCCAAAGTATTGAATAAGTGTTTAAAAACACTACTACAAGACTTGTATCATATGGACCTAAGATAACTACCTGAATCATTTAAACATGATGACCCTTTTCTGTGACTGTTAGGAATGATTGAACCATCCAGTCTCTTGCAAAAGTGAACCTTCCAACTCTAAATAAACCACTGAGAATGTCTTCCCCTCTACATCTACTCGATGTTCGATCAACATCATTTTTTTCAAGTCTTTTAGTTCCATACTTGTTACATCACTGTCGCTCTTATATAAGATACTCAATGTTTGAATTTGAAATTGGCTCCAAACTTGAGTGTTTGAGCTCCATGGTGACAAAGGACAGTGAGATGAATGGGAGATGTCTGAGTGTGCAAAGTTTGAATGCAATCTTAACACTTGTTGTTTATAGTAAGTACAGTTTTAGGATGTCTATTTTTAGTAGGTGTCTCAATTTAGAACTTTTGAGTGTTCTTGATATGTAAGGACTAATTGCAACTCAGAGAATGGACTGTTTGGCAACATTTACTATTTATAGACTATGAAGCTTGGTAAGACTTACTATTTTTAGAAGTGGGTATTTTGGGTGTCGGAATGAGACGAGAGTGGTCTCAAAAGTTTTGTTATTTTACAAGGATGCTCTACTCTAAATTTTAGACGTTTCTCTCATCCAGATTAGTGGGAAAGTGAGAAATTCATCGAAGAGGGAAGAATATTGAGAGAAAACTCAGTCCTCAATATCTCCAAAAATATTTCACCTCATCATGCAAACAATGTATCAAATGATATCTGATTTTATGAAGAATATTTGCTCCAAATTTCAAGTAATTTGGCTTGTTGGATCATCGAGAAAATGCAAATTTCATCGAGGAGGGAAAAATACCGAGAGAAAACTTAGACTTCCATATTCCTAAATATAGTCCAATTCATCATACAAGAAATGGATCAAATGAAAGATAATTTTATGAGGATCATCTACTCCAAATTTCAGGTAATTTGGCTAGCCGCGTCATTGGGAAAATGCAAATACATTTTCAACTGCTCTGGGAAAAAATGGAGTTCATGGCTAGAAAAATAAGTCATTAATAACATTTGAATGGTGGAATCTCATGCCATGAATCATAGATCATCACAAAGGCATTTTCAAGAGGAGTTGATGGTTAAAATTTGAAGTGATTTGATTTAAACTATGGCCGACTCCATCTTGGTGTAATTATTCGAATTGGTGGCCGACCTACATATGTCAGATCTAAGATAGAAGACTCAAGATTGATATCTATAGTAGTGTATTAAGCATTAACATTGACATTGAGGGCCATCCATAATATTTTTTAAATCTGTCAAGCATTGACAATATTCACATTAAAAACAACATTTGCAATAAATAGTAGTTTCCTTTTTTTGGGTAACCTCTCATAATACTTTAAATACGCGACTCACAGAGACTTTAAATTGAACTTGTAACATTTATTAGAGCACAATTTCTTAGCATTAATACAATGAGAGATTCTTCCCCTTTAAAAAACGAAATGAATAAATGATTGATTTTAATAATGTGTCAAGGAGACCAAGCAATCTATGGGGACCCAAAGACACAACTAGAGTGTACCAAGCCACTCCAAGAACTGTCCTAACAATTTTAGATAAAATATATGATCTTTGTGACGTTGTATCTCTTGTTATGAACATTGACCAAGGAATTCCTGTTTTAAAAAGGTCTGTAAATCCTCATACTGCCATGTGGAATTAACAACCCCCATTTATACTTAATTCCAAACGCGACAAAGACCAGGCATACATATGAGTAAGTAGGTCAGGTGGGTGGAAGTAAGTTAGACTTGGGAATGCAATCTGGTGAGGGCTTTTGTCAGACCTTACTGTCAACCCACATTTTTTGGGATGAGTTTTCAGTGAATATTCGTTGTATTAAGTAACTGACTGGATAAGCAGCAGTTGTGCATGTGGCTCATCTGAAGCAAAAGAACATCGTTATTGGCCATATTAACTTGCGTGGAGATAACCCAATTTTCAAAGCCAGCACAAACTCGGAGGTAAGTTCTGGAATCACCCACTGCTAACCCATCATATTCTGCACTTGTTTATTTTGAGATCTGTTCTGAATGTATTTTTGGGTTGGGTTTTGCAAATTATTGAATATGAGTCATTTTTATGTGGGGAAACAGCAACAGGTTTTGCTAGCTTTCGATTGTTTGTTTGTGTTTGATAGGATCTTAGAATATTGTCACTGCAATTTTAGGTCATATCTAATAAGGATTTTACCCTTAGATATCAGTAAGATTTATCAAATTTCACTCTAAATATGTGGTAGCGGATCTTTATTTGACTTACAGCATGTAGGATTGGATCTGGGTCGATCATGATGTTTGTTTCTTCAGGTAGATAGTCTTTTCAAACATAGATATTTATAGTTCAAATCGAAAGTAACAGGGACTCAGCTGCTTATGCGTCAAACAGGGACTTAGTTCTCACAAATATGAATTTAATGTATGTAGATGGGTGAGACACCCAACGAAGATGTAAGATATGTAGATGGGTGACACCCAAGGAGGAATGGAAATGGGAATCGAGGATCTGTGTATTGTAACCTCAGGGTAGTAGAAATATAGAGGTATTTTATCTTGAAATATCCGAGTGACATTCTTTTACCTTGGGACTTGATTCCATATTTGAGGTTTTGAAAGAGACGAGGATATTAGATATGTCCTTCACAAGTAAGCAATAGTCTCTTAATGTTAAATTCAGCCTTGCCCTAGGTTTGGTATTAAGGCATACGAAAATACTTTCATAATGATTGGTGCAATTATAATTTTTGTGGTCCAATACAGCACAGGGTCCTGTCACCAATGAATGTAATTAAAACTTATTTCCCTTTATATTGTTTCATTTCTTCTAGATTAGAGCATTGTTATTTATTTATATGATTAGAGCATTGCTATGACTGTTGTTGAGAGGAGTGTTGCAGGAAAAGGATCTGTTTTAGAGGCTTGTTATTTATTTATATGATATTATTTTTCTTGGTATAGTGTTCTATATCTGAGAATACCAAAGTTCATACAACATGGCTGCTGGATCTAGAAGAGTTTCTGCTCACTCTGCCCGAGCTCACACCAGGAAGGGCAAGTCGGAAAGAGGATCTCCATTCAATAAAGGTAAGTAATTCTTGATTTTCACTCTGATTTTTATTTCTTGCCGAAGAAGCTTTTTAGATTTTTCCTTTCTGAAGAAGCTTTGAATTTGAGTGGCAACTACATAGCAACAAGAGTTCATCCTAGCTAGAACATAATACCCATAGTTTTCTGTTCTGTTTGGGTGGCCCACGAGATCATAAACTGGGTTATTGTCTTAGTATGCACCCCCCACTTACTCAACCATAGGCATGTGGACCTCTCTTTTCTGTTTTCTTGTGATAAGTCTGTCATAGCACTGTAGCCCAGCCTTGTGTTGTTCAACCTACCAGAGTACCAAAATTGCTAATCTCAGGCATCACAAATGCAGGTATATTGAAGAAAGTGGTCCTTGTTTCATTTGTGGGGTTCCTTGCGTGGGCATACAACACCATCCAGCCACCCCCTCCTAATATCTGTGGATCTGCTGATGGCCCCCCTGTAACTGCCCCTCGTGTTCGGCTTCAAGATGGTAGATATTTAGCCTATAAGGAACACGGAGTTCCAAAAGAAAGGGCCAAGTACAAGATTATTTTGATGCATGGATTTATGGGGTCTAGAAATGATTTCCTTAATGTTTCCAAGGTACGTGCAGATTAATATTCAATTCCTTTTTGGTTTAATAGTTGATCCTGACATTTATTGGAACTTACGATATATAGGATGTTGCAGGAACTTCAGGAAGAGCTGGGTGTGTACATTGTAACCTTTGACAGAGCTGGGTATGGAGAAAGTGATCCAGATCCCAAGCGGTCTGTTAGAAGTGCAGCCCTAGATATCGAACAGCTTGCAGACCAACTTGATTTTGGCCCAAAGTTTTATGTGATGGGAGTTTCTATTGGGGGATTCTCGATGTGGGGATGCCTCAAATATATACCTCACAGGTTTTTATTTATTTCCCATGGATTCTGTTTATGACTGTAACATTTGAATAATAGGGTTCATACAAAACCTTATGGGGTTCTGTGACTGTGATTGATGTTAACTTTAGTTAGATCATTTTTGCAGTGAGCTTTTCGGTTTTTTTTTTTTATAGAATTGACGCATGAATTACAATATTGCAGGTTAGCAGGTGCAGCACTCCTAGCACCTGTTGTAAATTACAGGTGGCCTGGATTCCCTGCTAATTTATCGAATCAAGCTTATAATCAGCAAGCCCGACAAGACCAATGGGCACTTCGTATTCCATATTATGCTCCTTGGTTAACTTATTGGTGGATGACACAAAAGTGGTTTCCTACTTCAAGTGTTATATCTGGCAATTGGAAGCCTCTGAACCGATTTGATGCTGAGATGCAGCAAAAGTTTTTGTCCAGTGGAAGATCAGCTGAAGTATTTTGTTTCCCCTCTTCCCTACCAATATAACAGTTATTAGTTTATTTTGAGACATAATTTTGTAATTAGTTTTCTCTTAATGTTTTTTTCATGTGGCTTGCAATTCACACCATGTTTCTTCTTAGTAGGAGCAGCTCCAAATCTTAAGTTAGAATGCAGTACCGTTTTCTAAATTTCTGCTAAATTGAATTTTTAGATCTCCTAGAGGTTGATTGCCATTTTTTATTCTCATTGAAATAATGGTGAGCTTATAAATAGGATTCTAAAAGATAGGTGTCTATGATTTTGGGTTGTAATCCATTTGTAATTGCTTTTTCTACATTTGCAGCGTTTCCCGACAGTACGGCAAGGAGTTTTCGAATCTTTGCACAGAGACATGATGGTCATGTTTGGTAAGTGGGAATTTGATCCCATGGATCTCAAGAATCCCTTTCCCAACAATGATGTTTCTGTACATCTGTGGCAAGGGGATGAGGATGCACTTGTTCCAGTGTTGTTGCAGCGTTATATTGCTAAAAGGCTCTCTTGGATTCATTACCATGAACTTCCGGAGGCTGGTCACGCGTTTGCTTTCATGGAGGGCATGCCTGATCGTATATTGAAGAGCCTTTTGTTGGGAGAGTAAATTCCAAATAGTATGAATTAGACCTGATGCAGATTTTTTTTTAATTTCCTCCATTATAGACCAGGATATTTTGTAGTTTCAATGTTTCGATATAGAAGGCTTCCAGATTTGCAGCTTTTTGAATGTTCTCGTTATCCTTTTCTGTGCACAGTCATTGTAAAGTATGTAGAGTTGTTTTTTGTGCATTTGCGATTTAAATGACAATGTCTATTTGCAAAAATCATTGTTTTAAAAAAAGTCACAGAAGCTAATGAGTAATTGGCCATTAAGCTAAAACGGCTGAAACAGACCATAGACCTAAATTTCCTCTCTGTGATGCCTCAAGACTCGGATCCATCCAACACATAAATTGTAAAATTGAAATAAAGAATGAGAATGTGATCCCCATCTCTTCCACCGAGCTAGTTTCAGCCTGCTTCCCTGTATTCTGTTGGCCATTTTACTTGGCGAGTGCATTATCTGTGATCTGTTTGACAAAATGTTAGACACAAGCTAGTGAAAGAAATAAAGAAAAGGGGGAATCGAGACTTGTTGTAAGCCAGTTCTTCAATCGTGCTCCCAATTATACTCTATTATTTGACAACATTAATTATTTAATATATAGAGCAAATCAAGCAAGACATTTGATCTCATAAACCCGTTCAAATTAATTGAGCCATCCTTTCAGACTTCTGGATTTCTTCCAAGAATGTTCTCTGAATTGTCTTCCATGGATCCTTTGCCTTTTGTTAGTCTAATTTTATAAACGAAGATTGGAGGATGGCTTCAAATTGGTTTTGTGGTGGAATTAAGCAGTCTGTCTAATCAAACAGAAGCTCTGGATGTCGCCCTGCACACCCAGCTGCTTCCATTCCTCTCTCAATATCAGCCTTTGTCAGATGACATCCATTTAAGTCCATTTAAGCCTTTGTAATGCCCTCATTTACACCACGAAAAGATATTCTCTAATGTGCTTCGGTAGTTATTGACATATTTTGGACTTTCATGGCTTTGTGAGGCAAAAACGGCCTATTGTCTTTAGACTTTCATCTTTTGTTACATGGGAGATCATTTATTCTGTTGGTAGCTTTTATATTAGAAACGGACATGAACAGTGTTCAAGGAGGCATCACAAATGCTGGAAGATGACCTTTACAAATGTTTCTGTTCTTTCAAGCCCATTTATTAGGTTTACAAGGCTATATGAAACCTTTTGGGTGATAAAAGCTTCATATAATGTTTGTGTCTATGATTGCACCTTTGTAATCTCAGTCGTTAGACAGCTCTGGCTCCCCATACACTTTTCCAATAAAATTTATTCAATGTATTTTTAAGAAAACATTGACAGAATTGACACCACAGCCTTAGCTATTTGACCAAACAGAGAGCAAAAGAACAAGACAGTTCAATATACCAACCTTTTTTGTATACTAAAATATGTATAGAACTGCAAGTAATGCCAAGCTGCAGGCATGTGACATTACTACTTCTAGTAAGTTATCCATGGAGAAATTAACATAAAGTGCCCCAGTAAAAACTGTGACAAAATTTACAAGGGCCTTTTAGGTTCCGAAAATATAGAAAAGTTAAGGTCATTTTTTCTGGGAAATCAAAGTAGTCACTCAGTCAAAACGAACTTCGTTTAAGATCTAAGTATTAACATTCTCAGCCTTTTATGGATGATACCAGAATTCCTCATCGGAAACACTAATCGATTATCTGTGAGTCTGGAGGTTTATACATTTTAGCAAATTAATGGTTTGTGATTCTAAGGATGCATTCCTGATTATTCTGCTCGATGTTCTCAATTATAAGCAATTATTAAATACACAAGTCTGTTTTTCTGGTTCTATTTTACTCTTTTGTTGCATTAGCACCCCTAGAAACATTACTAGCTGTAGAAACCACTTAATTTTATTTTGGAGGAAAGCCATTTGATTATGAGCATTGCAATGTTGGAATCTTATTCCTTCTCTGATCAAATCCAGGGCAGCTATTTTTTATGGCTTTTTATTTTATGACAGGTTTCAGATATCTTTGGAGTTTCAGCTTGTTTGGATTTTTTATTGTGGAAGTAACACTTGTGCTAAACTTCTATCAAACACAGTTTGCTTTCTAGCATGACTTGCTGGGTCTGTGCTGTCTGTACATAATTCGGATTAGTCCCAGGCATCATGTACATATAAACAAATTCACAAAGTGCATCTTTTATAGCACCCTCTGAAGGGTATGGTGTCTATGTAGTGGACGAAATGTTACGGGCTTTACACGTATGGTCTCCTACACACTAAGATTGCTGCTAGAGGGCGGCATATTTGTGTTTGTGAGTATTAAGTCTGCAATCCTTGTCTGTACACATGTAATCATAAGCAATTTCCATTTCATTTAATCGTTGTTGGAAATTCGGATTTTTTATTACAAGTGCCTATAACATTTTGTTGCTGGAGATTTGCAGCACCTTTCCATTTTGTAACATAAGCCCATAGATATATTGTTTTCAGTAGTAGGAACGGCTGTTCAGGTATGGGTTTTGGGATGAGGTGAAGTGGAGATAGGTATAAATCCATTCTGTTGCGCACAGTTGGGCTGGGCAAACCCTCTTTCTGGATTCGTAGGGGCGACAGAAATTGTATTTTACCGGGCACATGTGGGAGCAAGATTGTGGTGAGTCCCCTTGCTTTTGTTCCTGTGTTAGTGAAATCCCCAGCTCTGCCGGATAGCATGTAGGCTGGACGCGATCATTGTGGTAGTACATGTTAGGGGTTAGATCTACATGTGAGTGTAGGGAGATCTCCCTCACGGTTGAGGTTAGAAGTCGGAGGAATGTAGCCGGTGCATGCATTATCCCTGAGCACCACCTTCTGAAAATCAATTCCGGAATTGCTCCAACCATCCAATTACATGGCATGAGGACATTTTGAGCGAAAACATCTCCCTCGTGAATGGAATTTTTACCCAAAACTCTAGAATATGATCGTTTGTCTAACAAAATAAAGAGAACTCCTAAATAAACATACGGAGAATGCAGAGTGCAACCATTTATTCCTTTCACTTGCAAGTCCGCTATTGTGCTTGGAGAGCTGCCAATAAATTTTGGTTCTTATAAACCAATACAACGGTGGAGGGCTTTCCACATGTATGTGTGTTTCCAAATTCTTCCCTTTGCATTGGTTTGTTGTCTTACACAGAGTCTCATGAATCTTATTTAAAAACAACAAATGGTAAGTAGAAGGTTTTGGCTTATATGCCCCATAGTTCATTTTTTGTTGTTGAATGAAGAACTGAAGGAATACTTTTAATCGATGTATAATGTATGGTGACAAGGGTTTCATGGAGTAGATGGAGAGAGCCATACGGTTTTGATTTGTTACTTTCTATTTGACATTCACTGAAATTCCCAACACTAGCCACAAAATATGTTTTACTATTGAAGACCTTGGCTTATCTGTTCCAATTAATTGTGCTTATGGCAATATTATAAGTAAAATAAAAAATATCGATATATGAAGAAAAGTACTCATCCATATAATCTATATTACCGGATTGCCTATATGGGGGGAAGATCCAGATACGATTTGGCGCCAGTTTTGGTACAGGAATGATTTAGTCCCAGATTTGTCCAGTGTACCTCAACAGGCGGCAGATAGACAAACCCCAAGCATATCCGCAGGCTTGCTGTGGTACTATGGATGAATCTAGGGCATATCCGACATCAAAATGTTGTTTTTCTTGAGATTTTTGCTTTAAAAAGGGTCAATTAGAGACTTTAAAAAACAATTAAAATTAAATGATGTAAGGGAAACCTTGAAAGCAACTTTCACAATCATTTTATCAAAAAACAAACAACACATTTCCCTGTCATTGCATTTTTAGCTTTCATTTCACATTTGTTCTCGCATTCATTTCCATTGCTTGACACAAATCTAGTGAGTTTTTCACATTGGTGGGAGTGTATAGGGGTTTAAGAGCAGACTTGAATATATTTTGTATATTGCATGATCCTAATGTATGTGCCTAGTGCATGGAGACAAAATATAGAATATGTAATGCTCCTCACACACATATAGATGATGTAAAGAACCTCTTTTGTCAAGGAAAGGGAAAATAAGGGACTAATAACTCAACAATCACCTCTTATTTTATAAAATCATGTAAGTGCACTGCACAAAAGGTTGATCTTGATTTGAATTGATCTTGAGTCCATATTTTCCATTGTGAGTTCAAGTCTGATTCTTGATTAAAAAATATGTATTCTAGTTTATTAATATATATTTCCATCTTTTGTATATAATCTCCCTTAAATTGTTCAATTATGTAGCTACTGTGCACTATAGTTTATGCTCTGTTCTATATTTTGCACATTGTTTGAATGGATTAATGTGAATTTATCCTATACTACAACATGTTGCATGTCATGATGCCATGACCCAGGGACCTCTTTGCTGACAATGGTTCTATTGTTAGGGACATAAAAATTTTAAAATGGCTACTTACGGTAGCAGGATGTGGAACAATGGTTTCGTAAGAGAAGATGAAACATTTTGTGGAAGATGAAGAGATTATCATGAAAATTATTTCCAAAAGAGTTAGGTTGGAACATATATATGGAGACATTCATGAGATATTTGGTGTGTAATGCTTCTAGATGTAATTAGCCACATTTTTTTATCTTGATTGGAATATTACTGTTTTAGGTACAAAGACAAAATAATATGAATGGACGAATGTAAAAGATTGAAAAATTGTGCAAATTGGACATTGCATGGACCTAAGCTATAGATCATTGGATGCAAACCACCATTAATGGGTATGTAATCGAAATTGTTGTCCAGTTTTTTTGTTCATTTGATTATGTTGAAACACATTTTGTGTTTGAATTGTGAGAATTTTTTTAAAGCAACTCTCTTTCTTAGTAAAAATGCTAGCTGTGGAAAAGGATCATGGTGCCAATTTTGCGTGACATGGAGTAGTCAGGTAAGTGCAAAAGGGATGTAGTCCTAAAAGAAGGGGAATAAAGAGGAAGGGGCCAAATTCAAAATGGGCCCTTAAAGGGTTTGAGAAGGATCATAAATAAGAAAAGAGAAGAATAGAAAGACTGCACAGAGAAGCAAGACAAGATAATAGATAAGGAAGTTCAAGTGCTATGGGGGGAAGATGAAATCAACTGCGAGTAGGAGTAGAGTATGAAAAGTGAGTGAGGAAGAAGAACCTCTTGAAGAAATCAAAGAGGAGCGAAGGAGAAATTTGAAGTGAATGAGAGGGTGCGCAACGAGGTGCGGACCTTGATTGTGAAACTAGAAAGAAAATTGAAGAAATCGATGAAAGAAGAAGAGAATGAAGGTAGGGGATTAGAGGTAGTTAGAAGGGTAGGTTTATGAAGTAGTTGAAGTTGAACCCAGAGAAGTCATCATGGAAACTGTGGCATTGCGCACACATAGAAGAAGCAATCCATAGAGAAAAAATTACACCATATCCACAGAGGCCAGTAGAAGCAATCCCTCTTCTAGGATATATGTCCTTGATTCGAATAGAGAATTGATTACTTGGGATTTTTTAAATGACTGGGAGCAAATCGGAATTCTGCAAGAATTGCAAAGGAAGTTGAGTCGATCATATGTAGTACAAACAATGTTACCTACAAGTGCGGAGAAAGTAAGTGGAAGAAATCTCAAAGTAGATTTTTCATTAAGCACACATATGTTGCACATACTCTCTTTCAGTGGAAACGTACTCTATTATGTTGCAACAATAATAGTTATGTGAGTCCTAAATATAGAGTAAGTTTATCAAAGTTTGCAAAATCTAGCAGTGATTCTTTAGATTCGAAAGTACAACAAGAATCTAGTAAGGCAAGTGCAAGTATAAGCGCGAGTACAAATTAGCTGAGTGTGCAATTGAATCCAAATCTAGGTAGTAGTTCCACCCATATGTGTGCATAGTAATCCAAGTAGTTTGGTGTAGGAGGAAATATGGCTCATATTCCTAATATCTACGTAAGTCTACAACCTTGTGATGGGTCTACTGATCCGGAACATTACTTACTAATTTGTGAAATGCGATGGGGAGAAAAAGGAGTGACAAATGATAATACTAAGAAATGTGAGCTCATAGGAACATTACATGGTAGGGCATTGAAATTTATATACTCTATGAGCTTGAGCGGAATGACCCTCAAATAAATGTGTGATGTCCTTACACAAGAATTCAAAAGGAAGAAGTGTGTAGGACAAACCATTCAAACTTGAAGAAAAGTATGGAGAGTCTGTCATGGAGTATGACATGTGATTTTCTGATGTAATGAACAAAACCAACTTTAATTTTGACGAGCCTAGTAAAGTTGCCTGATTTGTGGAAGGATTGTGTAGTAAAATCCGCTTTGTGACTGCACAAACGATTTTGGCACCAAAGCAAAGACAATTGAAGCTTCTATAATAGTAGAAAAGATTGAAGACTATAGAGATAGTGGAGGCAGTAAGTCAAAAAGATAAGAAAAATTGGATGTAACAATGAATAGATTGGAGGAATTGCAAGAAGAAAAAAAACCCAGACTAAGTATATGGTATGCAAAGTGCGAAGATGGAGGATATTAGAAAAAATTACTATACTTAAACACAAATAAGGGAAAGAGGAGAATACTGTGAAGTATGTAGGGTATGGGGACACCCGCTTAGCAAATGTTAGTTGATACAACATTATGTTCATAATCCCTAGAAGGTGGTATGTAACTTTTGTAGATCAATCATGCACGAGGCTAAAGACTGCATAACGTTAATATATTTGAAAGAGAAAGTTACCAAGAATGTATTTGCAATTCAAACACAATTAGTTGTAAAAGCACAACCAGTTGTCTCAGAAATAAAAATGGTCGCATCTCCTCGACCGAGTGTGTAGTGGGCTCACCTGTCGCCTCAATCAAGTACACAATGGAACCCACAATCTCCACAACCCAATCCAAGTTAGGATCTTCCTTTTCCGCAAAACAATATGGGTTGGGCACCTCCTTTGCCTCATCAATTGCCTATGTGGGGCACACCTCCACCACAAGCTTCTTATGGAGGATATCAGTGTCAAAATTAAGGATGGAATGCCCTGCAGACATTGTATGGTGCACAACAAGGTGAATATCAAGGTAGTTACCAACAAAGGAGGATGGGAGCCCAATCTCAAAGACAAGGACTAATATGTTACCTTTGTAGAGAATCAAACCACATTGCATAGGATTGTCCTTCAAATTCAGAGCGATAAGTGTTTTGCGCATATTATTGGGTGTAAGCGCAAGATAACATAGAAGATTGCCCACATTGGAGAAGAAGAGGAAAGAAAAACAACTTCACAATGTTAAAATAATTAATGTGCTGCCCAAAGAAACTGACAGTCTCCAAGGTCTCACCATATCTTAGAGGAAAGAACAAGGCTTGGAACATGTGGAGATTCCTAGTGGGCCCCAAGTTTGACACTCATACAATGATAAGTATCCTAATCCAAAAGAGAGAAAGCATTGTTGGAAGAAGCTAAAGGATTGTTGAATTCAATTCATAACAAAGATGTCAATGGGAAAAACATTGGGAAGCTGAAGCACACACATATGGCTAGATGATGAGAATTTTGAACTAGGAAAGAGTGGTTGTTGCATTGCAGGATCTTTTGACAATAGTAAATGTATTGCACAATGAAAATATCTTGTAAAATATCTCCAACTTGTTGAAGACTTTATTGGAATGTGTAACAAGTGGAGTTGAGAAGTCTAAGCAGCCCATATGGTATGTCAAAACAAAGAAACCATGGGATGTAGACACTATACTAAACACAATTTTAGGAGGTTATGCGATAAAGGATGTCGTATTTGATTTTGGGAGTATTGTAAGTATGATGTCAAGGTTTACATGAGAAACTATTGGTGCTCCACCTTTAGCTTACAACCTTGTTACTTTGAGTCTTGCAAATTATGGGAGAGTGGTCTGAGGTGGAAAACTATAAGATGTAGAAATTTGGGTAGAGGGCTTAATTTTGAAGGGAAACTTTGAGGTCATTGACATGAAGACTAATGAGACACACTATATTTTTTTAACGGGAAAGAAATGAACATATGACAAGAATATGACAATCAACATAGTGACAAATCATATGGAAGCATACTTGGAGGACTCTTATCATTGTCATACCCATGAATAGGACTTAACATAAGCCATATACCATCCCTAAAGGGTCAATGTACCCCTATGTGCATGATACTGAAAGTTGGTTAAAGGTAGAACATCAAAAAAGATCAGAAGCTCTGCAATCAAGAAAGGAGAAGCACACAAAAGAGTATAACAAGTGGGAAATCCCTAATAATGTGTACTCTAAGAATCCATTTGTAGAAGAGGATTTGCATCATACAATTATATTCCCTACTAAGTATAAGAAGGGAACCTATGTGCATTTGCACATAATGAGTTGGATAATACAAAGACTAATGGGAAAGTCACACTTTCACGGGAAGAAAACCTCCTCAATCAATAAAGACTCAAATGTAGATTTAAACCACTATATGCACAAAGAACATGAGATCATGCCTATGAGGATGGTCAAAGTAGAGGAAAAAAAAAACTCTGCAATACTTTGGGACTTGCAACTTGGATGCATTTTTGGTTAAATTCTAGGAACATGTATATCAAGAATATATGCTAGTAAGCACACTGGATTACACATTGAAGGGAATATCAACAACATGGTGTGTTGTACACAGAAGAAATAACCTTACATGGAGTGAAACAATAGGTATGATGTGTGTAAGATTTTCCTTACCCTCTAGATTAACTTAAGCTTAGCCCATATATTGTGCAAATCAATCCCATAAATCCACATTCAAGGATGTATTGATGCTTGGAAAATACAATAGATTGAGCCAAAATGGTGGGTTCATGTTTTCCCAAAGACGCTTGCCCCATTCCCCAAAGCATGGTAAGTCCATTAGGAGAGGAGAAAAGAAACACACACTTGGAGACAAGTGCAGGAAGATTTTAGCCAAACTCTTGCATTTTAAGATAGTAATCCTATGGTGGATGTGGCACTACAAAGATCAAAACATTTCTCTACTATGGGACTATAGATGTAGAAGGAGGATATGGATTCTAAGATCTAGAAGAAAAAAATAGGGAAATTACGTAGCCACTAGAAGCAAGAGTGAAACAACTAAGAGGAATAATTGTTAAAGAGTGGAAGCATGTCATAGAGTTGGAGACAAAGAAGAATAAGAAGAGCCAAATATCGAAGAAGACATATAACTCTCAGGATTTTTTGAACTAGAATGGATTGAACCTCTTTCGATAAAAAAAGAGTTGCGCAACTAAGAACAATAGCACTTGTACAATTTGAACATTGAGGAAAGATAAGGATCAAGAATAGTGGAAGACACTAGGGACAAAGGAAAGGCCAAGATGTATGGCGAGCCATTGCGAAAGATATTGTGCCTTCAAGAACAATTAAATTAGCTACTATTGGAGATTACTGGACAAAACAAGAAATGTTTAAGATTCTGCAACTACTACGAGGTTATGAGGATGTGTTCTTAATTGAATTTAATGAAATTAAAGGAGTAGATCCATCCTTAGGTGAAATGCACAGTGAGTTAAAGGAAGACACAAAACTCATCAAGAAAAGGCCTTATAGGTTGAATCCTAATATAAAAGCTAAGGTCAAATTTAAATTGGATCGCATGGTGGAAGCGAGCTTAGTATATCCTATACAAAAATCATATTGTCTGAGTCCAGTAGTCACTCAACCTGTAGACAAAAAATCATGCACTTCAGATAATTATCTAGTCTTGATTTCATACTACTATTCATATGATTCCTAAGTGAGAAAAGTATTAAGTAACCCATGTCTTTGGCCATCTTTGCTTTCTTTTTGTTTACACTTTTGGTCTTTCTCAATCTGACCTCTGACCCTTCACTTTCTCTGAGACTGGACACCAGTGCCCAGTCAGGACGCCAATGCCAGGCACCCCCATCCCCTCTAGGTGCCCTTGATCTCTTTGTACTTTACTTACATATTTTGGGTCCTTTCTATCTGTTTGAGCATCTTATCTTTTAGGTAGTGGGCCTTTTCGGGGTTAATTACAAAATTCAAGCAAGGGAATCATATAAATCTAAAGTTATGTGATCATAATAATAGACCAAACACTAAGCATTTACGATCACCACCTAAGGTTGCATCTAAAGGCTATTCAAGAACATTCAAGCATCCATTCAAGGGCAAGGAACTGCATTCTTCTGCATACACTTCATAGGAGGGGAATTTCATTCTATTCCATGCACACGTCTATTACATTTTCTTACATGTAGCTATTTGCTTGCTACCAAGTGCGACACACACAAGAGCCATCTAGGGAACGATTCCACACACACACACACCTAGAACTACATTGGGTTTGAAATGTAGTGCAACGGTTAGTCATAAGATCATTTGTTTGACAATTGAGGAAAGTATGACCCCTCATTTGCATTCTTTTCTTTTTGGGATTTGATGCATTCTTGAGGGTTTTGCAAGTCAATCTTTCATTGCAGGTTATTAGTGATATCAGTGATCATTGTGCGACATACTAGCGACCAAAGGTGAAGGACATCAAACACCTTGCGACCAATCAAAGATGGTTTTCTAAGCATTTTGGCAGTCACAGGTGCCCAATACTGGTTTGTGGCGCTCACAGGCGCCCCTGCCCCTTTCCAAGCGCCCTAGTCCAACCAGATCGTCAACTCGCACATTATTTTGAGGTTTTGTGTGATACTTCTCCCTCTCTATTCACCTGGTTAGCACTTTGGAATAGTCCAAATTTGGTTGCGAATCAGCTAAGTCTTCTTTCCTCCTCTTTACAATTAGGGTTTCATATTCACTAGCTTAATTTACTTGGGTATATTTCCGTACTTAATTTGCTAGGTTGTGGAGCTTGTTTTCATGTGTGAAAGTGTTGAAGAATGTACACTAAGAGCACTGTAAAACGTGCCTGATATACTGAGAAACATGTTTTTCTCATATGGACGGGATTTTTAACCCATAGGTTTATGGGACAATTTTGGCCCATGGTTTTAATACCCACAGTTTTGTAAAACTGCTTAAGCAGTTGTCTACTTATATGGTTTTATGCATATGGTGGGGACAATGTAACATTGCAGATGTGTTTTGAATTTGGGTGTGAATTCTATAGAGTTTGGTGAGCATAGCTCCAAATAGATCTAGGTATTGTATTGAGAGAGCGGTGGCTTGTAATAAAATCTGAGCAAGTGATTCTTGGTAGACGTAGCCCAAATTGGGTGAACCACGTTAAATATTGTCTCTTTGTGTTGTGTTATTTTATTTTGCACTTTTATTTGAGATATGTAATATTTTCTGCATATTAGTTTCTACTATTGCGATTATGTGAGGGATTATTCCACATATTTTATCCCTTATTTCCTAACAATTGGTATCAGAGCCTTGTTTGGTTTGTTGAAGTGTTGAATCATAGGGAAAGTTTTATCTTGAGTGGGAGCTCTGGTAGACGATGGAAGATCTAGGGCCGATAAATTCAACGGGTAGAATTTCAGTCTTTGGAAGATACAGATGGAAGATTACCTTTATCAGAAGGATCTTTATATTCTGCTGCTTAAAAAGGTGAACAAACCCTCGAGCATGACGGATGCGGAATGGGTTTTTCTGGATAGGAAGGCACTTGGGACAATCCGATTGTGTCTTGCATCTTTGTTATTATTTAATGTTTCAAAGGAAAAGAATACAAAATAACTGATGGATGCATTCGGGAAGTTGTATGAAAAACCCTCTGCCTCTAATAAGATATTTTTAATGAAAAAATTGTTTAATATGAAGATGTTTGAGAATGGTTCAGTAGCTGATCATTTAAATGATTTTAATATGGTTGTAAATATGCTAGCTTCGGTTAAAATAGAATTTTATTAAGAAGTTAGGGATTTATTAATTTTATGCTCTTTACCTGAGAGTTGGAATAGCCTGGTAATGGCGGTAAGCAACTCATTTCTAGCTTACTCAAAGTTGAAGTTTGAGGATGTTATAGGGGTGATTTTAAGCGAGGAAATGAGAAGAAAAAGCTCTGGGTAATCTTCTACTTCAGGGAATGCTTTGACAGTGGAAACTAGAGAGACAAAAGAATAGAGGAAGCGGTGGAAAATCAAAGGCTTGAGCAAGGTCAAAATTCAAAAGCAAGATAGTATGCTTGCACTACAGAAAGTCTGGGAATGCAAAGAAGGACTGTTGGGAGCTTCGGGACAAGAAGAAACAACATGAAGAAAACAAGGAGGAAAATGTGGCAATGGGTAATGTATGTCAGGATGCTTTGATTTTTTTTTGCAGAACATTACTGAATCTTGGGTTTTAGATTCGGGGGCTTCTTTCTATGCTACTCCACACAGGTATTATTATTTTTATTATGTTAAAGGAGATTTTGGGAATTTTTTTCTTGGTGATGATGAGCCTTGCAACATAGTTGGAAAAGGTTCTATTCAGGTAAAGATGCAGAATGAGAATACTTGGCTATTGAAGGATGTCATACATGTGCCTACATTAAGATGAAATTTGATATCGACAGGGAAGTTGGGAAGTGATGGTTGTACTATGATATTTATAGAAAACTCTTAGAAGGTTACCAAGGGTGCTCTTGTAGTGGAAAGAGGTAAGAAGGTTGGAACCTTGTATTTAACCACTTATAACACTAATATTTGTAATCTTGTGGCTTCAGAAGTAGATACAACATTGTGGCACTATAGGCTCAGTCATATGAGCCATAAGGGCATGGAGATCATAAAGAAGGATTTTCCTGGATATACAGAAACATGTTTGGAGTTTTGTGAGGACAACATATATGGGAAATAAAAGTGAGTAAGGTTTTTCAAGGTTGGAAGTATAAAGAAAAAGAGTAAGTTAGAGCTGGTGCATTTTGATGTATGGGGCCGGCTTAGGTATCATCTCTTGGGGGTTCAATTTATTATGTTACTTTTATTGATGATGCAACAAGGAAAGTTTGGGTTTATTGTATTAGAAACAAATCTGATGTATTTGACACTTTTTTTAAATGGAAAGCCTTGGTAGAGAATGAAACATGTCTTAAGCTAAAATGTCTCAAGTTAGATAATGGAGGGGAGTATTGCATTAATGAATTTGATGATTACTATTCTAAGAATGGAATCTGTAGGCAAAAGAGGGTTCCAGGAACTCTGCGGCAGAATGGGGTGTCAGAAAGGATGAACAAAACAATAATGGAACGTGCTAGGAGCATGAGGTTACATGCAGGACTACCTCTTTATTTTTGGGTAGAAGCGGTGAGCACAACTATGTACTTGATAAACAGAGGACCCTTAAGTGCATTAGATGGAGGCATACCTGAGGAGGCTTGGTATGGTAAGAAAGTTGATTATTCATTTCTTAGATTCTTTGGATGTGAGGTGTTTGTCCATATAGACAAGGATGATAGGACCACGCTAGAGGTTAAATCAGAAAAATGTATTTTAATTGGTTATGGTGGTGATGAATTTGGATATAAATGTTGGATTATTAAGGACAAGAAAATCATTCAATCTAGGGATGTGGTCTTTAATGAGAAAGTCATTTATAAGCAGTAGTTGCAAGAAAACATGGAAGAATACAAGAAAGAATATATAGCGGTAGAGGATCTTCCGGATGGGAAAGTGACACATGAATCAGTTCAGGAACCTCCTCAATAGGAACCCCAAACTCTTATATTGAGGAGGTCTTCTAGGGTAAGAAGAGAACCTAAATGGTTTTCTCCTTCTCTTTATTATTTATTACTCACTGATAGTGGAGAGCTAGAGAGCTTTGATGAAGCAATGCAGGTAGATGCCAGGAAGAAGTGAGAGTAAGCCATGGATGAGGAGCGTCAGGCTCTCATGGAGAACTAGACATGAGATTTGGTGAAGCTACTTGAAGGACAAAGAGCATTACAGAACAAGTGGGTGTTTAGAGTCAAAGAGGAAGAATGAGGAAAGAAAAGATACAAGGCCCGGTTAGTGGTCAAGGGGTTTACACAGAAAAAAGGTATAGATTTTGATGAGATTTTTTCTCCTGTAGTAAAAATGACTTCTATTAGAATTGTTCTAGGAATAATTGTAGCAGAAGACTTGCACTTAGAACAACTTGATGTAAAGACTACATTTCTCCATGGTGATTTGGAGGAGGAAATATAAATGCAGCAACCAGAGGGCTATGAGGTCAAAGGTAAAGAGGAGATGGTGTGCAAACTGAAGAAGAGCTTGTATGGCTTGAAACAAGCTCCACGTCAATGGTATAAGAAGTTTGACAACTTCATGATGGAGTAAGGTTATATTAGATGTCATTATGACCATTGCGTGTATACAAAAAAATTTGAGGATGGCAGTTATATTATCCTATGTCTATATGTGGATGACATGTTGGTTACAGGTAAAAACATGCAAGAAATAAAAGTACTCAACGATGAGGTGAGCACATTTGTTGGTGATCTTTGCACAAGAGCGCAGGATGAAGTCAGCGCATGGAATACGCTGGAGGCCAACCTACGGAAGAATTTCCCCCTTCTTCTTCTTTAGGTAGTTCTCCTTCTATTCTTTCTCTCCCCCATTCTTTATTCTTTCCCTCCATTCTTTTCCAAGGCAAGGCCTTGCCTTTTTGTACTACATTCTTTGAAAAGGTTCCTGAGGGCGGAGAACAGGTGAAGTGTGGGGTAATGTTGGGACCCTAATGTAGCTACCAAATCTTAAAGGTGCACATAGCTGGAGGAAGCGCGCAAGTTAAGGTGTGCAAGGCATGATTCAAAAAGGGTTCTTCGAGAACCAAGGACGCGTGCCCACAAAGTACAATTCGGGACTTAGCCATTTTTGGCCTTTTAGACAGAACACATGAAGAATGTGTTCCATTTGGATAAGGTTCTAGCCTAGCAACAGGGTGTCCTGAAAGGAATATACCTTGCGATAAGAAGATCCAAAAAGCTAATCATGACATGGAGAGGCATGCGCCTAAGGTGATCCACACCTTGACACTTGGGGCCAGATCTGAGGTTGCAGAGGAGTTTGTTAGAGCTCAGATGCCTATTTATATGCGTGCCCTTAACAAAGAAAAAGAGAACCAGAGGAAGGAAGCGGAGCTCTGCAGAATTACTGTGAGAACTATGGGATAAAAGGGGTAGATGATTATAGGAAGGATGTAATAAGGGAATGGGAAATGTAAATTTTGTTTCGAAAGTCTTCATGTATGGATCCAGATATAGCACATGACTATGGTCTCCCCTTCTGTAATATTCTATAGTAATGCTATGAATGAATATGATAAGGTTACCATGATAATTGTATTAAGATATTCTCTCTGTATTATCTACATATTTCTATGATGATTTTTTTCTTGTATTATCATGAACTTTATTTGAATGTTAAGTCTATTTGTGGATTACAACTTCCTTGTTCCGTTAATTCTGTTAAGCACTTTCACTTTTGACATGACTGAAAGGGTATAGAATCCGTTCTGAGCTCTATAGCTTTTCATGTCCTTTAAATCACTAATTCAAGATCATGAATGATTCCTTCCACTAAAATCACATAAAAGAGAGACTCGGCTCCCTCTCACGTGCCTCGGGTGAGTGCCCAGCGCCCGCTGGGTGATAGGCCGGTGCACATGAGGTTCCCTTGTTCTTGGTGGGTGCAAAAATGACTACAGGTCCCTCATTATTGTGACATAAATTTATATTTATATGATTCTCTTGCTCTAATTTCATAATTAACCCCGAAAAGGCTGACCACTAAAAAATATAAGAAGCTGAAATGGCTAGAAAGTGCCCAAAAAGTGAGAGGAAAGTGTAAAGAGGATCAGGGTTCCCAGAGGGGACTAGGGCACCTGACAAGTGTCATTGACGCTCGTACTTTAATCATATCATTTTGTCAATCTAGGGTGGTGTCCATGGCTATTTGCAACAAAGGAAACAGTAGGAATGATTTTGCAGTACGTGCTTTAATAACAAAACTTAAGAAATTGATGAACTAGTCGTGATTACAATTGAAATGCTTAACGATAACATTAAAATGAAATGCAGAATGGAAATATTACTGATTCTGGAAACATAAGCACATTGAAATAATGAAATAAATGTTATAACGGTAAATGCATTCATGAAGTTTGAAAATAAATAAACATAAAATCCCTTTTTGTTGGTTAAGAGTGGGCCTTTCTCCTATCATTTGATCAGGTTTAATACTTGGATCAAAACAACAAAAGTTACCTTGAATCTGCTACCTTTATTGAATTAAAAATGCTATGTTACAGTGAATTAGAAAAAAATGTAAAAAAATCAAGGCCCTAGGTCTGAGTACATGATCTCTTTTGTACAAGAGACGTTCTAGTTCTGTTAGGAGAGAACTAGTTATTCTAATGACTAAGTATACTTACTAAGTGATAACTAAAGTGAAAAATTCCTATTCAAGAGATACATTAATGAAAAGAGTAGTTCATTAAGTGCTTGAACTTGAAATATTCTCAACAACTAAAGAGATAATCCATGATTGAATCCATGAAGGAGTCAATCACCTCTAGAAGATTCTCCAAATCATTAATGGATTGAAGAGAACTAAACTGAAGATGAGTCTCCAACTATTGGTCATATTTCCTCCTTGTGTGGATTGAATGGTTGTTGAATGAATGATGATGATTCATGTTCAGGGTCTACTGTTGAAAATTGTGACTTCAGAGTTCCGAGCTACATGTGAGTTCCCTCAAGTTCTGAAGAAGTTGTACTAGTGACCTGGATGATTAGGAGGAGTTGCTTAAGACCCTTGTTAAGTGGATGAGATTCCTATGCTAATAGACCAAATAGATTCCTACTCTCCTTCATGAATTAAGTCTTGCACTTTATGTGATAACTCAACATATACTTCTTTCTAGAAATGAAGTTAATGCTCATCAAAAGTCTTATTCAAGCCATTTAGGCAACAAAATCAACAAGATAAAAACATTACAAGTATACACAATAATTTCTTCATAATCATAGTAAAGTATTAAATATAAAGAGTATCATTGTCCATCGTGCATCATGATATAAAAAATGGTATGAGTTCGAACAAGGTTTAAAAATATTTAAACATGGTTTGACATGACAAAAATGGGGCTCATCAGTGCCTAGGGTGCCCCAGTCCTGGTTGGGCGCCCCAATCAAAAATAGGAAAAAAGTAGTATAAAAGTAGAGACTGGGAAAGTATAGGTGTAAGATAAAAAAAAACGACATAAAGCAATGCAAAATGGCCAAAGACATGGGTTGATTATTAATCTTTTCACTTAAGAACCATGTGAATAGTATTATGAGACCGAGACTAAATAATGACTCAAAGTGCATGATTTTGTGTCTACATTTTCCCCCACTTTATGTCAATGAGCAGAAAGCTTGGTAACATAAATTAGATAGAGATATGTACCTGATAATCCATGTAGAGTGATGTAGAATATGTTCCGAAGGATTAGACAAAGTGGAGTGATAAAAAAACATGGAGCGTGGAGACTAAAGATGTAAAAAGTGTAAAAAGTGATGAAAATGAACCTAGGGAAAAAGCATGTGTGTAGTGTACCTGCATGGTTAGTATCATGTGTTGTTGATTATTTGCCTCCCATATGGATGGACCTATAAAAGAGAAGATGATCAAGTAGTTAAATATCTATGTATATGTGTAATGTGAAAAAATGCATGTATATATGTAAAAAGCATGTAAAGAAAGTAAGAAAAAGAAAAAGGAATATGTGCACCTGATTTGTGATGAGAAAAAGGGGGTAGAACAGATATTCTGTAACATTTGGTGAATTACGAGTTTTTTGGGCGATCTCATGCCACTGTGGCTAAAGAAGTGTAGGGAGGAAAGTCTGTTGCATCCTCTAACATGTAACAGCTTCCCTAAGAGTGTAAGAAGAGATATTTATACTACCTTATTTTTTGGGTGATTTGACACCACTGGCCGAAGAAGTGTAGGGAGGAAATTCTGATGTTTCTCCAACCTGTAACTTCTCCTCAGCATGTTAAGGATAATTTTCCCTATAAAAGCCATTGTGTATGGATTTTTGTAGACTGATCTGAACTCACTCGCTATGTAACCCATTGTGTCATGGATGATAACTACAAAATTAACTATATTGGTATTGTGTTGTGCAGTGTGTAAACCCAAATGATTCCCCCCTATTTGGTACTCACTATGTAACCCATTGTGTCGTGGATAGGAGAATACGGCCTTAAAAGAGGACCAACCGCGTAAAATGAAACTCTACCCTGCATGGGGAATGAAAATGTGCTTTGTAAATAACAAGGTGCACATAAACAACTGGATATGAAAAAAGTGTCAGTATGAACAAGAATGCATGTAGAAGACAAGTGTAAGCCAAACAAACAACGTGTAAGCTAGGACATAAGCACATAATGTAAACACCCAAGAAAATAATGTAGGTTGTAAAAAGTAGGTTGCAAACATGGGATGACACTCACTGTGTTGTAAGACACTCAAGGCTTTAGTAGCCACAAATAAAGAAGTGTGAACACAAGACAAAGGGAAAAGCCCACAAATAAGAACAAACAATAGTAGTCAATGTAAAAAACGAGTATGGAAGCAAATATCCTTGCATAGAAAATGTTGCACATGAAACACCCATTATCATGTTAGAAAGATAAAACACATGTCAAAGCATGTGTAAACAAATGTAGTGTGATATGAATAAAAATAAAACAATAGCACCTATAGTGTATGAATGTGGATGCCCCCAGTAGCCACAATGGGATTGGTAGTCAAGCATCCATGTTGCGTTTAGTAACCCTGTATAGTCTATGATCACAACTAGAAATAAATTAAGCACGCATGTGTGTATGATAATGATAATGGCATACAAGATATCTATCTAGCATGTGTAATAAAGTAAACATGTATAAGCAAGTGCAACCAAGATATGCAATATGTCATGGGTAGATGGAATGAAATATAAAGTGAATGATAGGAGACACATGCCCCCATGTGGATGGAATTGCATGCAGTGAGGTTCATTTAGTATGCCCCCTATGAAATCAAGAATAAACCATAAACAAGAGTGCATCATCGAGAAATGGTCGAATTGTGTGTTGTGTGTAGTGTATTATGGTGATTGTGTATGTGTAGTGATGACATGCGACCTAGAGATGAAGTGGGCGTGACTTTGTAGTCTATGTGTATATCATGATTAGATGATCGAAAGAGGTGGTGATATAGCCTATGACGTATACCCCTACATGATGATGGGATAGGTGACAATTTATCCTATATCGTATGTCACTACAAGATGAATAGAGGGTGTGGTGATGTAGCCTAAAGTGTATATCACTACAAGATGGATTAGGTGACCATTTAGCCTAAAGTGTATGTCACTAACCTATTAATGTCGTAGGATAAAGGTGGAATGATGAATGCATGAATGTGATGAGGTCCAATTTGTGATGTATACCCTCAACAATCCAATATGGATTGCAAGACTAAAGTACGCCATCAGGTAGTGAGTGCATCACATAGAAGAGAATATGAAAAATGCGTAATGTTCATAGTAGAGTGTGTGGGACGTAATACAAGATTTGAAGATGACCTAAGATGTGTAACATACTATATGTAAGATGTGAGATGTAAAATGTAAGGTAAAGGATGTAAGATGTAAGATTACATGTATGATGTCTAAGAATGCACAATATGTAGTGACTATGGTGTAGAATGTGGATGTTGTATGTAGGATGCAAAGTGTAGAATGTATGAAGACGTGCAATGTGTAGAGTCTATAGTACAGTGTGAGGGGTTAATGTGTGTGAGATTCCCTCAACAGTTAAGTGTGAACCGAAGCACAAGAGTGTATCATCAAGTAGTGATGATGTTTAGAGTATAGATGACAATGTGTATGTTGGAAGGTTGATGTGAGGTATGAAACATGTGTTTATGCTAAGGTGGGGGGATGTGTGGATGTTATGCCCCCCAAGTGTGTGTAGAAATGAATCATGTAACGTCATCTAAGAGGTCATTGGTATCAGGGTCAAAGTCAAATGGATAAGTATTGGAGACCTGTTAAGAAATAATGTCTGGTTGATCATGTAATGAGCCATTTAAGCATAAGTTGTACATACCCATGGCATACTCCTCATCAATGAAGGGTGGTAATATACACCCATGTGCATACCAATGAGTAATATTGTGCGTATAGCCAAGAAAGGAACTATTATAAATGAGATATCTGTGTAGTCAGGATCTAAAGTACCCCCAATGTAATCAAGCCATGGTTTACCTAAAGTAAGTGGTGAAGAACAAGGTCCTCATGCAAAAAATACTATGAGATTAAAGATACGTAGACAATAAGCAGAAGTAATGTGAACAAACCCATAATAGAGATGAGAAGCATGCGGTGGAGGCTAAATATCCTCAAAATCAAAACCTAGACGAGTCAAGCCTTCATGTGTACATACAATGTCATCACAAGTAGGATCAAATGGAATATGTTCCCAATAAGAATGATTCATGAAAATATTACATGTGAAGGGAGGTCACAGTGATAAAGGTGACATTGGAGAAGGTGTAGGAGCTAAAACAACATCTGACATAGAGACAGATCCATGATAAATAATCATAGTAGTTTTAGTAGAAGGAGGAGGTGGTGGAGTGGAATAAACGACATTAATGACACAAATAACACCTTATAGCAGTGGAAAATAAGGCAGTTCTTCCATCAGTTGAGGATCGTCTGTAGTATTAGTGCGTGGAATAGGGAGAGTAGTATTAGGATCGTGGTCACAATATTTGTATGCTTCACGTTCGTGAAATACAGTACATTCAATACTTTCTTGTATGAATTTGACACGATGATGTACAATAGAGGAAACAACTTGCATGGCATGAAGCCATGGCCTACCAAAAAAACAATTATAGGAGACTGAAAAATCAATGACAAAAAACACAGTGTTAACAGTTTTTTGCCCTACAGTGATATGTAATGTAATGTAACCAACACATGGATGAATAAAACCATCATATGCATGCAGTGAAAGACAAGATGGATTAACATCATGGGTAGAAAGACCTATCTTCTCAAGGAATGACATGGGACATAAGTTGAGCTCAGATCCATTGTCAACTAAAGTACGCTTGATTCCCAAATTATAAATGCAAATAATGATATGCAAGGGTGGGTCATTATCAAAAGTGTTAAAATCAGCAGAAGGATTAGACTTGAATGCTATGTGTTGAGAAAATGCATCTACGAAGGTTTGATAGACTGAGTCAGGATGTAAATCAACACGAATGCCAGTAGTAGCAAGAAAATGTTTGACTCTAAGACTTAAATTGGGATTTGAAAGCAAGTAAACGTTGATTGAGATACTCATGACGACTAGATGCTAGGATGACAAGAAAATAATGGGGGTCCTAAAAGCATGAAGATCGAATGAGGGTTCTCCAAAATGATTATCTAAAATAGAAATATTATAGTGTAATCTAATGTTATAGGAGTAAAATAACTGAATAAATGAAATATTACCCAAGCAATATAAGCAATGAAATTTGAAACCCTAATTTGTAAAGAGGTTTAAGAAATCCTTAGGTGATTCAATGATGTCGCGGAATTGTGTTGCAGTGGAGACCAAATGAACAAGAGGAGACAACCTTCACACAAGAGCTTGAGAAAGTATAGATCTGGGCTATCTAGATAGATTGGGGCATTTGGAGAGGGATAGGGGTGCCCTGGTCTAAGATCTAAGTGCCCTGGTCTACGGAAATAACCAAAGAACCTCCTATGAGGTGTCACTAAGTGTTCACCTGTGTCCACTTCATGTCGTGTGAATTTCGATGCACTTCCCCAGATGTCACCGTAAATCTACAATGAAAAATTACTTGCTAAACCCAAACAAAGCATCAAAACCCTCAAAAATAAATATTCATATTAAGGGGTAAGATTTTCCTCAATTTCAAAATTTATGGAAGTATCACTGAGCACTCTACTACATCTCAGACCTAATGTAGTTCTAAGTGTGTTTGTGAAGATTGTGCCATAGGTGATCTTGTGTCAGTCGCACTTTGTGAAGTAGCGAGCAAGTAACTAGATATAGAATGTAATAAATGTGTGCATTAAAACAATAGACTCCCCTCCTATGAAGTTTGATGTAGATGAACTAACCTTGTGTGCCTTCTGATGGAGCTAGATGGATGCAAATGTAGCTATATATGCCTTTGATGGATGCAACCGTAGGTGGCGATAGCTAGTGCTTAGTGTTTGGTCCCTCATTATGATCACATAACTTTATATTTATATGGTTCTCTTATTCTAATTCTGTAATTAACCCCAAAAATGTCAACCACCAAAAAATATAAGAATCTTAAATAGCTATAAAGTTCCCAAAAAGTGAGAGGAAAGTGTAATGAAGATTAGGATGCCCGGAGGGGACCAGGGCGCCTAGGCCACCCGAATAAGAAATAGGAAAAACGTAGGATAAAAGTACAAACTGGGAAAGTACATGTGTAGGATCAAAAATAATGATAGAAAGCAATGCAAAATGGCCAAAGACATGGGTTAATTATTACTCTTTTCACTTAAGAACCATATGAATAGTAGTATGAGACTAGGACTAAATAATGACTCAAAGTGCGTTATTTTGTGTCTACAAAGGGTAAGTTCATTCTATTTCATCATACACATTTGCATACTTGGATAAATCTAGATCTAGCCCATTATCATAGTGTAACTTACAAAAGGGAAACCTAGAGAATCATTACACACACATACACACAAAACTACATGGAGTCTTAGATGTAGTGTAGAACTCGATCGTAATATCACTCTTCATATGACCATGAGGGTCGGTCTGACTCCCCATTCTGCATCTTCTTTACTAGGTTTGATGTGTTTTATGGGAATGTGTAGCTATTTATATATTTTACAGGTTACAGGTATGACCAGCGACATTGGAGTGAAACCAGAGTCACAAATGAAGATAAAAAAATGAAGCTTCTCTAGCCCAAAAAAAGGCAAGAACTTGAGCATCTAGGAAAAAATTAGCACCTATATCAATCATTAGCACCTAGATGCTCTTATCCTCCCATGGGCGCTTCTATTGTGTGCAGTTGTGAGTTCTAGAACCCTCAGTGAGCCTTGACAATAGTTTTTCCCACCTATTCCCATAATTTCTTAGTCCAAATCAGTCCCAGTTTGCATAGAATCAACTAAGTCACCTTCCCTCTCTCATTTTCTTAGGGTTTCATATTGTTGCATGCTTATTGCTTGTATCTGATTGTATTTTATCATTAGAATATCATTAGTTATAGTAGTTACTCTGAAATAAGGTTTAATTCAATTTAGATTAAATCATTTGGTGAACCCCCACTCGTGATCTAACACTTAGATCCTTATTTTGCCTATTTTATCATATTTGTCTTTCCTTAACATTAAACCCTAGTTTCATCAAGGTTCATATTTCCATCTATTGTCTTCATACCTCTGATCTACATAGGTCTTCCTAAGGTTTCATCTTTTCTCTTATTTTTCTAGGAGTTTTATTTCACACATTACCTTTTCTTTCATGACCCCTAAGGTTTATCAAGTCTCCATGCATCAATTACTTCAAATGAACCCACCTTGTAAATATGCTCTCCAAAAATCCCTAGACACTACGTACCTCCCTCACAATACGCCACCTTCATAAGTAAGTACCATTTTCGATCATCTCTCCAACCCCCCTATCAGTCATGATACCACAACCAATCAATCTATCTTCAAGTCAATTCAATATTTACACCATTTATTTCAAGATAAATTTCATGATATTAAAACCACGATCACATCCCTCACAACTCAAATCCAACATCTCAAGGATACTTCTCATGTCCATGCTAGTTATTTTACATCTCATCCTGATCCCATGTCTATTACATGTGCTCATACAAGTGAGGTAAAAGTCTTACCATAACAAATACCTCTCCAGTTCTATGGGAATTCAAGAAAACATGATATGTTATTTGCACTACTCAATAATCATTTAATACATTTCTTACCTAATCATTACCACCCTCCTTGTCAACTTATTCGATACAAAAGTATACCATATTGTAATTACCATGGGCTTAATGGACATTGTGACAACAATTATTATACTTTAGAAAAAACAATCTGACATTTGGAGCGTAAGGGTTTCATTTCATTTACTACACATCATTATTCTCCACGCTCATCTGCAGTTACCAAACCCCAATGGGTTCCTAAATCTGATCCCTCTATGACTAGTGAACATCACACCATAATTACTAATGTTCCTTCTCTAGTAATTCAAAAGCCACCTATCCAATCCAGTATCATACCACCTTTAGATGTACATACCCCATTACCTCCTCTTATTGAGTCATCTACAGTGTTACCAATCCCAAATATACAACCACCATCAAAATAAGCACATCCAATTCCCTCACCACAAGATGAGATCCCTCACCATTATCCTCAAATTAAACATATAATTCCTCTTTGTGATCAAGATAATGCTTATGTCGATGACTGGGACACATTTCAACATCCGCCACCATGACATGGTCTCTCTTACATCCTCACATAGATCTCCATCACTCACACTCTTGGGGAATCAAAACTCCCCCCATAGTCAAACATTCTAAATCAGCAGTTGCTTATACATACTACTTACATACACACCCATATCTTATTTTTGTTTTGCACTTCAAGTCAATCTTTCTAATAACACTTTCTCTTATCTACACTATCAACACACCTTGTTACATCTATTTATGCTTATGGCTTCCATTTCCGCTCCTATGTCCCTCCATACATTGTTTTCTCATCATGCATACTTATGGATCCTTGTATTCATGATACACATACTGCTTTACATATATGGTATACATCCTTTTGTTCTATATACATACTATGGATATTCTTTCTTACAATGATCACATCTAGGTGCAAAAAGATCCAGATTTACACACTTGGGAGGGTGTTAGATTTCCCCCCCACCATCACTATTTGTTGTCTCTATCATATACTCCTAGCTTATCTATGATACGTCACACTCCATGCTTCACGATATATCCTTCATAGCATCTACTTTCAAACACATACTTCCCACTCATATCTTGATGACACACTCTAATTCCATGGTTTATACTTGACTGTTGAGGGTCCAATCCTTAAATGAACCTCACATCATTTACTCTTAGATCCTTTTTTATATGCTCTTTGCTTCATGATAAATATTCTCAAGCATTCTCACATCTTTGGTACACACACTATACCTTCATTACCTGATGATGCACTCTTGTTCTATAGTTTGTACTTGACTGTTGAGGGACCATTCCTAAACTAACCTCATCTCACACACATCCACTAGGGGGAAACATGTCTACTCTCATCTGTAAATCTTGCATATCGTAAAACACCATCACAATCACATAACATCTACACATCTTGTAACATCCTCATTTTATACATTAGAACAAGTAAATTTTTTTTTTTGATAAATGCTTCCTGGTTCTAAATACATAATTTAGAACTCTCAAATCAAAGCAACCATTCTTATAACAGATAACCATATGCAGTTGTAATGACTCAGAGTGCCTTCGATCTATTCATTCCATGACTTGGTAATCTACCAATCTATTCATGTGTATTAAGAGTTGGCGTTTTTATTTAACACAACACTCCTGCGGTTCTCTTCCCTAATATGGGATTCAGAATGCTCTATCTAAGGAACCTATCTAAATAATTGTTACCATTATTCATCAGCATCTCATCCCTTAAACTAGGTGACTCTAGGACAACGCAATCAGCAGCTTGCGATACTTTGGCCAAAGATTTGAAACATACTGCTTATGTCTCGTATTCCTTAACGACATACTTGTCAATCTGGAATACGTCCTTCACCCCATTCCTATGTTATGTATAATGTCTTATATTGACTTCTGTCAGTCTCTCCCGTCCCAAGTTATTCACTCGGAAATGGATTAGTAAGGTGACAACGTTAAATGGATGCTCCCGAGGGCTAGGGATACGCTGACATACTGGGTCAACCCTAGTTAAACCAGTGTGTCAAGATACCCCGAGTCTCCTAGGCAGCCTTATAACGTGACCACATTCCTAATCAGTCCCAGAGTAACTTGTTTGAGTTTAAGGTGTAAATCTTAACGATCAATGCAAAGGGTGTCATCATAAGTCACTTGCATTGTTGTATCTTCGAGAAGATCCTAATCTTATCGAAGGTACAACCTTGCAGTTGTCTTGTGCTGTCAACCTTATAAATCTACCTCAAAAAGATCTACTTATTAATAAGTGTTACATACGTTGGGTTAAAATTATACCAAGATATGCTCCCCTAAGGGTAGTCTTTCCGAATCCCCGAGTTCCTCACCTTAGAATTACTTTTCTTAGTAAAACCCATTACACAAGAGAAGTTATTAAGACTAGAGGTCCCTTCAAGGAGTTTATAAGAATATACATTAATTCTAAATCAATGAAATTGGACAATAACCCTTAATCTTCACATGAGATTGCCAACCAAACCCTTTTTAGGTTTATATTATTTCTCACAACTGAATTTATATCTTACTTAATAGTATCGAGAGATAGTGAGTAAGAATCCAAGTAAATGTCATATTAACCTAGATTAAGTCCAATGAAGTAATTATTTATTCAGCTTGTTTAGCTTCCTGCTCAAGTATATTTTAACCCTAGCTTCCAGAAAGACAGTGAACTAAATTCCAATTTAGCTTTAGCTATAACATACTAGAACTACTAAACAATCATAAGTATTCAGTCACATATTCTTGCAAGCTTACATAGATAATCACAAAAGTCTCCAAATTATACAATAATAACAATGCTCTCAAGATCATTTGAACCGAAGAAGGTCAAACTATCAAGATGTGAATACAAACACATGAGTAACGAATACCTCTTTTCATTCCCTTTGAGCTAATCGATTTATGTTTTATGCATTTAGCATACTTGATACAATACTCAACAGAAAAATAACATCTTTCCTCATATAGTACATTTAGAGAATCAAGTTGTAATTCATCATAAAACCAAATTACACAATCTGAACATCCTATCAGATCTGCATGCTTTTACCTCTTACAGCAACCATCTGTAAAAATTGTCAACATGGGTCAGTTCGATGAATTGAGCATGATAAGCACTAACTCTTAAAACAATTGTAATCCATCAATTATTTTCATTAAACACCCTGTTTAAAGGAGATCATTTCACCAAACAAGTAAACATATTTTAGACTATGCTCTTGTAATACAAACATGACTATAAACGCGTAACTCATATTATCGTTACTAAATAGCCCTAAATACTTTTCAAATATTTCATCAAAATATTAGAAATCAAGAAGAGCGAAAGTATCCAAAACAACTATCCATTTGAATCCCAAGGACAACAAACATCAGATAGATCATTATCATTCAACATAGTAAAATGAATATCATAACAAATCATGATTCCATCAATATGTTAAAAATGGTTCTAACGGTTAGATATAAATATATCAACATATACTTTACAACAGAAGAGAAAGAAAACACAGTCATTCATATTTCCCTTCAAACAAGCTCATGACTATACCATCTCCTCGAGAGTAAAGCAATCACCTTATACGCATACGAATAATTCAGATGAGCCACAAGAAGAATCACAGTTTTGTTAAAAGTTAAATATAAGAAACTCTTGTAGCTTACTAGCAGTACAGTAGCTCTCACGCCAAAACAGTGATGAATAATATATCAAATAGACTCCACATAACCTTCCATACAAATCGATAAACAAGAAAATATTCAATACCATTGCCTGTCGAGGTGCAGTCGACAGATCTTTAGTTCGGTCAAGCTCAATGACTAGATATTCATGCTAACAAAAGACGTAATCATGTTCAAACACAAGAACAATCCCACTGAGTTCGAAACTCACATCAACATTCAGTTCAATTTAAGTCCCTACTAAAACACAGCAAGGAACAATAAAGATCGAGAATCGGGCCAACATATAACATAACATGGGCTCCAAACAGTGCCAAATTCAACCAATACTTATATTAAAAGTTTCAATTGAAGTTGAATTCGTATGACAACAAATCAAGAATACTAAAAGTACTCACAGCAGGAACTCCTACAGATGTTACAACATGAATTATTTTTTAGTGTCTCCACCGAAGTAAATAACATTTAGTATTCATAATAACAACTGCGTTCACAACCCAACTTTGAATGAAATTAAAATAATAGACACCTTTCAAGGACTCTCACTGAGTCAGTATCGACCGAAATCATAACATGTCTCCACCAGAAGTTGAAAGATACAAGTAACATATTAGTATTCAAGAGTTCTAACCAGAATAATAACATATCAGCATTCACAACCTGAACATCCTTGAATGAAATTAGACAATACTATGACACCTTTCAAGGACTCTCACTTCTACAGAGGTCAAGATACATGATCGATCTGAAATATATACATTAAGGATTCCAACACAGCCAAAAATAAAAAAGTGTTCATAACTAGGCTTTTACAGAAGCAAAATACTGGTTTCGTAACAAGGATTCCAACTGAACCCATACAACAATATTCGCTCTAAGCTTTCACAGAGAGGAAAACATAAAAAGTACACCAGCTGAGTCAGTACTAAGAAATTCATTGCTAAACGAAGGTATTCATAACAAGACAACAGAAGTCGTATTACCAGTTACCCCTCCAGGACTCCGACTGAATCAAACTACCAGTATTCACATACATGACTTCTACAGTAGTCCATAATATACAAACCATTCCAAGGACTCCACATAGTCATTTTGTATATAAATACATATATTGTAAACTTATCGACGGGTTGAATAACATAATTGCAACACAAGGGGGGGAAACAACTTCTACAAGGTCGCATTAAAATACTACAAACACAACAAGCTTATCCATTCAGAAGCATAACCTAACTGGTATAACAAAACATACCGTACTTCACATCTGAACTCCTTCAGAGGTAGAAAAGTATGGCATTCATGACCCAGCTTCTACAGAGGCCAAGATACATGATATCTATATATATACATTAAGGATTCCAACAGAGCTAAAAATGAAAAAGTGTTCATAACCAGGCTTTTACAGAAACAAAATACTGGTTTCGTAACAAGGATTCCAACTGAACCCATACAAAAATTTTCGCTCTAAGCTTTCACAGAGAGGAAAACATAAAAAGTACACCAGCTGAGTTGGTACTAAGAAATTCATTGCTAAACGAAGGTATTCATAACAAGACAATAGAATTCGTAATACCAGTTACTCCTCCAGGACTCCGACTGAATCAAACTACCAGTATTCACATACATGACTTCTATAGTAGTCCATAATATACAAACCTTTCCAAGGACTCCACAGAGTCATTTTGTATATAAATACATATATTTCAAACTTATCAACGGGTTGAATCCCATAATTGCAACACAAGGGGGGGGGAAACAACTTCTACAAGGTCACATTAAAATACTATAAACACAGCAAGTTATCCATTCAAAATAACCTAAGTATATAGCGAAACCCAACAAGATTCAGTAACCACCACTTATATTAACATGACAGAGCTTACAAAGAAGTCGAATTATACTAAACATTCAAACAAAAATCCAACAGTATCCTTTTCGACAAGAATCAACAGCAAGTATCGAATGTAGCCTGAACCCAACAAGGAAACAATTTATGGGCTCACACAGAGTAGGTTTTGTATACTTTCTTGCATGCATTTCAAAAAATTTATCCGGAATGCAAAACACAACCGAGATAGTATAATCATTCGAAACAAAATATACACCCATCAAGGGTTCTCTAAAAAAAATCCATCCAGTAAGAAGATACATCAACTAATCCATTCACAGTTACCATAGAAACCAACTGAACCCAAAAATCATTTGAACAGAGTTGTTCTAATGAAATCATTTGAAAGAAAGCAAGAACTTTAAAAGTTAGGGCCTAACATGCCTAGTTATTTGCTTAAAAATATGAAGAAGACCACTGAAAGAGCTCGTGCCTTCTCCTCTTTTTCCATGTTAGATTCAACAACAATAACTTATTATTTCCATGCCTTATAAACTTTCCTTGACAGAGAAATGAGCAAGTTACACTCATTTTTGCCATGCAACACCAAGTATACTGGTGCGAAGAACCAGTGATCAGACAGAGGGAAAACCGGAGCACATGAAAAACCAAACAAACTACCGGTTTTCCATTTTGCATGCCTTCCCAAGAAACCCGAGCTCGAAGACCGAGTTCATTAATTGCATTTACTCCAAATTTCCCACTCAATCTCCATTTCCACCAACCACCATAGTTGGCGATGGATAAAAACAATTCAAAGACCATTTCTAACTTTGGCATCTCTGCCACGTCGGCTCTTGCTAGCCGTTTAAAAACTTCTACCATTTACATGTCCTTCATGCTTATCCATCCTATTTAATGCCATAGAAATTTCTGCCCATGGCTCGCACCCCTTTCGTAGGTCCTCTTTCTTCCTTGTTCAATAGTGTAGGTTAGTAAAATAGGTTAGGATTTAAGATAATACTTAGTCTAACCTTCATAGTGCAATAGGTTACTAAACTTTGAACATTTAGCTTATAGCTTAGGCCTAGGTTAGATTAACACTAATCTAACCCCTAGGTTATAGTTTAGTTTTAGGTTACTAACCTTAATAAATCCAGTTTAGGTCTAACATTTCAAATGCTCAGAAAAAGAACCCTACAAACATACATTCACAAACAGGATTCACTCCTGCACTGCCAATAGGCTAGTGGAATAAATGTATTTGAATTTTATTACCTGGCCCATGATCAAGACCTTCCTGATATTACGATATCGGGAACCAATTCATTTAACATGATCAATATGAGTTAGACTCTGAAATAGATTATTCAACGCATTTAGACCTTGCAACCTGCATAAGGTCTATAATTTTTGTTCATCCCGAATAAACTTTAAAGCATCACTTGGATCAATGCCACTGATCCCAGGCTGGGTCTTATAGATGGATAAATCCACAATTCATTCCGAGATCAGATTAAACTCAGGTGTAAAAATGAAAGAAATAAAAGAGTCCAATCATATTCCGACTCAGTCAAAGATCTTCAATTGCAAAGAAGATACAGTACATATCAAGCATGACTTCTCAATCAAAGGAACACATCCTTTTATAGAAGAAATCATATATCAACACTTGAATGCTCAGGAGGAAGTAACAACAGTTCGGAGTGTTACACATCTTGGTTGTACTTACTCTTGATAGCTTATCCTATTTACATGTTATGCTTTGTTTATTATGCTAGTTGGATACTTAGTATGCCATTATCTTTTTCTATATACACACACACATTTACTTGGTATCTTGAGGTGAATGTAGAACCTTTACATACTCTTACACGATGCATGATGCTCGAAGTTTCTCTTTACTATTCCCATTGAGGATCCTGGGGGCATCTACCTTTTTCCACTCTCATACTCTACACATCAAAGGTCCTATTAATTTAATACATACTAATTTTATTAATATATATATGCTTTGACATATTACTTATTTTTCTAACATACTAACAGGTGCTTCGTGTGTAACATTTTCCTTGCAAAATCTATACAACCATGGTTATCTGTCACTTATTGTTTACTATTATTTACGGGATATTCCCTATGTCATGCTTGTTTATTGTTTTCTTATGGATGTTGTGGCCCTGATTGTCTTGTGATATTGTGATAGATGTCCTATGTATGTAACCCAATTTTTGTGATACCTCTTGTTTTCATAGTATCTTTCTACATTGCACTCTATTGCATGATAGTTCTTTTTCACTAACACTTGTTACTAGCCTATCATTGTTTACATGTTCCCTGGTTGCTACCATGCACATCCCGTACCCCTTGCAGGTATCCACTCTCATATATGTATATTAGTATCATGTCCTCTCCTTTGGGCCGCATCCTCCTTCAGTTGTCGCATACACCCCAAATGAGGGGGGCATCTATTGGGTGAGAAAATCACCCTTACATAATCTTAGAGCTCCATAATAGAACAACACAACACATAATTGGCACAGGAAAAAAATTATAGAGTGGTCCAAAATAAGACTTGGATCAACAATACATAGTAGACACTAGTTCTGAGTAGCAGATAGTAGCAGTGGGAACTTTTGTACCCCTGGGCAATAGTTTCCTAGGGGAAAAACAAGATAGTTTCTCACTCCAACATAGTTTCCAAATGTTTACAATATAATTCTCTAGTATCAGGGACTTTCCTCTGGTTACAGAATTCAGAAAATCAAGTTATAATTTAGTTACAAAAGGTTACAAATCAGGGACATGTCATCTGCAGTGGCGCTTATTTGGGAAGTGTCATGGATGGATAGAAAAATAGACTTCTCTCCTTAACATTATTCTCTTGGCATGAGATCACCCAAAAAGATCACTCTTGGCTTTAGATTGCCCCAAAAACCTCACCCTTTGGAAACAAATCCAACAACATCTCCAAGAAAAAAATGACAACTTCCTATCCATTACTCTCTCATATATCAGGTGCACACTTTCCTTAGCCATTACTTTTACATACTTATACATACGTTACCGCTAATTTTTCACATACGGGACTTTTACTACTCACTTTCTCTTCTTTTTCAGGTTCGTGGCTTACAAGAAACAAGAATCAGCTCACACCTACATAATCCAACAACATGTTACTATGCATAAAATTCACCCATAAGGTCTACCTCGCTTTCCTAGTTTCCCACGCTTCACATTACCATCACTTCATGTTTCATAGGGCTACTTGTCCACTCAGCACACTATCAGATACACTTCTCTTTGGTTTATAAGGTACACATCTTCTATCTACCTTTATGCTTATCGAGTATTCACTCAACAACATAAAGTGGGGAGAAAATATAGAACAAAATCTATGCACTTGGGTACATTTCTAGGTCCTAAAACATACTAATGTATACATGATTCCTAAGAAATAAAACTAGTGGTTGAAAACTCCTTTTTGCCTTTTGATTACTTTATCTGTTGCACTTTATTGGCTTTACACATCTTACATCTTTGTCAAAACTTGAATGATTTATCTTTTTATGATCTCAGACACTACCACCGGCCAACTAGGATAGAAGCACCCAGGAACTCTTGTCCTTCATGGACGCTCCTTCCCTTCTTTATCTTATTCTTATATTTTAGGTCCTTTTCACCTTTTTGTCACCTTTTAAAACTTTGGGTCGGCCCTTTCAGTTGTCAATTACGAAATTCAAACAAAGGAATCATATATATACTTAGTTACTTCTCTCAAATAAAGGGACAAGAACTATATGCATTATCTATCACAACATAAGCTTGTGCAAAAGCACAAGAGCACTACAATGCATACATCTAGCACATTCATACAAAGGACAAGAAATGAATTGATCTGCATACACGAAAAAGGAGGGGAGTTCATTCTATTCCCATCACACACATTCAACATACTTGGTATCAATCTACATCCAGCATGACTATCATCGTGCAAATTGCATAAGGGAAACCTAGGGCATCATTACACACCCACACATAAAGAATTATATGGAGTATGTGATGTAGTGCAACACTCGGTTGTAAGTTATCACTCTTTGGGTGACCATCTGAGGTTCAGTCTGACTCCACATTCTGCATCTTTTTTATTAGATTTGATGTGGTTTGTGGACATGTGTAGGTAGTTAGCTTTTTTGCAGGTTATAGGTGTGATTGGAACCATAACAACATTGGATTTCAAAGTAGAGTGAAAAGTGAATATCAACAACGAAGATCTTCTCCAACCCAAAAAAGACTAGAAACTTGAGCATCTAAGCAGACACATAGCGCCCAGATCAATCACTAGCACCTGGGGCACATCCTTTCCTTCCGTGGGCACTTCTGTCCTTTGACATATCCTTGAGTTCCTTAAGCCCTCGTGCGAGCCTTTGACAATATTGTTTCCCATCCCATATCTAACAAATACATCTATCTAAAACACTCCTGGACTTGCACAAAAAATCAACTAAGTCAGCTCATCCCTTTCTCATTTGCTTATGGTTTTACTATTTTTGAATGTTTATTAATTGTGTCATTACTATAGTGTATCATCATGAATATAATGTAGTTACAGTCGTTTACTTTGAAATAAGATTTAATTCAAATTAGAATAAATCACTATGAATAGATTGTGGATCCTTAGAAAAGTGATATGATTTAACAAAAGTATGGAAGTTTTACTAATGTGCATGATGAATCCTAGTGGGTGGAAGATCCTTTATACAATAGTTGATCAATTACACTCATAAATTCTAGTACGAGTCCCAATTAGGCATAATGACAAAATGTAATGAAGGAATTGGGGGATCCTCCTTAACTAATCCATAACCTAAAATAAACTAGTTACTCAACATTGTAACTCATCCTTTATATGAGACTAAAGGTAACAGTAGGTCATGGAAGATGATCGAAACATTCTTTATAATCCTAGATGAATCGCTCAATCAAATTGAACATGTGTTAAAAAATGAGCTCGCCTAAATATTCCATGAACCCCTAAAAGTCAATAAGCATCAAATTATGGTCTCATAATACTTTTTCAAATTTCGGTACGGATTTTGCACATTCTTATCCAAGGCTTACATAAGTACTTCTATTATCTAAATAAGACATCAAAACCTAGGTATTTTAACAAACTTCGACCACAACTTCAAAAGCACATCCAGCTTTTTTTTCTACCAATCCTGGTTTAAAGTGATCAATATTATTCATCGATTGTATAGATGGGGTGTGATTTTGAATGCAACTTAGCATAGACTTAAGGACTTCTATTTTAGTTAATTTATTTCGCCATTCTATGAGAATGCAACCTGTAATTAGTCATTTCCAATTAAAGTTGTTGATCTTATTTTAGTGCAAATCCCATGTTAGGATCTCTTAGAGCCCACTAGGGATCAAAGTCTTATGGTGAATAATTTCATGAGTTGCCAAACATCTAAATAAAGGATGAGGCCGAGATCGTACTCCCCATGCAATTGTCAGTGTAGAATGGATACCCCCTTAGACCTTGCATCTAAGCTAGAGGATACTGGATTAATCTCGACCAAAGCCTTTAAATACTTTAAACCTGTGAAAAAAATCACGTGTTTTTAATTAAGAAAATAGACCCAAGTATGCCTCAAGAAATTGTCAGTAAATGTAAGTGCATACTTAAATGCATTAAAATCATGGGGTATGACAATCGACCTCAATTCCGACTATTCACAGTAGCGCAAGTGGCATGGACGTGTTTATCCTTCTCTATTGGAGGAGATGACATCCCATTAGGAACATGGATCTTCATGTTCCATGGGGACATTCAATAGCCAATACAAAAGGGCTTATTGAAGAAAATCTAATCATAGGTAGACCATCAACCATACCATGAATTACTCAAATCATTCAAGTATATGTGTTTGATATAGCGAAAAAAAATCAATTTATGACTTAAAGCTTAAGATATTTTACATTTTCACAGTAACCATGAGTTTCTATTGAAAAAATGTGTTCAAAATCCACAATTTATTAATTAAAGTATTTAGAAATATAATTACACTTAATACTCTATAGACTTCTATAGTAAATTTAGTATCTAACAAGGTTCATACTGTATGCTCCTTATAGTGTAAAAATCTATGTAGATTTACCTATGACCAAAATGACAAATTGTATATACATAAATTTAGAAGTTGTAAGTGACTGATTAGTTAACATACAGTGCAAAGTCATTTATCCTCTTACTAATTCTAAGGTGTATTTCACATTGTCCCTTATACAGAAATTTTGAATTTAAGAATTACCAATCTCAATTAACATTGGAAATATAATAGAAACCTAGAGATATAGAAAGCCACAAATCCTTAAGGGAAATCAAAATCAAGTGATGAAATAAGGGCCCACAAAAGGGATAGATCCGATACTGATTTAACAATTGTTGACAAAGATTTCCCAAATATAAAATTTGGTGAATCTTTCATACAATAGTTGGATCAAGGTACACTGGAGAGAGATATCTATTGCGAGTTAAATTGTAATAAAAATGTATTGAAGGAATTGGGGATGTCACTTCCAACTACCTAGTATCCTAAAATAAACTAGTTCCCCCCACAATAAAACGTTGTAACTCGCTATATATTAATTCGATAGACATGGACTGAGATCATCGACATTCTATAGTTAATCTCTAGTGAGTTCCCATCAGGAAAAATAAAAAATGGAGCCCAGGGGTAAATATTCCATGAACCCATAAGTTAAGCACCATGTTTTTGATCGTTACAATTTGGAGGATAGTTAATGCATGGATTTAGCACATTTGGTGTGTCCAAACTATGAGTATAGTTACTCCGATTATCTAAATAAGACATCAAAACCCCAGGTATTAATCACTTAGAGACTTCAATACAAATTCAAAAAGCACACTATTTTTTTCTAAAATTGGTTTTAAGTGATAATTTTATTCATTGATTTTATAGATGGGGTGAATTTGTTACAATTAAAACAATATATATAGTCTAGTAAGACTAGTTGATAATTATTCGATATGAAATATACCTAAATAACCTGTCAATCAATCATTGATCAATTGTGTCTAGAATTGTTAGGATCAAGAAATGAGGACCAGGGATCAATTGAAAAAGTGCAAAGGCCCCAACCCGTTCATCATAAGTTTCCTTAAAGGATACTGAATGGGATCATGCCCCATGTAACTTTGGCGGATATGTTTTGATCACCCGCATCAGTCACCTTGCATCTAAGCTAAAGTAGACTGGATTAATCTACGAAACCTTTAACAAAAAACCTTAAAACCCATTGTTCTTTCATTTTAGACTGCTTGAGAATTTTGTAGTTAATAAATTTAAATGCATTAAAATCATGGGGAGGACAAATCGGTTCTAATTCTGATATTCATGTAGTCCAATGGCTGTGGACGAACTGTTCTCCTTCTCTATTGAAGGATAATGTACTGAATACTCTTTCATCTTCAACATATCCCAAGATAATAGATTGACACAATTCATATATTTGAATCTACTCATAGGTAATTATCATAGTGAAAAATACTGCTTGAATAAAGCTTCTTCTAAAGCCTTTTAATGGAATCAATTTTACTGTTGGCTCATTAAGAAAATAAAATTGCTCTAGCATAGTAAGAGAAAAATGTTGTGATTGAGAACTCAGTAACTTCTTTTGAAAGTGTGTACCTTCAACTACAACACCATTTATCTCTTCACACTTATAGAATTATTCCATTAGACTATTCATGTGTTTCATAAATAAATTACTGATGGATGTTTTAGTAATGCCACCAACTGTATTTAAAATAGTAATTACACTTAATCTCCTATAACTTCTATAGTAAATTTATATTAAAAAAATCTATGTAGATTTATAAAAATGATTATTCCTCCAAATTAAAAAAATGATGATTGTATTTTTAAATTTATTTCATGTGTCACATAAGACTATTATCATATAAATTTGCAAAGCATTTATTCTTAATCATTCTAAATCTGATTCCATTCAAATTTATATATCTTTTTGAATTTAAATAGAATCTCTATTAACATTAAATACAATAGACAATAAAATAGATCATTTAGCCATTAAATTTTAAGGGAAATCAAAATCAAGGATTCTTAAGGGCCCACAAAAGGGAGGTGACTCGAAACATAATGGACAAAAAATTTCCTTGAAAATCCCAATATAGTAAATTTATTGCTAACAATTAAATTACCTAAATTTTCATGCATCCCAACATGTAAATTTTCTCATTCAAAAAATATGAAGTCAGTAATGTAGATTTAACACTCTTTTATGCTTGGTCAAAACATTCTCATTCAGGGATTGGACGAATACCACATACATGTACCTATAGCTTTCAATATATTTTAGGGGGTCTACACACAAGATTTATATTTAACTACTTCACTGATCGACCTCATTTATGGATAAAACTGTACAACCAAGGATAACAAATTATTACTAGATTAAAGTTTAGGATAATACCCTAGGCAATCCATTGGACTGGACCGGTTCTACATAGTTCCAGTTAATATTTTTTCCCATCTATTAATCTCAATTGAAAATTTATGAAATTGTAAAAATGTTTTTAGAATACTTGAATCATATGCATGCAAGTCATGGATGAGATCCTCCACTCTTGAAACACTTTTCAACATGTGCTTCATAATTTTATACACCAGATTCTTTCTATGAGTCATGTAATGAATTGTAATCATATACAATGCAACTGTTGTTTATAATCTGATGTAGAGACTATTTCTTCCCCCCTACATTACTGTTTCATCTATTAGTTTCAACAAAAACTAACTTCGTGGCAATGAAAAAACCATCCATACCTTGTTATATCCTTTAAAATTGACACCACCAATTTGTAAAGGTTTTCAGAATTGTAGTTTTCACCCATTTTATGAATAACTAGGAGATAAGGTTTTCTTACTTCATTTGTAAAAGTATAGACATGAATACAAACCCATAAAGTGTTTTCCACCGACTTTTACCTCATCAATTGAAAGCGAAATAAAATTTGCATTTTTAATAACTTCTTTCAAATCCTCATTTTCCACCACAATAAGACATTTTACAATTTCCCAGCCATTGCTATCTGACTAATGTGATTATCGAGTGTTTTGTAATCCAATAACATGATACACAATTTTATTATCTAAGAAAATATGAAATAGGTCTTCACTTTTTCAATATATGGAATACCATGTAGAAAACTGAATACTTTTGGCAAACATTTCAGTCTGTATCAGCTTTGCCTCATATCAATGTTGCAATTGTGCTGCCTTTTCCATTCAGATTTTTCAAATGTTTTTGTTAATTTTTCATTTTCTTTTGCATACTTTACTTGCAAGAAGTCTTTTTGCATTTTTGCATTTACGAGTCCTTACTATGTGCCCATCATTATGATTTTTGTGAAATATATATTTTCCCACAATGTTTTTCAATAGTTTCTAATTTGAGGTTGCATTGTATGATCTTTCCCTTATTCCCAACTACATATTTTACATTGACATTGAGTTGGAATATCATAACCATTTTTTTGGCTCCACAGGTTTAATAAAAGGGTATTTGGCTTCCCATTCAAACATTGAATTTCCTTCATATTGTCTAGTTAGTCCACTTTCTTCTCGCATAATTTTTATCACTTTCTTCAACTTGTGACTTCTAGGTCTTTTATAAGTCCATGTTCTCATAAGGAATATACATTATCGTTATGTCTCATTTTTCTGGAAACAAATATTGGAATAGAATGTTTCATCCAAGGTTGGTGTTGGATGAGAATTTGACGTGTCTTCTCCTCAGTTCAATTTCATCAAGGGGATGAATTTTTTCATTAATAGGATCATCTCGAAATACATTTAGTTTTTGAATGTGTTCGAGAGATGTCTACATAAATAAGTGTTACTGAAATATAATATTAATTGTTTATATGATTAATACAATTAAATAAACAAATATTACAAAGAGTAAAGAGTTCAATTTAATAAATAAGATTACAATTTATTAAATAGGAGTACAAGAAAAAATAGTATGGAAAATATATGATTAAAATTCTGTAAATTAGTAGATAGTACATACCTATATTTTATGTAGATCCCGACACCTATTTTTATTTTTGTGACTAGCCAAAATAGCCAAATAATATTGTGTTACTCTTTTTTGAACTGGCAGTAACCTTCTTACCGTATTTTCCAGAATCCATGGATATGTTATAGATATTGATTGTTGATAGAAGGTTATAGGGCTAGACACTACAAGCCTTCACAATAGAGGGTTGGGCGATAAAGAGGTACATAACAAGGGGTAGGATGGGCTGAGGGGTAGGATGGTAAGGGGTTGGATGGTGGAGAAAATTTTTATATGGATGAGGTCTTGGACGACAAGCAGTTGGACAACATAAGTAATTGAAGCGAGATGAAAACATTATTGCAAGACATGGACAAAAGTGGGTGGCAGAGGTGTACGACATTGACAGTCTTAGACGGTCATCTATGTGACAAAAAAAAGAGACACATGTATTTTTGTTGATAGCTTGGATGGTTGATGTATATGTATTATACCTCAATGATATGTAAAGTATTATAACTCAACGAATATGAGCGCAATTTGATATGAAACGTTGGAAAAATATATGTATAAATTCATTTTTTAGTGTAAATAGTAGGTAAACTGACCCATACAAATGAATTTTCAGCCAAAATTTTAGACAAACTAGGTGGCATCCAACTGCTAATAATTCACCATTTTTATTTCCAAAACCCCTAATATTTATGATTTTACAAAAATTCACCTCTAAAATTTTCCCTGGAGGGAAAAAAATGCATTTGAAATTCAAAAAATGGTTAAGTGTTTGGAAATAAAGCCTTTCCATCGCATTTGCACACCTTAACTCTTGTTTAACCTCTTTGAGCTTAATAATGGTAAGATGAGGGTTGAAGTGGAGTTATAACCTAAAAAATAGGGGGAAAGTAGGGAAAATGGACACAAGGATGCACTTTGCATCAAATCATAACAAGTTTCAACACGGGGTTGTTGGAATAGCTATCATTGATGTCAAAGGATGTTGAAGGAGCTAGCAACCAAAGAAAATTGTTGGAAGAGTTATCATTTATCAAAGTCTATCACTTCTAGCTTCAAAGTTTCTTCCTGTAGCTTCAAATTTTCTTACAGTGGCTTCAGATTCTCTTCTTGTAGCTTCAGAGTCTCTTCCTGTGGCTTTAGACTCTCTTCTTGTAGCTTCAAAGTCTCTTCATGTGGCTTTAGAGTCTCTTCCTATAGCTTCAAAGTATCTTCCTATAGCTTCAGAGTCTCTTTTCCATACTAAATATGATTCATGTATATCTTTGACCCAAGTATTTAAATCCCTTATTTTAATGTTTTTATTTAAACTATGGTTGAATTACTCTTGGCGTAATTATTTTAATTGGTGTTTGACCTACATATGCTAGATTGATCTATGGTATAAGATCTTGTTATCACTATTTTGTTCCCTGACAAAATTAACTAGCCATGACCCCACACAGAAGAAACTAGAGAAATCACATTCAAACCCTGCAAACAGGTTGCAGTGGGACTCTACAATGGAGTAGCAGGGCCTGTGAAAGATCAAACAACCCAGTGCAAGAAGAAATTCAAGAAACAGCTCTATCGAGTGAACCCATGCTTCAAATCCAACAAATAGATTACAGGTAGGCTCTAAAATGAAAAGAAGGGTCGGGGAAGGAGAAGACAATGTCAAATAAACTAGAGGCTCAAAGGAAAAGAAACAACGAAGGATCAAAGTCGTCAGACTCTGAAATGACTCTGAACAAGCCCTAAAAATGACTAAGTATGGAGGAGACAACAGATGCTACAAAGTGTCCAAACATCTCACCTCCAAATATTGAATCCAAAAGGGCAGACTCAAACAAGCGCCAGACCCCCATGTGTCCCAGGCCTAAAGAGGAGTAGATTCAATAGCTAAAATTTAAAAGGTAGACAGGGTAGGCCTAAAAAAGACTAAGTATAAAGGTGCTAGCGAAAGCTACCATGCGTCAGCTCGGCGCATCTCCAAAGGTGGATCCAAAAGACGAGACCCAAATGAGTGCAGGCTTGCCACGTGGTTCGAGTTAAAAAATGGGACAGAGCGGGCCCAAAATCGACTAAGTATAGAGAGTCTGCGGATGGCTCCATGTGTTGCATCAGCACAATTTCAAGGTGCAACCCAAAAGGTGATTCCCAAACAAGCGCCATCTCGCCACATATTCAGGGCTCGAGAAAAGTACGAATGACCGTTGAAAAGTCCAAGAGTTTGTGGAAGCTTCCACGTGTCAACCTGACGCTCCTTCAAAGGAAAAATCCTGAGTGGGTTTCTAAATAAGCGTGGAACTTCCACGTGTCCTAGGTCCAAAGAAAGGGACAGGGTCTGGGTTGAATAGTCAAAGCAGAGATAGGCCAGTGGAGGGTGCTAAGTGTCAGCACAACACTAATCCAAGAGTAAAATTGGGGGAAGGTTTCCAAACAAGCACCAGGCCTCTGCATGTCACTAGTTAGATGAAGTGGAAGACCTCTAAGCTCCCACTGGGTTTGCCAAAAAATGTTAGTGCAAATCTACAACACCCCTAAATGACCTTCAGATCTGTAGTCCAGAATTGGGTCATTTAGTGTGATTGCACAACATTGAGTTTTCTCCAAGGTGTGGGGCCTTGCAAGGTGAGAAAAATCTCTAGATTGAAGCTGGTTCTTACTCCTCTATTTAGGTGTATGCATGTAATTTTACAGAGGTTCTGGTTCAAAATTCCTACTCTAAAACTACCAAGGAGACAAGGGTGAGAGAAACATGGAAATGGAAACAAAACTAAGCAAAACCAAAGAGGTGATAAACCAAAGGAGTGCTGAACTCCTTGCTTTACAAAAATAGACACAAATCATGAAGATTATAGCAACAAAACATGCAAAAATTACCATAATGCAATGAAAGATCAGAAGACAATAATAATTGCATTAGAGGATTGAAAATTGATCACAGAACATACATTATCATGCCCAAATTTGATACAATACATTGCAATAGCAAAGAGGAAAAAAAACATGTTACGATCTCCATGGGAGGTCTAAAACTCCTTCAAATCCACCTGCTAAGGGGAAAAAAAGAGCTTGCAGAAGCAAGAACATCCAACCTTTTACAAATGAGCCAAATTTGGCTTTTAATGGCCAAACAAAAGAAGAGAAAGCAAAAAACACAGGAAAAAATGATTATGAGTTCAACTACAAATCAAATCCCTTCAATTTTTCCTACAAGGTGATGGGCTTCATGGAAAAACCCATACGCCAAAGTACATTGCTCTGCAAATCCAAAAAATGACCCATACTTCATTAAATTTGGTGGTTGAATGTCATTTCTGTATTTTTTACATGCCAGAGATGTTTTCTCATTTTTCTCCCTCAAATCTCCAACAAAATTCAAACTTGAACCCTCCATTGTGTAGAGAATTTTACCAGCTTTCCAAAGATATAAATAACGTGAAAATCCAAGATTTGGATCAAAAGATATGGTCCTCTGAAGATTTTGGGCAAAAATGGCGAAAACATGGCAAAAAATGGGTTCGCGGGCCGAAATTTGAAATCTTTCCCCTTTTTTGAATTTGGGAAAATTTCCCCAAAAATCCCCACTCCCCACCACTCTAGTACCATGTGGCACCTTTCCATTCGCTGATGGAACGCAGGCCAGAGGTCTGTCTTTTACCTTTGATTTTTGTATTGGGAAAAATTTCCCCAAAAAACCCCGCACTCCACTCTCCACTGCCATGTGTCACCTCTTGGTTGCTTGGCGGGGGCGCGCTTCTATTTTTCACCCTAGCACCTTTTGACCACTTTGGAAATTTTTTCCAAATCCTTCCGCGCCTCCGACCCCCCGCTGTCGACTAGACACATGTCATCATTTGTTTGCTTGACGGGGTTGTGCTTCTAATTCTTCCCTTTCAGCATTTTGTAATTTTGGCAAAATTGCCAAAATTCCCCCATGCTCCTTGATTCCACTGCTGGTAGGACATGTGTCATCCTCCTGTTGGCCCACAAGCCTTCGCAAATTTCCTTCATCCTCCTCCGTGGGCCTGCGGGCCATTTTTTCCCTTTGCACCCCCACCAATACCTTGGCGAATTTTCCAACCTACCTCCACTGGCCCAGCCTCCGCCGCCACGTGGCATCATTTCATTAGCCGCGGGCTTGTCAAGGGAAAGTTTCCCCAAAAAACTCCGCCAAGCCATAACTTGAAATTTACAAGGAGTTAGGAGGAAAATTTTACCTTGCTAGAAAGGGGAAGAAAAATCCTATCTGATGGAGCCATTTCCAAAAACCCTTGAGTACTTCAAATGTGTGAAAATTGAATTTGAAGCACAAGGAAGGGAAGAATAAAGGCAAGTTAGCCAAAATAAGTAGGGGGCTCATTTTGGATAATAGTTGCTAGCCTCTTCACTCAAGGGTAAAGATTCACAATGGTTCAGGAGTCTAACAGTAGGCTCTATTCATAATTGGGACCATCTGTGTAGAGCTCTTCATGACCAGTTTGGAGCAATTGACAACAATCAAGAGAGCTCCTAATGAGCAGTTGATAGATATCAACCTCATATTTCAAAGGAAATGGGACATACTTCTAGTGGCTGTAAAGCCCACAGATGAAGGTGCCTTCTTATAATTTCTTAGAGCACTAAATTCTTATATTGCTTTAATGTTTCAATCAATGGGAGGCATAGCCTTACCTACAGCCTATAACATTTCCATAAGAGATGAAAATTATTTAATTCAGGTTGGAAAACTTGATCTAAGGCCACCCATGCCTCTATATCCAGAATTAGGAAACCCAAACACCAACCAGACACCCACATTAGCTCCTATGCCTACTCCTAGGAATCAAAGTTTAGTTGAAGTCTCCACCTCATCCTCTAGTACCTCAAAAGAGCTTCAAGAAGTTATGAAACACCTACAGAACCTAGGGAATGAGTTAGTGACTATCAAGAGGTAACAAGCTCAGAGTTCTAGGCCATATCAGCCTCAGACTCGGTATCAGGATAAACCCCATATCAGTAAAATAAGCCACCAGCTTAGGTTGCAAATCAAAACCAAAGCCAAGGACAATCTCAAGCTGTGAGGCCTTTTCGGTCATATGATCCAAACACAGCTTCAACATCAAGGGCCTTGGTCCTAGCACAAAACAATATGGCCCAAGAATATGAATGGTGTTTTCCATGTAATTAGCCACATAACCAATCAATGTGCTTCAATGGTGCACTAAACTAGGCCTTGATGGTACAGACCAGTGGTGTGTCATAAGATTCTAATCAAGAAGAAAATCAGCAATAAGGAGTTCAACAATAAGCATCTCCAAGTGAAACTATGCTTGTTAATTGGTAAGCTGAAGAATTCTGTGGAATGAATCAAACACCTTTCCAAAGTGTGGCTGCCAATACATGGTACAAGAAAAGAAATATTGGAGAAGGAAAATCACCAAACTCATATAATCCTCAACCCTCCATTACTCCACAAGGTATTGGCACTCAGAATGCAGCTCCCAATACGCAGAGTCAGTCCAAACCACCTGCCAAATCCACTCAGGCACCGGTTGTGACAACCCATGTGCAAGAGAAAAATGTACCAGGGAAGGGAAAGTAGAGGGATAGATCATTTAATATCATTGAACAAATGAAAAAGAAAAATGTGAATATTTCAATGTGGGATTCATTGGCCATTGCAGGACAGAGTGACTTGTTGTATACTGTTATGGCCAATTGGTCAAGCTCAAATAACCCCCCTATCCAACAAGAGAAAGTGTTTACCAATGCATCTTAGCCTGAGGGAAATCATGGAGGACAACAAGGTAAGAACTTGAGGCCTCCTCCATTCTATGTTTCTTTGATCATTGGGGACAAATTGTTACATAATTGTATGATTGATTTGGGGGCAAGCAATTCTGTAATGCCAAAACAAATAGCTGATTAACTGGGTCTTCAATACGAATTCATATCCAAAGGGGTAGTGCAATTGGATGGGACAGTAGTGACAACTATTGGAGTCATCAAATATTTGAGTCTCACACTACATGCCTACCCCAATGTGACTGTATTACAAAAAATCTCAGTCATAGACTTGCCACCCCATTTTGCATTGTGTTTGTCAAGAGATTTCACTGCTAAAATTGGAGGATATTTTTCTGTTGATTGGTCGCACATGATTTTTAGAACAAGGTATGGGGCTAAGGCCACAATTAGATCTGAGCCCATTGTAGATTACCATATCGATTCTTATGTACCCATCCCAATCAAAGCAAATTGTTCAGCCTTTAATTTGGAGGAACTCCCAAGCACTTGTGAGATAGATACCAAGGTGGGGTGTATCCCATACTTGAATCTTGATGAATGGGAGAAAAAGAGACATGATTTTGACCCCTATAAAGAGATGGAGGATTCTGAGATAGGAGTCTACTATTTGCATGAAGAAAATCATCCTCTTCTCGACATCATTAAGCTAGACCATAAAGATGATAATGAGGTATGGCATTTATTCTTTGATGGCTCAAGAAGTAGGCAAGGAGCTGGAGGAGGAGCTATGCCTGTCTCACCTAAAGGTATGAAATACTACTCAACTTTCTATTTCTAATTTGTCTGTTCAAACAATACAGTAGAGTATGAGGCTTTGGTCTATGGACTGCATTGGTCAAGGAAATGAGGAATCACGAACTTGTAAGTGTTTGGTGATAGTGAACTAGTTGTTAATCAGGTCAGAGGATAAAATTCTGCCAAGAATAACCTATTAAAGAGTTACAAGAACCAGGTATGGGACCTCATTGAGGATTTTGAGGCATTCAGCATTAACTCCATCTTGAGGAAGAAGAATGAAGCAACAGACATATTGACAGCAATTGGGGCAGCATTTGATGTTGTGGAGAGTATTGAGAATGATAAGCATCAGCCCCATATCAAGCTGGTTGTAAGGCTAGTTTTCCTAGAAAACAACACAAGTTGGAAAGTATTTGAAAATGATCAAAAAATTGTCAACTTTCTACAAGAGGAAGTTGAGTTCTCCTCCAGGAATCAAGACAAATTGGAGCAGCAGTATGGAGATCAAGTGGTATAGGTGAGGACCAACAAACTACCAAAGGGTCTTGTCACTTTGGAATCAATCTTTAACCCAAATGACCAATTCTAAAAAGAGAAGGAAAATATTTAGGTAAAGGGTGAAGATTCAGAACCTATTTTTATAGAAGAAGGCAAAATATTGCAGATTGACAGGGTAAGCACTCAACAAGAAAAAATCTAAATTTTTTAAACTCTGTCAAGAGTTTCCAGAGGTTTCAACCCAAAGCTAGCACATCACACCATCGAGTTAGACCTAGGAGCTAAGCCTTTCAGACAAAATAAAATGCCAATAAATCCCCACATTGAGCCTCTCATGAGAAAAGAATTGAACAAGCTAATTGAGACCAATATCATTTTTCCTATCAAGCATTCAATTTGGGTTGCTAACTTGGTATCTATGAGAAAGAAAAATGGAGAAATCAGGTTGTGTGTGGACTTTTATGATCTAAAAAGGGCATCACTTAAGGACCACTACCCACTTCCATCAATGGAATGGATCTTACAAGTTGTAGCTGGTTCTGAGAGGTTCTCATTGTTAGATGGGTATTCAGGCTACAACCAAATAATGGTGAAAGAAGAAGATCAATTCAAGACAGCCTTCACCACCAAATGGGGTACATATGCTTATAAGAAAATTCCATTTGGACTATCAAATGCTGGAGCAACATTTCAATGAGCTATGGATATGGCATTCAAAGGCTTGATCAACAACATAGTCCTGGTGTACCTAGATGATATCACCGTCTTTTAAAAAATGTTGCATACCATCTCTTTCACCTTAGACATGTATTTCAGAGATGTAGAAGGTTTGGGGTGTCATTAAACCCAAAAAAGTGTCTGTTCCTAGCTCATGAAGGGAAATTGTTGGGCCACATTGTCTCTAGAGAAGGGTTAGCAATTGATCTTGAAAGAGTTGAAGCCATCCGGACACTTCCATTGCCACAATATAAAAAGTATCTCCAAAGCTTCTTGGGGAGGATAAACTTTGTTCACAGGTTTATACTTGAATTTTCTACTCTTGTGAAGCCTTTAATAATGATGTTAAAGAAGAGTCTTGCATTTAAATGGACAATTGAGGGCAAAGAGAGTTTTAAGGCCATTAAGCTCGCAATATCACAGGCTCCAGCTCTCATTAACCAAAACTTCTCAAAATAATTCATGTTATACTTTTGGAGGGTCAGAAACCATCTCAACCATCTTGGTCCAGCCCAAAACTGAAGGTTCATAGCAACCCATAGCTTTCTTCAGTCAAAACTTGGAGGACTACGAGGTAAAATACTCTTTCATTGAAAAACAGGTCCTTGTTGTTATTAGGAGCTTAAAGAAGTTCAGACATTTGGTCTTAAATAACAAGATTTGACTGCTAGTATCTCATGTTGGTGTTGAGGACTTCCTTTTAAATAAGGATTTGAATGAGAAGAGGGTAGGTTGGATCACCCGAGTAATGGAATATGACATTGAGATCAAGGTGACCAAACTAGTTAGAGGTAAGGGAATGTGTGAATAGCTCACCTCCAAGCATTAGGCTGAGTCAGTAGGTGAAAAGGAGGTTGTCCTATTTCTACAAAATGATCAAGAACAACCAGCTAATGATGCACCTACTCCATGTTGGACCTAAGCCTTGGTGCATTACCTTCAAACAGGTTTGTGCCCTCTAGAATGGAACAAGGCAAAGAGAAGATACTTCAAACTACAAGATATCCCATATGTGCTTTTTGGAGGTGTCTTGTTTAAGAAGGATATCAATGGTATTCTATTAAGATGCATTGAGATAGGCCAAATCGAGAGAGTGTTGCATGAATTCCATGATGGATAAGCAAGAGGTCACTTTGCCCCTCGAGTAAGAGCTCTCAAGATCATGAAAGTTGGTTATTATTGGCCTACAGTGTTCATGGAATGCTATTCATGGACCAAGAAGTGTAAAAAATGTGCATTCTTCACAGGAAAGGATAAGTCGGCATCCCTGCCTCTTCATCCCATTTCATTGGAACAACCATTCATGCAATGGGGACTAGACTTCATTGGGATGATTAACCCAAATTCAAAACAAGGCCAAAAGTGGATACTCACTGTGACAGACTATTTCACCAAGTAGACTGAAGCAGTGGCACTAAAAGAAGTAAATGAATCCAACATCTTGGATTTTTATGAAGGAATAGCCACTATGTTTGGAGTCCCTGCCACTATTATATCAGATAATGCATTGACATTCCTTAGTACAAGGATCACTGAATGGGTAATCAGGAATGGTGTTTATCTCAGAACCTCATCAAATTATTACCCTCAAGGTTATGGCCAAGACAAGTCCACAAATAAGAACCCATTAAGGATTACCATAAGGACTCTTGATGAAAATCAGAGGACTTGGCATACAAGGCTCAAATTAGTTTTATGGGCTGATAAGGTCACATCCAAAAGATCCACATGGAGCTCACCATACAAGCTTGTATATGGAAAAGAGGCAGTATTGCCCATCTCATTGGAATTTCCTACTTTAGAACTCATGAAACAGTTAGATTTAGCTGAGTTTGAACCCATGGCAATCAGGTATCCAGAGCTGATGGATGTAGGAGAGGCAAGAGAGCATTAATGCAAGTCATGGGAAAGGATTGGAAATAGATAGAAAAGAGTTGTGACAAGAAGGAAAGAAAGAGGGCCTTTCAGGAAGGGGACTTAGTTCTAAAATGGGATGCAGATCGAGAAAATATAGGAAAACACTCCAAATTTGATGCCATCTATACACTGTATAAGTTGTGGATACCTCAAATTTGGGGATTAATCCAAGAAATGCTTCAGATGCCTACCATTAACAAGTAGTTCAAGTAATTCCCCATCTAAATATTTGAGAAAAAAGGTATTTTCACCAATTTTGATATCAATGGAGTAAGGGCCCATCCATAATGCATCAAATTTTTCATGTTTTCCTGTATATTCATTTTTGTCTCATAACAAAACTAGATCTCCAATATTAAAGGCCCTAGGAGTGACCTTCTTATCAAACAATCTTTTAAACTTCTCTCTAAATCTGATATGCCTCTGGTGGGATGCTCTTCTCTCTTCATCTAGCTCCATAATCTAATTAATCCTTGCTTCATATGGACTGACCTCTTGATCCTCAAGTTGTTGAACAAACTGAAATGAAGATAATTGCAGATGTAAGGGCAGTAGAGCTTGAGTTCCATACACCAACTCAAATGGGCTCTTACCAGTAGCTCTCTTGGCAGTGATTCTATCAGCCCAAACTACAAATTTCAGTTGTTCACCCCATTTTCTCTTGTTCAACTCCAAGGTCCTCCTAATGATCTTCAATAAGTTCTTATTACTGGACTCAGCTTGTCCATTCCCTTGGGGGTTATAGTTTGAAGAATAAGTCAGATTGGTTCCATACTCCTTGCACATTGCCATCAAAGGTTTAGCTCTAAAACACATGGCATTATCAGCCACAATCTTGACTAGCACACCAAATCTGCATATGATATTATTCAACAAGAAGTCCATAACAACTTGGTGTGTTGCTTTCTTGGTGGGGATTGCCTCTACCCACTTGGTGAAGTAATCTGTGGCTACAAGGATCCATTTATGTCTAGCACTAGAAGGGTCTGAAATCTCACCAATGAAGTCCATCCCCCACTGTTTGAAAGGAGATTCAATTGATACATGCTACAAAGGGAGGGAGCCTGAAGCTTTCATTCTTCCAGAGAAATGTTGGAAGCTTTCACATTTTCTAATCAACATGGTTGCATCTTTGAAGAGAGTAGGCCACCAATAACCAGCTCTCAAAACCTTGTGTGTTATAACCCTTCCAGAAAAGTGTCCTCCACAAAATCCCCCATGGAAATCAACAATCACTTTGGGAGCTTCATCTTCAGTTACACACTTCAAGAGGACACCTTCAGGGTTCTTCCAAGCCAACCCAAAGTCAGTGATGATGTATTTTTGAGAAGCCAGCTTGAGGGCTCTTTTCTTATTTTTATTTAAATGATCAGGACAACATAGGTGTCTGAGGTAAAATATTATATCCTTGTACCATTCAGAACTTACCAATTTCCCAAGAACATCTACCCTTTCTTCCTCTACTTCATTCACTTCCACAGTTTGCAAGTTGCTCTCAGCCATGAGCTTAGCAAGACCCAAACCTCTTACCAACTTTGTGGTTTGGATGTCCATATCATACTCCTGTAGTTTTTTCACCCATCTACATCTTTTACTTGATATCTCCATCTCTGATAAGATGTCTTTTACCATGGTGTGGGGAACATAAGCAACAACTTTTGAACTTAAGATATAAGTCCTGAAAACCTTTGTTGCTTTCACCAAGGAAAATGCTTGTTTTTTCCATGATTGTATATTTTAACTCAGTAGCTTGTAAAGCCTTGCTAAAGAAGGAAATAGGCCTCTCAGCCCCATCTTCATCCTTTTGGAGAAAAACAGATGCAATAGTATTTTCAGAAGCAAAGGGGAAGATCTGGAAAGGCTTCTTGTAGTTCGGAACTACCAAGATAGGTGCATGTTTAAGTACCTCTTTGATTCCTTCAAAATCCTGAAGATCAGTCTCCTCCCACTTGATAACTTGATCTTTTTTTAACATGCATGTGATAGGAAGAGTCAACTCAGAAAAATTGGACATAAACCTTCTAATGAAGTTGATCTTCCCAAAGAAAGATTGGATGCCCTTCTTCATTCTTGGAATTGGCACCTTGTTGATTGCTTCTATTCTCTCAGGGTCAATCATGACACCAACCTTTGAAACAATATGACCAAGTAGCTTGGCCTTTTGAACCCCAAAGTGACACTTCTTTGGATTGAGAGAGATTCCAAATTCTCTAAATTTGATCAACATTCTTTCCAAATGCTGCAAGTGATCTTTTCTACTCCTTGAAAATGCAGTCACATCATCCTGATAAACTGAAATGAAGTCATTTATATAACCAGCAAAAGCAACATCCATTGCTCTTTGGAAGGTAGCTCCAGCATTCATGAGACCAAAAGACATTCTCACATAAACATATGTTCCCCAAGGAGTGGTAAAGGTAGTTTTAAATATTTCTGACTCCTTGACAACAACCTGATTGTAGCCAGAGAAACCATCCAAGGTGGACAAAAATTCAGATCCAGTCACTAACTACAGCATGTTCTCCATGTTTGGAAAAGGATAATTGTCTTTCAATGAATCTCTATTCATATTTCTAAAGTCTACACAAAGTCTAATATCTCCATTCTTCTTTCTAACTAGCACAAGGTTTGCAACCCAAGATGAATACCTTGTGGGCTGAATGATCCCTCCCTCCTTCATTTTCTTCAATTCATCTTGCATTTTCATGGAGAGGAGTGGATTAATTGGCCTTTTCTTCTGTCTGAATGGTTTTTCATTTTTCTTAAGAGGGATCTCATGCTGAAACAAGTCTTCTCTATATGCTTTCAGCTCTGAATATGACCAGGCAAGGTAGTCTTGATATTGTTTCAACAATTGAAGGTAGGACTATTTTTCTTCCTTGTTTAAACTACTGCCCAACCAAACTTTTCTTGGTTTTTCCTTTTTTCCCAAGTCATGCTCTTCCACATCCCTTGAGGCAAATATGTTTCTATTGATGATGCAATCAACATTGCTAAAATTTGACTCAAGAGCAACAAGACCTCTAGGAATGGTGTTAGTTTTCAATTGGATAATATCTTTTCCAAACAAAGTCTCTCTTCCTTCAGTCATACATACCATTGATTCCCAATCAATATGCTGATCTACAAACTCACCTTGATTTTGTAAGAACCTTTTCACTTGAGCATCATCATTAAACACTTGCCAATGTTTGATGTTGTCACGGACAACTAGCCTAGTTAACACTTTAACATTGTAGTCACAATAAGGTGAAATGGTGCAAACTCCAAATCTTGACCCCAAAACTACCAACTTGTCAGTAGCAACATTCAAACTTCTGTCATGGTGCACAATATTGAAGGAATCAAACATCTCAATTAGATCCCAAACTGCATGCTTATACTATTTCATCCGCTGATTTTTTGTAGCATACAATTTTCTTATTTGTTTGACAACTAGCTCTGAATCTCCCTTTGTAATGATGTCCTTGACACCATACTTCCATGCAATTCTCAGACCCAACAACAAGGCTTCATACTCAGCAATGTTTTTAGTACATTCAAAATTAAGCTTGAAGGAAAAAACAAATTCTTCCAAGCTAGGAGAAATCAGAATTACACCAGCACCATTTCCAAATTTGGAGCAAGCTCCATCAAATAGCAAGGTCCAAGGAGAACATACCTATTCAAGGAACTTTGACTAATCCATTTTGTGTTCTTTTCCATCAGCAAAACCAATAAAATTATCATCATCAATATCAGAAAATAATACTTCATAAGAAGCATTGTTTGGGTCCTCAATTGAATGCAACATTTTCTTTTCTCCATAGAGTTTGACAATGCTACCCTCAATGGGAATGGTGGAAAAATACATATCCATTTGGAAACTCCCTCCAACACTTGCATCCCACTTTCTTGACAATAACATACCCCATTTGGCAGGGCAATCAACAATCACAACATCCAATTTTAAATTCCTCCAGGGATAAGATGCAAGCTGCACTACCAAACCCTTCACTCAACCAACAACCAAAACTTCTCTTGAGTCCATGGCCAGTACACTTTCCATAGGCTAGTGTCACATTGATATCCAACTCATTCATGACTTCTAGAGGCATGACATTACATGATGCACTAGAATCAAACATACAATTATGAAGTAGCCTATCCTTTATGATCAAAGTTGTGAAGAATGGATCAACATTCAATTGGGAATCAACCAAGGATGTCCCCAAATATACCTCAGGTGTCTCTCCAAGATCCTCTACTACTGGTGGTGTTTTAAGGTCAACAATGATTTGAGGAGGAATCTCAACAACATTTACATTTCTGCCTGGAGTAGTCTTCTCTTCTTTCAACCCCAAGTACTCAAATGCTCTCTTCTTATGCTCAGGAATTCTAAGAAACTCAATGATTGGAACACTCACTTTGATTTGGCTCAATACTTGGGCTATGTCATAGGGAACACTCTTTGGCAAAGCAGCATTAGAAGGGAGACAAGAATATTCATTTGATGGCAAGGGATTCTTGGCAGCTTGGGCATGAGGAGGACTGTAATTTTTGCTTGGGACAGTAGAACTTTTGGCAAGTGTTTCTCTCCTAGGAGCTTATTTTGGAATTCTTGTGAGCAAAGGTGTTTTAGGTTTGGCTTGAGGGCCAAATCCTTTAACAACTTTGATTCTAGTGTTATAATCTTTCTCTTGGGCTACAACAACATTCATCAACAATTGTCTATCTTCCTTCGAAGGAATACTGCCATCAAACTTATTAATCATCAAATCTCTTAAATATTCAAAGTCATTGTTAGGAATATCAAAACCTTGCACTACATCAACTTCAAGAGTATGAGGGGGAAGGAGAACTTGTACCCATTTGATGCAATCCTAAAAGGTTTCAATTGTCCTTGCACTTATCACTTTAGTAGATGTTGCTCCTCCTTGTGAGCTTGAAGAACAACCCATCATGAAAATATTATCATCAGTACCATCATCATTATTAGCTTCACATTATTTCTGGTCCACTTCACATGGAGGATGGGGAAGAAAGCACCTATCACACCAATCAATATCAACAACTTCTTCAACAACAACAACCCTAGCAGTTAGGGGATCAGGTAACACTCTTCCTTCACGTGCTTGAGGATGTCTATTTGCAGACCCCATGGGTCCTTTTCCTCTATCATCTTCCATTTGATCACCTCTAGGATGATTGGAAAATCTGTCATGGTTTTGTGCTCTTGGCTGACCTTGTGAAGTTTTCCCAATTCCTTTCTCAGCTCTTGCCAACTTATATGAGATTTCTTTAACAGCCCCTGCCAAAGTTTTCACAACCTCTTCTAAATCAGCACCCTTGCTAGCTTGAGGTTTTTCAGGGTTTATCAACTTTACTCCATCTCTCTTGAGAGGTTTCCCAATTGCTTTGATATTGTTTTCAATTTGAAGTGTCATGGTGAAAGCTTGTCTTAGATTGGTAGGGTTCTTGTCTCTTAGGTAATAGGCTGCCTTTTTATCAAATGCATCTGCATATTTGATTAAAAAAGACTCATCACAAGGCCTCAGACTAATAGGAAGCCTTCTCAAAGTTTTGTTAAACCTTGTGTTGTCATTGATTCATTCTTCTTGATATTTTCAAATTCATTCAAGAGAAATCTAGGATCAGTCTTATCACCATATTGCAACCTAAATGCATTCTTCATCTCAATCCAAGAATCAATTGAATTATCAGGCAGAGCCTTGTACCAATCCCTAACATCCTCTTCTAGTGTATGAATGAACAATTTAATATACACATCTTCAAACTCTATTTCAAAATCCTCCATCATGTTAACAAAAATTTTGAGATGTTGATCACCAGTTATTGCATTGTTACCTTGGAATTTTGGCAACCTATTTCTGACATCTTGTGGGACAACATTTGGGTAACCATCCATTCCTCTAAAGTCTATAGGACCAAAGGTGTTAACAACAAATGGAGGTCTAGGCTGAGCCATATTGTTTGGTGGAGGTGATCTTGGGGGTGACACAAGCTGATGAGGAGTGCAAGGTCTTTGGGGCTCAAGAATGTGATTCACAAGACTGGTATTCTCTAAGTGCTGATTTTCTTGGAAAGTTTTATTTGAATTAAAACACAGAGGTGCAGATTAGAGAAGGAACTTACCTAGTACAGTAGAAGGACCTTCACTAGCTGAGGAAAACAAGTTTATGAGAGGATTGCTTGAATCAGAATCACTTGAAGAAGAGTGATAATCCTCTACCAAAGGCTGATCTCTCTCACCAATGGATATATCTTTTCCTGATGTCTGACCTTTAACAACTTTCCAAACTCTTCTCCCTTCCAACTCTGAGTTCCTTGAATCTGAGAACAACTTCTTAGCAGAGTCTCTAATGAAGAGAGATCTTCTTCCTTCCAGTTTTGCAGAGATTAACAACACCAAAGTAAATGATAGAAAGGTTAAGACATTGGTACTTATCAAGATCAGAACAACATGGAGTCGCCACTAAGGAATTTCACCCTAGTTGTGCAAATGCACTAAAAAAATCGGTCAAATACCTATCAACACTGAAAATCTTGCCACACTTCATAGATCAGACCTTCCTTTTCTTGAATTTATCAACCAAAAATGCTAATGAAGTGTAAAAACTACCTGAAACTGGTAAAATTGTAGGCAGAACTTATATCTTCACTTAATCCTTGCAAATTTGATTATAAAATGATGCTTCAATAATGTATTTACATGCAGAATTTGCAAGGGACTTTACCAGGGTTTGATATGCATTCAAATATCTCAAATATGTATGCACATGGATCAAATTGAACTAAGAGAATATCAAACTCAGAACTCTACTCTTCATTCCAATCTTATAAATCTGATTAGAAGATGATACTCAAATTTGTAATTGCACATAAATCACACAAGAAGTATTACCAAGGATCTAAAATACTGAAATACTAAACAAGTCCCCAGTAGCGGCACCATTTCGGTGTTGTTGACAGGATAAATAGACATTGACTGGAAAATGAATTATCAAATCAATATCATCAGTGAAAATTATTTCCCAAGAATTCAAAACAAGTCCCCGGCAACGACGCCATTTGGGTGTTGGTACCCAGATATAATCTCCTTCACAACTTGAGCAGCATCATGGATTTTACAAGACACTCAGAGGCAGATAAATGATTTATATGTCATTTTGTAGCCAGGGAAGCAATTTATCTAACTTGTTAGCACTCAAGCTTTGAAGAAGTGGGTAGCACCTTGAAAGGATTTTGATCTAATCCTCACTATTTTAGGTTGTGCCTTTCAACCAAGGTAAGAGAACCTATATTGCAGCCTCTATTTTTTGAAGGAGGTGGAGATATCCTTATACTGTGCATATTGTATGGAGATGGCCTTGGGAAAACATGATCAATTTTCCATTATTCAAACTCAACAGAGCTGTCACTACTAAATGATGGAAATGCTTTCAAGACAAGGTTGAGGCTGCTAGAGACATGGTATGATCCTGATTTGCTTTGTGCATTTTTGTAAATGGATTGAATTCTTTTGTTGACACACAATGCAATGTAGGGGTAGTATGGGGTAGGATTAGTTATTCTGAATGAATTTTTGGTGGGAGATTTTAGACAAGACTAACCAAAATTTGCCAAATTCTTTGAGGACCTTTGTAAGAAATTTGTAACACCTAAACAACAGAATGCTTCAAAAGGGTTAAGGTACTCCTTCAACCAGGATATGTGCACCAAATGGAGGCCCAAATCTGCACTCTTCCACACAATCTTTGATAACTTGCCACAAAATCTTGAAGCAGATGAACCAAAAAGCATCTAGAAATCTCTATTTTATCATGACCTAAGGTGCACCCAAAGGTTTACAAACAATCTCAGAATTCAAGGAAGGTAAAGTGATTTTAAATTTGTTTATCTCTTTATCAGATGAAATCTCTTCTGAATGTGAGACTATAGATGCCACTAAACTATCAACAAGAAATGAGACCATGTATGATCAAGAGAGATTTTAAACACAAGACTGCAATAGGAGTAAGAAACACAAATTGAAAACATTCTGAAACATAAGTGCATGTAAATTTTGCCAAGAGACAACACAAAATAATCCAGAATGACCAAATTTATCAGCAGGGGAATGTTATAAGAACAATCTCAGAGCTTGTTGATGGCTTTACAACTGAAACCAACTCAACATGATACAAATCTGATGCAAAAAGGAATTAGAAATGGTTCTCAGGTAGTTTCTCAGAGAATGGGATTCTTCCCAAATTTTCCCGTGAATTTCTAAGTTTCTCTGACCTTTTGCATGTCTCAAAACATGCATTATATAACTTTCAATTACATTTGATCCTTCTTTCCCAAGAAAAGAATATGCCCAACATCAAGTTTGTTACAAAATTCCAACATGATTCACAGATAGGGACATTTAACAAATTTGCAACAAAAGTTGCCAGGTGTTTCTAAAATGGTGAATCATTACAAATCCTTCATCATTATCCATTGTGGAGGCATGTTTTTCATTCTCCAAGCATGCAGACCCCTTTCATTTCATCATTTCATCCTTATCATTCCAAAATTTGATTCTGCAACTTTATAATTTGATATTTCACATTTTACATGGGCCTGAGTAAAAATTTATTTCAAAAACACCTCAAATCTGTAAATTAATCCCTAAAACCACTTGCATTGATCTTTGCAGGCACAAAGGACACAAATTCACCAAAAATTTGATGAAAAATGATGCAAAATTCACATCTCCAAGCTTCCTGGAGCAAAAAATGGCGGCCAAAAATGAAAATGTACAGTTACCCTTGATCTACTCTTTCTCCTTCAATTTGGGCCCTCCATGTGTCAAAATACGATTGGGAATGAATTCAGGCTCACTTTTTGACTTTTTAACATTTTTGGAAAAATGGAAAAAAATTACTTTTTTCTCTGCCCCTCCGCCTTTGAAATTTGGTGATGACACGTGGCATATGGTGGGTCCCATTGGGATCATGACTCAATTCTGTGCATTTTTACTTTTTTTGAATTTTGGAAATGTTTTACTTTTTTCCCCACGGGCCCACACCTCCGCCTCTTTCCTTGACACGTTTCATCCTTTCTATCGCTAAAAATCCGCGGGCTTATTCCATGTTTTAGCAGCTTTTTTCGCTAAGGGAAAGTTTTCTCACTTCTCCTCACGGGTCCGTGCCTCCGATCCTGTCCTCATCACGTGTCCTATTCTGATTTGTCGTAAAGCCACGCCTCAAACCTTCCATTCTAAGTATTTTTTGCAAAAGGGAAAAATTTCCCTTTTTCCTCCACCGACCCGCTCTGCCTTTGCCACGTGTCTCCCTATGGCTCATTCACAGGCCCGCGGCTTAATTTTTTGCCTTAACTCATTTTGACCAAAAAAGGGAACAGTTTCCCCTTTGCCCCTGCTAGCCTGCTCTGTCCTCACCTTGCCACATGTCCATCTCTCATCCATTGTGGCCCCGTGGATCTTTCCACATCTTTCTCCCTTTTTGCCAAAAAGGCAAAAATTCTGCTAAATCCCCCATCAGCCCACTTTTCCCTTTTTTATTTTTAGGACATGTGTCCACCTATGATTCGCTGTAGGGTTTCGGGCCAGTTTTGACTTTTAAAAATTTTGTAAAATAAAGTCAAAAATCTCCAAGGAAATCTGACTCCCCCACTTCTCCTCGGCCAATCAAAACATGCCACGTAGGTAATTTGGAAAAAGTGGAGCCCTGGGCCCGAAAATGCCCCATTTGCCAAAAAGGCAAAAAATGATAAGTTATAACACTTCCCCGCTTCTCCTCAGCTAATTAGATGCCGCCACGTACCCTCTGACTTCTCAACAATAATTTGACAGCTAAAATACGCCCGTCTGACTGTCAAAAACACAGAATTTTTCCAGTTGTGCCCAGAATCCAATTTTTTCACCAAGGATGGAATTTTTTTGAAATAGAATCAGATGAAACATGATTCCGAGCATTTCTCGACCACGGGGATAGATTTTCAAAGGAATATAGGTATAAAATGATCATTTTTAAGCTTCCATGATCGAGAAAATGGAAAAAATGACATAGCCCACAAATTTGAAGAATTTAGGGCAAAAATTAGGGCAAACTTGAGTATTCTTGCAAAATGGGGCATGTCAAATGATTTTCAAATGGATTAAGGCATGGGAACAGAGGCAACAACTTCATTTTACCCATTAAAACTATAGAAAACATTTCAGGAAATGCAGAGTGAAAAGAAAATTAGGGAAAAGGTGGTGTAAGATCAAAATGGACACCAACATGATCCACCGATCCTCCTCCTTCAAGGCACCGAACGAGTAATTACTGCAGACACGATAGATTTGGGGTGGATTTTCAAGAGGCATTGATGATAGTAGTTGAACTTTGAACTAGTTTTCTAGCTTCTCTCTTCTTCTCCCTTTTGTACCGAATCTATAACGACAGGGTTAGGGCTCATTGTAAAAGGTTGGACATTTATGTTTTACACCCTCCCTTCTTCTTTTGTTCATAGAAGGATTTGTGGATATTTTCTAACCTCTCCTTCGGGTTGTAATGAAAGTTTTGATTCTTGGCCACTGCAATATACTGTACCAACTCCTGAGTAATAATATATATGTTTGTGGATGTTTCTCGACCCTCTCATGTATTTTTTATTGTCTCTCTGATCTCTTATTGCAATATTGGTCATCTGTGCATAATGTTTGTATTGCATTTCATGGTCTGTGTTAAACTAAAAAATGAGGGTCTAACATTCCTTTGGTGCATCACCCCGTTAGCTTAGTTTACTTTCTTACATCTCCTCACCCTTGTCTCCTTACTAAAATGGAGTAGATTTAGAATAGGCCCTCTACAACATATTTGTGTGCACCTGAACAGAGGAATAGGAACAGGCCTTAATTCGGAGATCTCTCTCAACTCGCAAGGTCCCACACTTTGAGAGATGCTCCATGTTGTTCAATCACACTGAGAACCTCAACCCATCTGGTTGCAGGCATTCAGGGGTGTTGTTATTCTGCACTAACATAGCCTCAAGATTGATCTAAGATATAAGACTCAAGATTGATATATATAGTAGCGTATTAAGCGTTGACATTGAAATTGAGGGTCATCCATAATATTTTTTAAATCTATCAAGCATCGAAAATATTCACATTACAAACAAAATTTACAATAAATAATAGTTTCCTTTTTGGGTAACCTCTCATTATACTTTAAATTGAACTTGTAACATTTAATTAGATCACAAGTTATTACTATTAATACAGCTTAGATATTCTTCACCATTAAAAAAATGAAATGAATGAATGATTGATTTTAATAATGCGTTGAGGAGATGAAGCAATATATAGGACCCAACTAGAGTTTAAAAAGCCACCCCAAGAATGGTCCTAACAATTTTACATAAAATTTACTATGTTTTTGATGTTGCATCTCTTATTATGAATATTAACCAAGGGATTCATGTTTTGAAAAATTATGTAAATCCTCATACGGCCATGTGGAATTAACTACCACCATTTATACTTAATTCCAAACGTGATAAATACCAGGCATACATTGTGCCTATCCCTCACGTAAGTTAGCAAGGAGGTTGATCTGGCATGTTTCCCACATGGAAGTTGACTAACCATCTTCATCTGCCTCCGTCTCCATCTGCGTTCATTTCCATCCATCCATTTCTATCCAACACATGGGCCATTATATCAGTTAAATCATTACCTATTAGATAATAAATTTTTTATTCAAATTTTAAATTTTCCCCCTCATTGATTCCATTTTCTTTATATCTCACTTATAATCTACATTTCCCTTGTTTTTTTGCAAGGTGTACAAAAAAAATATTTCCATATTGTTGCAATGTGTATAAAGAAGAAATGTCCATGCAAACTTGATTTAGGCACAACATATACATGTACAAGTAGGATATTCTATTAAAAATTACCTCTAGGTTGTTACTATTATTCAATAATATGGAATGTGATATATTCTATGTTGATTGCAGGGATGACAAGGAATTTTGCAGTGAGGAATACATGTACCAAAAATTTGTGAGTGATGATAGGAAAGAGTGTTTCCCATCTTCTACTTCCTCTTTTAATGTCTATTCTTCATCTATGTTCACTATTGCTATAAAAGATTATTTTTTGATTTTATAATAACTATGATGTTTAGACAACTTGTTTAGGAAGCTTATTGTCAATGATAAGAGCAAAAAGGCCAGTTGCCCATCATTTTCTTATATTTATTATTTTTCCCTAATTCCTTTACTGGTGTTGTTTAGACAAGAATTATTGTGAGTGATGAGAGGAAAGTGGTTGTCTATCGTATCCTCAAGAGGAAATAATTAAGAAAATAAAAATACACCAGAAATCTAAGAATAGAGAAACAGAGAAGAAACAAATAACAGAAATGTAAGATCTCTAGGTTTGAAAACTAGAGATCACATGGCTCACTTGCTCAACATCCTTAGTTGTGGAGTTTGGTTGTAATGGTGAATGATGGCAAGACTTGGGTGATAAGATACTTGCCACCTTTCCTCTCATCAAAAACCATCTATCAAATATTTAGCATTTCCATATTTCAAAAATCATAAAAAGTATAAAAAATAAATAAATAAATATTATATTGATTTATATAATGTTGTGTTTATTTAGATGATGTATAGGAGGCTCAACGATAAGTGATGAAATCTTAAATGATCTCTAAATATATTGTCAGGAAAATTAATAAAATGCAAAGCATAAGAATGATTTCTTTATTTTGTGGTTGTTTGAATATTGTATCATAAGTAGGAAAAGTGGGAGGAAAATATTTTGCAAGTCACAAAATTATGGATTTCTTCCACTCGTTGGTAAGTGTAGTCACAAAGGCCAAAATTAATATTATATTTCATTGGAAAACTCAAATTTTTTTCTATCAAAGAGTTGATTTCTTGGAGTCTCACGATCAAAAGTATCATAAAAATTATAGTTACAATTAACTTGTGATAAACGTGCTTCATATTATAGTACAAAGAAATAAATTAACTAGTATATTGACCTATATTTTTAAATTTTTTTGTCTACTTAGATGGTGCACAAGAAGCTCAACATTAAGTGATAAAGTATTATACGATCTTCAAATTTATTGCCACAAAACCTAATAAAGTGCAAAGCAAATACCTGTATTTTAATTTCATAAATTATTGGTTGCTTAAATATTGTATCATGATTAGGAAAATTAGGGGGAAACATTTCGCAAGTCACAAAATTGTGGATTTCTTCCACCTACCGATCAGTGTAGCCACAAAGGCCGAAGGTTGATACTAAATATTTAATTCTAAATCTCAATCTCAATCTCAATTTCAAGAACACAAGATATCAAAATTAATAGATGCAAAATTGGTTCCTATTGTGGTATTTGTTCAATATAGTGTATTAGATCTTAGTTCTAGGAATGTTGTTCATCAATAAGGGTGATAACCCAATATGTGATCAATTGATAACATCTACGAGCTTGTTCTTTCATGATTCACAAATATGTATATTTCCTCCACTTGTCAATGTGTAATAGAAGTGTAGGCTCAAAGTCTGAAGGTCGATATTTTATTTTATTGAAAGCTCATTTTCCAAAAGGGTTGATGAATTCTTCATCTCAAGAACATTGGATGTCAAAATTAAATGTAATAAAAGTGGTTCATACTATAGTAATTTTGTAATGTGGTGTATTAGATTCTAGTTATGGGAATATTGTCACATCCAAAATTGACAAAATATAATATTAATTGTAATATAGTCAATTTTAAATGTTTCATGGTGGTTGAAATAATAATATACTCACCATCGAGAATGCGTGGAAATAATTGTATATTCTAAATGTATTGTAAAGATTATTTATTAAAATAATTATTTATTTTATCCAAACTAGTACTCCACCATTAAAGAATAAATTGAGACATACCTACTAGAAAATGCATCAATTTTTACAAAAGTATCTCATAGAGAATCAAATTATAATTTATTTTAAAAATAATATTATTGATGGAATCATTTTTCAAACCTATATCTAGAGCCCAAAAATTAGATGATTTAAAGTCTAGTATTTATAGCTAACAAATGTGTTTTAAAACAAACATATATGGTTTCTAATGTCTTCTTGCTTGTTAATTCTAGGCCAATATATAAAATATTTAAACATATTCTTGAATTTTAATTAACGAGAATCATACTTGCATATCATTCAATGAGTCAAAACATGTTAAGGTTTGTATTAGTAAGCGCGAAACTTATAACAATACATAAGACAACTTTTTTTTAATGATGTGCTTGATAATCCTTTTCTTAATAGGAAATTATTTACATAATTTTTTGGTAATGATGTGTATGAAAATATTATTTAGATATTCAATAGTCCACTAGATGAGGGTAATGGTAGGGAATTAGGGGCTAAAACAGGTTCTTAAGTGGATGTTTTTCTACAAAATGAGAAGCCTCAACTTCTATATTTTATTTGAGATTCCTACACTCAAATTTTGAAGATGCAATAAGAACATAAATTGTAGCATTTTGAATTTAGTTTGTAAACTACTAAGTTTGTTTTAGAATGGTCATGTATAAGTAGGTAAAAGAGATAAAATTTGAAAAATTACTCCTATTTTTATAACATAGTAGAAAATTAGTCATGCGCCCCACAAATTTGGAGCATAGTTTGGTATTTTTGAAATCATTTGGTGAAAGGTTAGATAACATCATCTAGTTTGAGATTTATGTATTTATTATTATTTTAGTGAATATTTTAAAGGATTTTCCAAATAAAATGTACCTAAAAATGATAAATAATATATGATAAACCATGCATCCCTCTAACTACCTCAAAAAAACAAGTTTTTTTTAATGTGTATACAATTAGGCCTAATATGGGATTGTATGCTTTTTTTCATTTGGAAGAATGAAAAAAAAGATATGGAGACAAATATAGACATATATAGTTACAACATATGGCATCATAAAAATACATAATTTAGAATACATATAGAAAGGATCCTTAAAGTAGTCTAAATATTAAAAATATATATATTTTTATAAAGAGGAGAGTTTGCTCGATGTTGTGTCATTTTTTAGGAAATATATCAATTATCTCTCTAGTATTTAATTTATCACTTGGTTGCATGGGATCAAGTGTGCACTCCTAAAAGGATTGGGGGATTGGGCATAAAAGATATTAGAAAAATGAATATGGCCTTAATTGTAAAAATGGGTTGGAGAATGCTATCGGAGGAACAACCATGGATTGAACTCATCAAGGCTAAATATCTTGAGCAATAAACAGTTTTCTCCTTCATGTAGAAAAACTTCCTCGTGGCTCCATTTTCTGGAACAACTTGATTCTTACCAGGAATTTTATCAGGCAAGGGTGTAGATGGAAAGTGGGAAATGGTAGAGACATCAGTTTTTGGGGTGATAATTGGTCTAATCTTAGCCTCAATGATATATTTGGTGCAGCTAAGGAGAGTGTTGAATAGAAATATGGTACTAAGGTCATTGATTACATGGAAATTGATGGAAATAAAAAGAGATGGAAACAACTCTCAGTTGATGGATTTGATTTGAACTATGTGTTGTCCTCTCTTCAGGAGCAACTGGATCTCATCCCCTTGAATCAAGTGGAAGTCAAAGATGAAATTTTATGGAAAAAATCTAGAGATGGGGACTATATGGTTAAATCTGGATATAATTCTTACTTTGAGAATACCCAGAGTGAATTTAATTGGAGCAAAATTTGGATGACTGAGTTAACCCCCAAAATCAACTTTTTCTTTTGGCTTGTCCTAAGAGGAATAATTCTTACTAATGATAACCTGATAAAGAAATGGTTCATAATGCCTAATAGGTGCCACCTATGCAAAAAAGATTATGAAGATATTAAGCACCTTTTTATCCACTATGATTATGCTACCATGATTTGGAACTATGCCTTTTCTAAGTTCAATGTTCTATGGATGGTGCCTAAGGACTTCATCCAATTTTGGATCCAATGGAATCATCATTTTAAGCATTGTGTTGTGAGAAGACTTTGGAAACTGGTCATGCCCCATATTATCTAGAGAATATAGAAACATAGGAATGATATCATTTTCAGAAATAACAAACATCATTGCAAGCTCATCTTTATTAAGATTGGGCATACTATTAAAGATAATATTGGGAGATTCAAACCTCCCAAAAATAAGAAGTATCATGTTGACGAAGAGTACATTCTTTCCAATTGGAAGATTGGAACTGCTAGTTTGCAAATTAGGAATACCTCAAACATTGATAGGTCTTTGATTCATTGGATTCTTCTTGAGAGAAATTGGCATAAACTCAACTTTGATGGTGCCTCCAAGGGTAATCCTAGTTTTGCTACTGGGGGAGGTGTTATTAGAGATCATAAAGGTTGTTTAGTTGTTGTTTATGCTGGTAAAATGGGGATTCAAATGAATCATTATGTTAAAGCCCTAGCTGTTCTATGGGGGCTAAGGATTGCGAAAGATTATGATATACAAAACTTAATTTTGGAAGGGGGTTCTCTTAACATCATCAACCATCTAAATCAAACTTCTCCTCCTAGCTAGACTACCCAGGACTTTATTTTGGAAGCAAGAAATATTTGTCAAAATTTCAAGAATATTATCATTAGACATACCTATAGGGAGGGGAATAAGGTTGTAGACACATTGGCTAATATGGGCATCAATAATAATATTATCATATGGGATGATGAAATTACATCCCTAAGAAGGTTCAAACTAGCATTAATGTGGATAATTATGGGATTACATATGTGGAGTAATAATAATAATGACATGGAGTGGGCCTTGGCGGAGGTGAAAGTTCACACATGTGTGAATTATGCTCCTTATTACAGCCACATTAACATCATTGAACCTCACACAGGTGGGAGGAATTTCAAAAAATGGGACAGACATAAGGAAAAAATAGACTCTGACGAGGGTTTTTAGCAAAAAATTTGTAGGATTAGCAGGAAGAAAAAGAAAATGGGAGGGGCGCCGTGTCATTTGGAGCCATGTTGTGATCCAGCTTAGAAGAATAACGAGGTACTTTAGAACCTCTTGCATAAGGGAGGCATCTCCAATTTCATTGAGTGCATTTAGGGTCATGATTAAAACATTTTGGTTCAATTTGCTATGGATTGGAAGGATAGAAGGGTCAAATATGGTGGCCTCCGTGTTACTATCAACGAGGAGCTGATTGCAGAGGCTATAGGCCTAGAACTGGAGGGATATCATTTTTTTAGTAAAAGGATTGACAGGGTCGCTGAGGCTAAGAAATTCTCCGACGAGGGCGAGGAGATTGATTTTTTTGTTGTGGGCATAAGGGTAAGTTCTATTCTTAGGCTGTATGATGAAGTGATGAATATGATGGTTAGATATATTTCTTTGGAAGGGTGCTATAAAACGGTCCCTGTTAAACACCTTGTCTTTTTAAACCATTTTAGAAGGCATTTTTCGGTCTACTTCCCGCACTACCTACTCAATTCCCTTCAGCACTTTGTTTTGGACTTTCAAAAGCACTCCCATGTTATTCCTTTGCATCAGGGACTTATCTTCCTGTTGCACAATCTTTGTGTCTCCAAGTTCCCTGGATTCTTAATTGTTCCCAGTGATCCACACGCTACCACCTCCTCTACTCCCACTCCCATTCTTGACACCCCTTCCAAATCCAAAACCAAGAACCCCAAAATTTCAAAAACGGATACCCCTCACACTGCCTGGATTCTCAGAAGCACCAAAGAGTTGGAGGTTTCTCAAAACTTGTTTTGTATCAGTAATGCTAGTATTGATATGGCCCTACATCAGGAGGGGAATCATGTGCATCATAGATTGGAGTCTCTGGAGAAAGAGATGAAGAAGCTGAAGAAGGACATTTAGCATATGGAAATGCAGAAAGGAAAAAGAAAAATTGATGAAGATAATGACAATGGAAAGGATCAAATTGCTGATATTTATAAGAAGCTAAACTCTCTGGACAATAGACTGGGGAGAGCTAAATATAGACATGACCAAAACATGGCTATCTTCAAAGCCATAAGTGACTTTTTAGAGCAGCAAGTTCATAGCATTTCCATACTCAGTGGGATCCCTGCAACTATTGGGGGAATGATAAAGAGAGGATTCTAACCATCTCATAGTTGAATGCTTTAGCCCAACGCACATCACCACATTGGCATTGTTCACCTCACTGCAAACGATCTAGTATAGAATTGAAAGAGCATCCAAGAATTAAACTCACTTGGGATGGCAGGAGTCATTTTAGATGTTGACCTTTTGTGGTCTTTTTGCTGTGACTTTGCTGCTTTTTTTGTTGTTTTGTTGTAGTCTTTGTCCTTTTTTGTTTCTTGTTTGTAACTATCTCTTGGGTACTTTTGGAAATAGTGTTCTATCTGGATTTTGATCCTTTTTTGTTTTATCTACATAGTTATAGCAGGTTGTTGATCCCTTTTTGTAACAGGGTATAGTCACTTTAAAACTATTTACCAATAATAAAAAAAAATTATCATTGTGGGAGTTGGATTTTTTCATTTTCAATCAAAAAGACACATTTGTTAGTGTTTGTATAGGTGCAGGACTCAAGCTTGGTAATCCAATCCTCAAAAAATGTGTTTGAATGTTTTCTTAGAAGTAGCAGATAGGCACAAAAATGTGTACACATTATAATGTGTGTGTGTTCATGTTTCTCATTGGCATTTGTGAATTAAATCTAGTCTTTTGTAACATTTTAAAGGTGAAACATTTTTCATTCCTAAAAATAACAACCGATGGTAGTTATATGACTATGCAACTTATTACTAGTTATTTGGTAACTTCCCCAATAACATATGATTGTATTTAGAAACTTCATAATTAAGTAATTCAATGGAAATAAAAGTAATTTCAAGGTTGAATTAAATTCAAATGGCAATAAACTTGAATTAGGTCTTGAATTGATCCCAATAAACCAAAATATAATTTTATATGATGTTATTTAGAACTCATTCATTACAAAATTAACCAAAGTGTTGATAGGTTTAATCAAAGAGGAAATTGGGATCCATTTGATCCCCTTGAATGCATTTTTAGATGTAGGTTGTTATTTAGGGATCAATTGAACCTAATTTCATAATTGAATAAACCAATCACTGAGTTAGTGTAATTAGTAGCAGCACTTGGATGAAATTGAGCCCATGAACTTTATTATGAATATATAAGATGTGATTTGAGGCTTGATTCACACCAATTTCATCATAGATTGAACCATATGATATTTTTTTTAGGTCAATTAGCTCTATTTTCATTATATATTGATCCAATAAGTTGATTAGTGTAATGATTTGCATGATTTACATCAATTTCATAGTAGCATGAGCCATCAATTGATTCATTCACATTGAAAAATATGGGGAATGAGTTCCTTAAACTAATTACAAATTTAAGATGTGGTTTCTAGTTCTTTTAGCCCTCATTTATGTTGGTGTGTGTGACTGTCCAGTCATCATCCACATCACCTAGGTGAGTCATCTCGCCTTGCGAGAGTCATAGGTCTTAGGAAGTCAAATGACAAGTGTCAGATTCTGTCATAGAATCTGACATTGTCATTTGCGTCAATGCGTCATAGGAGTTACATTCCTTATTTGGAGTTGTAACTCCTCTTCTAGTGGCGTCATATGCGTCAGTCAACGTCATATGTGTCAGTCAACGTCATATGCGTCAGTGGCGTCATTGAGTTCTTTCCATGTTTAGGCATGGGGGTTACACAGTACCCCTATTTGTACTTCCTATTTTTCGATCTATGAGAATGAGCAGACCCATTCTTCTTACTTGCACTCTTCTTTCCATTTTTTCGAATCTTGCGTATTGCATTGGCTTGACGTTACCATCAGAGTGCAACTTCATTGTGGTGCATCGCTTTTCGACATTGGTTCTCGTGAATCCCTCTTTCATGGTATCAGAGTTGGTTTTGGTAAACGTGCACTCTTTGTTTCTCAGTTGTTTATTACTTCTGGTTTCTTCTCATTTCCTCGTGTGCAAGTTTTTTTCGATTATCATTTTGGAATTATTGTTCACCTCGTATTGAGGTTTCAGCAGTTGCAAGTTAAGGTATTTGGTTGGTTTTCTTATCAGCTGAGTTCATATTTGGATATTTCTAGATCTTTGTGGCTGTTGTTTCTAGGTTATTTCTTACTGGTTGTGTTCAGATTCAGCTGCAGGGTAAAAGAAGAGCTCGTTTTTTGGCATGGACCTGTGATTACTGGTTGGGATCTTTGTTTTTTCTTCACCGGTGTATACTCAGACTATTCCGAGCTTTTTCCTCATCACTGTGGTTCCTTTCTGTCTCGAAATTACCTCTGCCTGGTCTCAACATTTTTTGTGAGCCTGCTGAAAACCTCTCACGTTTTTTTGCAAACCTCTCATGTTTTTACCTGATCTCTCACATTTTTGGGAGTCTACTCACATTTTTTCGAGCCTTGCTGCATTCCCCAGCTTCAACGTTCAACCTTCTATGACTTCCAAGCGTTTTTAACCTGTTCCAGGCATTTTTTCTATCCTCTGGCTGTTTTTTCAACTGTCCAGGCATTTTTAACCTGTTCCAGGCATTTTTTCTATCCTCTGGCTATTTTTTCAACTGTCTAGGTGTTTTTGCACTTTTCTCAATTATTTTTCTCTCCTTTACTACGTTTTCCTAGCTTCTCTGGCCGTTTTTCCCTGTCCTCAGGTGTTTTCTTTCACCTGGCTGCATTTTTGCACGCTATTCTGGCATTTTTGGACTGTTGAGGCATTTTTTTTGGACTGGTAAGGCGTTTTTACATTCAGCTGACATTTTTTGGAGTGTTCTGGCATTTACTTACAATGGACAGTCACTGCATTATCTATTTTTACCTACCTTTCATCCCCACGTGGCTTTCTCAGTCCGCTGCCAAGTAATATCTCTCTAAAAATACGTTTTTTTATTCACTTTTCTTAAAAAAACGTGGTTGCATTCTTTTTATCTTATCACTCTTCTAAAAAACGTGTTGTTTCATTATTTTTAAAAGGTATAAGGTAAAAACATTACATTTTATTGGCATTGTAAGTTTTTTGGCTTGTTTTATTAACCTTCCATCGAGTGTCGAAGACCAAGGGTGAGGTCCGGGATTGGCAGGTGGCTAATCCCCCCTCGCAATACAAATAAACCCTACCTTAAATTCCATGCCATTTCCAACGAGCATACATACGACACCTTTTGCATGCGTTTGGGGAACTTTTTTAATCCGTTTGCAAGCTTATTGGCTTTTTCCTCATCAGTTGCGGGAATTGGTTTTTGATATAACTTTTGACTCGTTGCTTGGTTTTGAGCACTTCTTTAGTCAAAGTTGCATTTTTTTTTGCACTCTAGATGATGGGATCATTAGTTTTGTAAATGCACTAATTTTATCTGTATGCACTAGTTTTGTGATGAAGCCTTAGGTCTTATCTGTATGTCTGTCTCTCCCAACTTTCTCTTCCACATCGAAACTTCCTCAACACCCGATCAAGTGTGGAAAATGCTCGATGATATGTTTGGGAGGCAAGATGACATGAGAGCGCATGATTTTGAGAACGAATTACTAGGGTTAAACCCTAGTGACTTTGAAAACCTACAGGCCTTCTTCTCAAAATTTGTCCGCACTAGAATGCTTCTAAAGGAATGTAATGTGGATAAGAAAGACTCTCAATTGATCTTGTCAATTCTTTCTAAGTTAGGTCCTAAACACTCTATTTTCGTTTCAACTTTTCACGCCACGAAAGCTGCCTTGGGTAGTACTTGGACTATGCCCTCCTTTGACAGTTTTTCGTCCCAACTCATTCGAGAACATGACAAACTCATTCAAATGAGGACTCTAAAATCCAAGTCACATGCCCTTGTGGTGAATAAGGGCAAGAAAAATGAAAAGAAGAAAGAAACTAAGGACCAACCTAAGAAAGAAACCAAGACCAACCAACCCCCAATTAAGCCCATCACTCATACTTCGACTTCTGAGCCTAAAGCAAAGAAGGACAAGTATAAATGCTCCTATTGTAAGAATACTGGCCATGACGAGCATCATTTTTTTCGGAAACAAATTGATCACTTAACTCATTTACTTGAGAAGAATAAAATAAGTGTTCCTGAATCCGTTAAACAAAATGCTCAGAAAGGCGAGTCCTCTAATGCAAAGGAGACAAAAAATGAAAAGAAGAAAGGTAAGGCCCTCTTAGCTAGATCAGCTCCATCATCAACTTGGATTATCAATTCTGGTGCCTCGCACCACATGGCTTCTTCAGAGGTTGAATTCTCTAGCATTGAACCATGTGGCATATCCCAAATCACGTTGGGTGATGACACTCATGTGTCGGTTTCTGGTAGTGGATCGGTAGAGATTGAAGGTGGAACATTTAACCAAGTGTTGAGTGTTCCCAATCTCTCTACCAATCTCCTATCAGTTTACCAAATCACCCACCTTGGTGAAGGAATGAGAGTGGAATTTGGTCCTAACTCAGTGATTATTCGTGAGCTTAACTCTGACTGCACTGTGGCTGAGGGAAAGGTAGATCATCGTTCATGGTTGTATACCTTTTCCCACTTCTCTTTTGATTCGATGCCCAATTCCTTGCTCACTCATGCAAATGAGGTTAGCAAGTTATGGCATGAGCGTTTTGGGCATCTAAATTATCGTTACCTTGAACAATTGAGCCAAAACGAAATGGTCAATGGGCTACCCCGAGTTAAGTTTCTAAGGGTCTTTGTGAGGGTTGTACCCTTGGAAAGCACCTTGAAAAAATATTTGACAAGGGAAAATCCTGGAGAGCTACTCGTCCCTTGGATCTTGTTCATAGTGACATTTCTAGCCCTTTTCCATCTCCTTCTTTTACTAGAGCTCTATATATACTAACCTTCATTGATGAATTTTTGCATTATACTTGGGTATATTTTCTTAAGCTTAAGTTTGAAGTTTTCGAGCATTTTCAAAACTTTAAGGCTCTTGCTGAGAAACAAGCAGAACAGTCTATCAAGGTTGTTCGAACTGACAATGGAGGTGAGTATGTGAGCAACAGGTTTGAGGATTTCTACACTTCTGAGGGGATTGCTTTGCAGCATACAGTTGCTTACAACCCTTCCCAAAATGGAGTTGCAGAAAGAAAGAACCGAACTTTAAAGGAGATGGCTACTTGTATGGTTCACTCGAAATCTCTTCCTCCACAGTATTGGGCTAAAGCCTTGAATTGTGCTTGTTATATTCAGAACCGTTTCCCACACAAGGTAGTAAGAGGGATGACAACACCCTTTGAAGCTTGGTTTGGACACAAGCCTGATGTCGAGCACTTTCGAGTCTTCTGATCCAAGGCTATGGCTTGGATTCCCAAAAAGAAACGCAAGGCATTGGATCCACAATCCAAACCTTGTATCTTTTTCGGGTATCATGATGGCGTGAAGGGATATCGATTGTTGAACCCTACCACCCATGAGATTTATATTGAGAGGAGTGTGAAGTTTGATGAGTCATCCTTGACTTCAATTTCCACTGAGGTCCTTTTGCCCACTGATTCAGATTCTGACTCTTTAGATGATGATGTTGTTGAGAGAGTTCCACCTCTCCTTGCTCCTCCTGATCCTCAAACTTCCGAGTCTTCTGATTCTAACAGTAGTGATGATGAGGACTATGTCCCTTCTCACTCAAATGAAGAATCTTCCGACTCGAAGCCTGAGCTGTCGGGACCTCTTTGGGCTAGGAAAACTTTACAGAGTGCTGGAGATTTAGTTGGAGATCCTTTGAATGAGAGACGTACTCGCTCAGACTTCACTGGACCTCACTCCTTCTTCACCTTTGCTTCTGATCCACCATCTTTCCATGAAGCTTCTGGAATTCCTGAGTGGGATTCTGCCATGGATGAGGAGTATTCCTCACTCATAAAGAATGACACTTGGGATCTTACCCTTCTTTTGAATGGAAGAAAAATTGTTTGGTGTAGGTGGGTATATCGAACAAAGTATGGAGCTGATGGAGAAGTTGAGAAGTATAAAGCATGACTTGTAGCTAAGGGTTTCTCCCAGGTAGCTGGGGTTGATTACTCAAAAACCTTTTCTCTGGTTGCGAAGATGACTTCCATTCAACTGACCCTTGCCATCGCTACCGCTAACAAATGGGAAGTCCACCAGATGGACGTTAAGAGTGTCTTCCTTCATGGGGACCTAGAGGAGGAGATCTATATGGAACAACCTCCGGGTTATGTCCATGATCCATCCCTCGTTTCCAAATTAAAGAAGTCTCTCTACGGCCTTAAACAAGCCCCTCGGGCTTGGTATGCCAAGATGGACTCCTTTTTACTTGCATCAGGGTTCACTCGGTGTCACTCTGACCCAAATGTGTATATTCTGCAACAAGATGACTCCATGCTTATTCTTGTTCTCTATGTTGATGACTTGTTGATCACTGGTAGCTCTTCCTCTATCATTGATTCTGTGAAGATCTCCTTGGCTAAAAAGTTCTCCATGTCTAACTTAGGATTGCTTCATTACTTTCTTGGGATCCAGATTTCACAATCTGACTCAGGAATCATGATCTTGCAGCCTAAGTACTCTCTTGATTTGCTTGCTCGGTTTCACATGCACGACTGCAAGTCCTCACCTACTCCTTTTCTTTTTAGGATTAAGTTGGTTTCTGATTGCTCTTCCCCCTTGGTTGATGGTACCCTTTATCGACAGTTGGTGGGAAGCCTGATCTACCTTACTCACACTCGGCCAGATCTATCGTATGCCGTCGGGATCGTGTCTAGATTTATGTAGGAGCCTCATGAGCTGCACTTAAAAGAAGTAAAGTGGATCCTTCACTATGTTCATGGCACTCACACCGATGGTATTCATTACTTAGGAGGGACTGAGATTGACTTGGTTGGATTTATAGACTCAGATTGGGCCAGTGATCTAGATCATCGGAAGTCTACCTCAGGCTACAGTTTCACTCTTGGTTCAGGTCCTATCAGTTGGTCCGGCAAGAAACAGAACGCCATTGTCATATCATCGACAGAAGTAGAATACAGAGGAGCAGTTAACGTTGCCACAGAAGCTGTTTGGTTACAGGGTATTATGACAGAGTTTGGCATCCACTTTCGGCGGCCTACCACTATCTACTGTGACAACATGAGCACTATCTTGATTTGTAGAAATCCAGTTCAGCATCAGAGGACGAAGCACATTGAGATTCATATGCACTTCATATAGGAGCTGATACATGAAAACATCATTGACATACAGTATGTTTAGACAGCTGATCAGGTTGCAGACATTTTCACCAAGCCCTTCACTGAGGTGAATTTTCTTCACTTACGGTCTCTTCTTGGGGTGAGGTCTGCTACAGCCGCCCATCTTCTTCGGGCCATATAGTCCTCCTTCTTCTCCTCTTCCTCTTTCTAGAAAGATGTTGTTTGTACATGGGCACCTTATCAGGCCTTTAGTTGTCAGGGCCCATTGACACATCTTTCTCAGTTGTCTAAGGGAGTCTTGTTTTTCTCTTCTGACTTACCTTGACCTCTTACTCGGCTTCGATGAAGGGGGGTGTTGGTGTGTGTGACTATCTAGTCATCTTCCACATCACCTAGGTGAGTCATCTTGCCTTGCGAGAGTCATAGGTCTTAGGAAGTCAAATGACAAGTGTCAGATTCTGTCATAGAATCTGACATTTTCATTTGCGTCAATGCGTCATAGGAGTTACATTCCTTATTTGGAATTGTAACTCCTCTTCTAGTGGCATCATATGTGTCAGTCAATGTCATATGCGTCAGTGGCGTCATTGAGTTTTTTCCATGTTTAGGCATGGGGGTTACACAACACCCCTATTTGTACTTCCTATTTTTCGATCTATGAGAATGAGCAGAACCATTCTTCTTACTTGCAATCTTCTTTCCATTGTTTCGAATCTTGTGTATTGCGTTGGCTTGACGTTACCATCGGAGTGCAACTTCGTTATGGTGCATCACTTTTCGACGTCGGTTCTCGCGAATCCCTCTTTCAATTTCATCATAACTTGATCTAATTAATCAATTGGTCTAATCAATAGCCCATTTTAGGCCAAATTGATCCCCAAGAACCTAATTCAAACTATATATGATGTGATTTGGATTCAATTGGTTTAAATTTCATAGTAGAATGAAGCAAAAACAGTTGATGGGTTGAATCAAGGAGCCAATTAGAGTCAATTTGATACCCTTCAACCTAAATATGTTTTCAAATATGATTTGGGGCTTAATTAACCCCCATCACTTCACATATTGAGCTAAGTAATAGTAAGGTCCGATTAGTAACATGTTTGGGATTCATTATGATTGTATATGAAGTAATATGGGAGTCATTTGGCCATAATTTCAATGTATAATGAACAAAATAGTTGAAATGTTCAATCAAAGATCCAATTAAGGTCCATTAGGCTAATAAATCAATGAAAGAATGAATTGGGGTCCAATTTTTGCCAATCAATCAATTGGTGGAATCATTAGCATATTTTGAGCTAAATTAAGCCCTATAAATGAGATTATAATTGGGGTATGATGTGATTTGGGACTTAATTAGTCCCAAAATCATCGTCGAATGAATTAAAAACTTGATAAATTCAAACAATGACATAATAAGTGGGATTTTATACGGGATTTCAACCTAATTACAATTTTGTGATGTTATTTGGGGCTCAATTAACCCCCACTTCATCACAGATTGATCCTATCAATGTAAATCTAACTATGAGGTGCTCATCATATTCTTAGAACACATGGAGTCAACCCTATGAAAGAGATTTATTAAATATTTTAAGAAGCATAGAAACATCGTATTAAAAGTGTCAAATCCATTTTAATGAAAGTGTACACAATTTATCATAATGTGTACACATTACATAAAAATGTTAAACTATCCACTTTCCAATGTCATCATTATATCCTTTGCAAGAATCTTGTCCACACATTTTCATGTTTCGCTTCCTTTTGCACAGTAATGCTCTATTTTTTAATTGTTTTAAGTTGTTCCTAGCCACAATAGTTATTTTTGACTCATCATGGATGACAAAAAATGTACTGAAAGTAAGAAAAAGTTGAAGAAAATGGTAAAGTCAAGCTTAAAAAAAAAAAGGTCTAGCTTCGAAAGAAATAGGTCTAGCTCCAAACCAAATATGTATAGCTCTAAACCAAATGCGTCTAGCTCTGAACCAAATGTGTCTAACTCTGGACCAAATAGGAGTAACTCTTGACCAAATACATCTATCTTTAGGCCAAAATTTTCTATCTCATGATGAATAGAATGGGAGTTCCGGACCAAATGTCAATAACTCCAAACAAATTTTTCATATCTTTGGACGAATTAGGCTTAGATAACGAGATGGGTGAGATGGGGAAATGGGATTGATTAGAAGGCAAGCTCAATTGGGGTTTGGTCTGAATTTTTACAAAATTGATGTTATTAAAGTTTTTAACTCATCTTGGACGAGTGGCTCAATAACTAAATTTTTTGTGCCCATTGTTATTTCAATTTGAAGTTGATGGTGTTTATGAGGTATGATGTACATATGCTGGATGCTCCTTGAATTATAATTTTCAATAGGATAATGATATCATTCTAATAAATTTGGACAAGGTTAATGTAAAATGCAAGGTGTTTGGAAAAACTAAGATTTAAAAATCAAGATGTGGCATTTAATGGCTTGTTTGATTCAACTTTATAAATGAGTTGAAAATGTGTTGCGACATAGGGGTAAAACACCATTTCTACATTTATGTTTGAAATGAAATTCATGATAGCCAAGTATGTCCAGTTCACTCATTGATATATCGTTGTTGGGATGGAGGTAAGTTAAGACCTAACAGTCAAAACATTCCTTTGATGTTATAGCTCATCCAAGGTAATAAATAGGGAACACTTCAGTTTGAAGATAATAATTCGGTTGATATTTTTAAAATTATGATTCTATTTATTTATTGTGGTGATCTATATTTATTTGAGATCTATTAATTTGGTTGCGGTGGTATGTGTCATGATCTCAAGAGGTAGAGATGTTATGTTAGCATATCCACCACCAAATTGAAATGAAAATGAAAAGGTTGGAGTGTTCATCTCATGTTTGAGTGGGAGCATAAAAAAGTGACATTTAGAGGCTCATTAGCATCATCGTCTATCGTCATTAGCAAACTATGATTAACTATTCAAAAATTGCATTCAAAATCAGTGGTATGTGAAATCGAGTAACATGAGGAAAGTGGGTGAGCAACTGGATTCCATGTTGCAATTTGTGACACTTGTCATGATCGGGGGAAAGTTAAGTCTGAAAAACTTAAGCCCCTAATCATCTTGATTGCATTGATTTCCACCACATGGCATCTTGCAATGTTTGGAGGCTTGAGAAAAGGTTCGAAGATTTACGGGGCATGAGAAAACCAACTAAGGCAACTTTTTGATAATCTAAGAAAATAATTGAATTTAGTTTAATTGGTCGAGTCCTAGTTGTTAATTGATTACCACATGCCCAAATTTTTCTCCAATAAATTTGATGGTATTCTCCTAAAAAAGGAAAATGGAGGTCTCTAGGTACCCCAAGAGAAAAATATGGTAAAATTGAGTAAGTCCCTTTTGACCAAACTTGCATGAACCTAAAGATACCCTCTACAAGGAACCTAGACAAGTTTAAAACCATCAAGGTGTCCAAAATACTTGTAAAACCTTGATCAAAAGCCTTCAAGGTAAGAAATGGTAACCAATTGCCTAAAATGAAGTATGGTGCTCATTTTAGGAAGAAGACCAATATAGTTTGTGATTCCCAAGACGACCTTATAACATTAGGGAAGATCATTTCCCAAGCTTAGTTGGGTAAATGAGAGAAATCATGTAGGGGAGAGGAACATAACTACAATGTCATACAAAAATTTAGTTCTTATTATGACACGAATATTACACAACAACAATTAGTGACTATCTTACAACCATGCTTATTTATTTATTTTGTTTTTTGGAAAATATTCAAAGAAAAATGTTATATCTATAATAAAAATCAAGATAGAAAAATGAAATTAAATGAATAATGTGCAAACCATAATAAAATTTATGATGTTAGATTCAAAAACATAAGCTTAACCTAATACCAAAATTTCTCACTGTGGTTGCCATAATGTACGCCAAGATATGAGCTACCCTAGATATAGTGTTGGAGATATAAAATAAATAAATCTTCAATCATGTTACAATTAAAGATGATATTATATTACCATTGTATGCATGACAGGAAATCATGAGGTTATTTCCATGAAATAACCAAGGTACAAATCTTTGATGCAAATATGCAATAACAAAACTAGTGAAAAATGCAATCACGGTTTGAAGATTGTAGTTGGTTATTTCAAAGGTTTCATTATAATAAATGAAGGATAAGAATGAGAGGACGGTGATTAACTTTTTGTATTACTGTGCATAAGAGCATAAAGTAGCTCCCAATGAGCTAAAAATTGTGAATTAAAGAGTAAGAGGCCCTGTTATGATGAACAATAGAGAAATGTCCGAAATAAAGTTCTCACAAGATATGTCATAGTCGTTTATTTTATGTGCGGATGTCCATAAAGTATCATATCATTTTTTATGAAATCTCATTAGGGAGTAGTGACGTAATTTTAGGATAATCCTATCCCTCATAAGATCTGTCATTGCCTCATAATCTCTTTATGAAACTGTGTTTAATTTTAAAATATAATGTTGTATTTAATGTTTGATATTTTTACTACATGTCAACAACATATAGTGTTGAACCTTGAGTATGTTTAAACAATGCACTTTCATTATAAACTACCATCTATATACTTTATTAAACTATATTGTCAATTAAAGGTGTGAGTACATGGATTGTGTCAAAGTAGCATGTTTTCTATACCTAGTATGTTGTTACCTCTTAATCTTACATTTTGGATATTCATTTTGCAATGCATAATGTGAGGAATATAATAAAATTGATTTCATTTTATTATTTTGGAATGATTTCCAATGCATTTCCCACTACAACAATTCAACAATAGATTATGTTGTTACCCCTAATAATGATGACTCAATGCGTTATTCTTACAAACAATACTCGTTATATTTTATCAAATTGCGATGTCAAGGTTTTATGAGCATACAAGATGTATATCAAAGTAGTTTATTGTTCCACGCACTAAATTGTTACCTCAAAAACATGCATTTTCAATGCTTGTTTTGTAATAGATAGTTTGATAACTTTATTCAACCGATTTCATTCAATTATTTTTGAATAATTTCCAATTTATTACCTCCTCCTTCCATTACAAAAATTCAACAACGTATTTTGCTCTCACTCCTAATAACAATGATCCAACACATTACTCTTATAGAAGATACTCAATGTAGTATTTAAAACTACAATGTCAAATCTTAATGTGCCTATAAGATCTATAGCAAAGTATGTTGTTGCTCCACATAATACGTAGTTCCTTCGATAGTCTGTAATTTTTAATATTTGTTTTACACTTCATAATTTATTCAAAGTTGTTTCGTTCAATTATTCTTAATTTTTAATAGATTCATAAAATTGTGCAATGTAAACCAAACATTAAACATGCATGATGTTGAGGTAACAACATATTATGTGGAACAAAAAACTACTTTGATATAGATCATGTACGCACATAAAACTTTAACATCACAATGTTATACAATATAATGTGTATATTTTATAAGAATAACGTGTTTGGTCATCATTTATTAGGGGTAACAACATAATAAATTGTTGAATTGTTGTAATCAAAGTAACAGGGAATGGATTGGAAATTATTCTAAAATAATTGAATGAAAATACTTGGAATACATTCATAACACTATGAAATGAAAAAAAAAAACATAAAAAATGCATTTGTATGAGATAACAATGTATTGTGTGGAATAAACTATTTTGACATAGATCATGTATGCACACCAAAAATTGAATTGGTTTTTTATATAGTACATTGAGTATCTCCTGTAAGATTAACGTTTTGGATCATTGTTATTAGGGGTAACAACGTAATACATTGATGACTTGTTGTACTCTACATATCAAACAATGCAATAGGAATTATTCCAAAATAATTGAATGAAATCAATTTGAATAAATTCATCACACTACGTATTGCAAAAAAAATGTTGAAAATGCATGTTTTCTAGGTAACAACGTAGTACGTGGAGAAAAAACGTACTTTGATATAGCACTCATATGCATACGAAAATTTTGTTAGGTTAATTAATTATGCATTATATAATTAATGTTATTAATCAAATATTGTTGTTATTTGGTTTTATTAACAATATTTTTTTTATTTCTTCACTGGTATAATTGTTATGATTGTTATAACAATTATGCGCTTCCCAGAATGTAATATTGGAAGCTTATTTAATCAGGAATATCGTTGCACCTGTGCAACTTAGTTTCTTGTTTGTATTCAGTTGTATAATACCTATAAGTATTGTAGCTCATTCATATGTAATTTTGTTGATAGCGTTTAATATGATTTCATCAGGATTCTGCCCCTGTGCTCAATCTACATTTGGTACCAAAGAGAATTGTAGATCCTAGGAAGGTTGGAGGAAGATTGTAGAGGAAGAACAATCTTGGAGAATAAATCTACTTATTTAGAGAGCCTGTGCCGCCTCCAACAACTTCCCACATCTCCCTGCAGTCACACAACCTCCTATGTGAAATCCAGGTAAAGATAAAGTAAATTTTTTTGCCTTGGTGGTGCCTTATGCACCAGGAAAATTGGTTTCCTGGAATTTATAATTAAAAAAATTCTCCATCAAGGGTTTTTTCTTTAAATTATTTTAGTTATAGATAATTTATCTGTACTATCAAATTTGGAGGAATGTGTTGTTTTTCTATAGTGAGTCATGCTCGACGAGCCCCCACCGACTCCTGACTGTGACCAAGCATCTGAACAAGCCCACCATCGACCTTTACATTATGGAGAGTGAGCTACCAAGTTTTCCATTTATAAAGGTTGAGTTATATCACACTCAATGACCAAGCTTCTCACATTGGACGTGCTGCAGATTTAAAAGACCATCATTATGAGCCATTTTGCAAAAGATATTAAGGGCAAACCAAGTCTACATGGACTGAGCTAAGGTGTTTTGGCTACCATTTGGACCTAGCCGTCCATACAAGCCCACGCAGTGACTTGCACACACCAAGCAAACATTAGTCATGCTCCCACAATCCTACAACAAACAAACTCCTCCACGCACGTGACCTGCACAAACACACAATGAACAATTCAAGCACCGTGGTTATCAATCCAAAAAGAGAGGATTAAAATCATAGGCGATAAGATCAATAGTGAAGAAAGGAGATCATCCACGAACTACCCAAGACCCTGCGTCATTTCAAAGTCCTACACAAGGCAAATCAAATCAGTCAAAGAAATAGTTAAAAAGAAACAATGAAGGTGGTTAGCAAAATACGGTGGATATAAACAAAAGTAGAAAAAAAAGAAGCAAATACATGCAACTTAAACATTGGTGGAATAGAAAATAATAGAGCGGTGTCTATGAAAGGCAAACAAAATAAAAAACAAAGGCATTTCAGATGGCGAATAAGACAAGGAGAATTCCTAGATCCTACCACACAAGGAAAAAATATCACACTAGGCCTCCATGCATGTAGGCCACGTGGGAGATGTGCCACGTCATTTTTCCTAAAATGTAAGTTGACTTTTCACATTGAATTTAAATAAAATTTGTTCATTTTCATATACCAAGTGCACATAGTGCCTAGTTGGAAAAGTGGAACAACTTGGGTGGGTGAGGTGCAAGGTTAAAAACCCACCACCAACACAAAAAATTGAATTTTGAAATTTAGCAGCCAAAACAAAGAAATCGCTACAGTTAGAGGTGAATTTGGTGGAAAAACCACCTCTAAACAACTTAGTTTCAGCTAAAAAACCTTCTAAATATTTAGCGAGAAAAACCCTAATTTAGGGAATTTTTTTTCTCTTCTATTAGGCCTATTTTTTTTATTTCGGGCAATATTTGCAAAAGGAAGAATGTCCAAAAAATTCATTTTGGGTCACTTTTAATGCATTTTTGCATTGAGGGTTGTATTGGGCTTCAGAGGCCACCAGGGCCCGCAAAACAATTTTTTTTTCTACCATTCAATTTTTTCTAAATTTTATAATGTAATTATATGCTTCAATATATTGTACTAATTTACAGGTTGTCATAGTCAACCAAAAATATTGTAACTGATCTAAAATTGGCATAAGGTTGTAATCAAAAATAATAAAAAATTGGTTCTAAAACACTCGCGAGATCCTTGATCTCATTCGCAGCGTTAGGTATATATGGTGCCTCTAGGAAGCACTTTCGGGTAAAGTCACTGCACGACTACTATTGCACTTAACACCTAATATAGTTTCAATACCATCGTCTGGGCATCAACCCTTTAAATCAATGGGGAATAATAATGTCATAGTGCACACACTATGAGCCATCCCATCCATCTGTGAATGATTGCATGACATAAATCCAAATTGACAAATTATCCAAGTATATAGCGAAGTTATGCACGTGTATGAGGATATTTCTTTAAGACGGTGTCAATAATCACACATAGACCCCTTTTAGTACTGTCTTGGTACCACCAACTGAATTCTTTCACATATGTTAATGCCTCTTTCACATGTACTACTGGGTATATAGAAAGGGAAATCTTCTTCCACGTACTGTCGGGTATATCGGAAGGGCGCGTATATAGAAAGGTTCGGTATATCATACTGACGGTATATAGATTGGGAGACCTTATACCTGGAGTGATAAGAGCCAAACCCTGTCAGTGATTTCTATAAAATGGGAACCAATGCCCCCAAATTTTTTCTTCCTAGATTCACAACTACTCAAAGGAAACAACTATGTTGCATGGAAGACTAAAATCAAGACACAGCTTGAGTTTGAAGAGATCTGGCCTGTTGTGAATTGGTACTATCCGACTAGATCAACTACTGATACAACACAACAGTGACAGTTTGATAGAGCAGATCAGAAATCCAAACTCATCATCTTGTTTGGAGTGTCTGACGATGTGCAACCCCACATTTTTGATGCCACAACAGCTAAAGAAGTGTGGGATAAATTGAGCACAGTGTACGAGGCCAAAAATAAGAATTCTATACTAAATTTGCAGAGTCAGTTTACACACATTGAAGTTCAAGCATAGAATGAGAAAATTGAAGCTTTCTTAAGAAGATTTGCAGAGTTGAGGGATTCACTTCTAACCCTAGGAGAAGCGGTCACAAATGATGCTCTCGTTCCCATTGTTTTGAGAGCACTCCCCTCTTCTTACCACATTTTTGTCACAACATTAAACGTGTCAGATATGACAGTTAGTTTTGACAAATTGGTAAACCTACTGCAACAAGAGGAAGCCATGCATAATAAGGATGATGAAGAGGAGTGGGCACTTTCTTCACATCAAAAATGGAAAGGAAAAGGTAAAGGAAAACCTAATTCCTATCAAAAGTTCCAAAATCAAAATCAGTATCAAGGGGACAAACAATAGAAGAAGCAATGTCCAATCTATAAAAGAGGACATGACCTAAAAGATTATTGGTATAATACTTACAAGAAAGGTTCATCAAGCAACTCTGGACCTCAACAAAAACAATATTACAAGGGAAATTCTAACCAAAATCAAGGGCAGAAAAAGGGGAATTGGAAAAGAAGACCCCATCAGCAAGGTAATATTGTTGAGCAAGAAGAACATTCAGATAATGAAGACTAATTGTACACTACTCAATCAAGTGAACCATCCATATCATCTAGTGATGTCTGGTATGTTGATTCGGGAGCCACTCAACACATGACCGGCCACAGAGACTAGTTTACCTCAATGAGGGACACGCCTTTGAAAAACCATGTTTCATTGGGTGATGATTCTTCATATTCAGTTCAGGGGATTGGGAACATTTCTCTACCCCTTGGTTCACACAACTGTAGACTATCAGATGTCTTATATGTCCCTGGGTTAACAAAAAATCTACTTTCAGTTAGTCAAATCCTAGATCACAACCTAAAGATTGACTTTGATAGTCATTCTGGCAAGAAAACATGTTTGATTCGAGAGAAATCAAGAGGCTAAAAAATAGTTACAAAAGCCTCTAATGTGGGACACATGTTCTAGCTTGATTTTGTTCACAGAGATGATCAAACACTTGTGGCTAAGAACTCCACCTCAACACAGTTCTGACATCAAATACTTAGTCATGTAAGTTTCAAGTATCTCGAGACACTTTTCCATCGTAATATGGTACATGGGCTACCATCTCTTCAGAAGGATAAAGACAAGTGTCCTCACTGCCTCGTAGGAAAACAACACAGAGATTCATTCCAGAAGAGTACATTTATAGCTCGTGGAAAACTTGACCTGGTTCATACCGATCTTTGCAGTCTGATGCAACCAAGTCATTCTGGGTTCCAATATTTCATGCTTTGTGTTGACGACTATTCAAGGAAAATGTGGATTTTTTGTCTTCGCAAGAAAAGTGAAGTCTTTTGAAACTTTCAAGACAGTTTAAAGTATCATATTGAGAATGAAACTGGTCATCACATCAGAACTCTCTACTCAGATCAAGGGGGGAATTCACTAGTGATGAGTTTAGAGACTACCTACAAACTCATAGAATTCATCGACAAATGCCTGCTCCACACACACCACAACAAAATGGTGTTGTCGAGAGAATAAATCGTACTATCATGGAAATGGTACGATGCATGATCGATGAATCTAGACTTACAAAGACATTCTAGGTAGAAGCAACAAATATAATAGTGTATTTGTTGAACAAAGTGCCCACGGTTGCTCTTAACGGAGTAACACCACAAGAATCATGGTCAAAATGGAAACCATCTATTGCACACTTCAAAGTATTCGGGTGCAAAGCAAGCATGCACGTACCTAAGAAGAATAGAAATAAATTGGACATGAATTCACATAAAATCATCTTCATTGGGTACAATGAAGAAACTCTTGGGTACAATATGATGGATCCAAAGACTAGAAAAGTCTACACTAGTAGAGATGTTGAGTTTTTTGAGAAGAAGGAAGCAGAGTCTCCTCCTCTCGACTCACCAGATGTAGATTTTTCTCCAGTTGTAAAAATTGAAGTTGATGTTCCCTCAAATGATGAAAGCAATGATGGGGATGATGGTTTTGATCAGATAGAACCATGACCAATGGGAGTAGTTCAACATATGCCCAAGTGGTGTACTAGCACATTACGAGATGCAAGAATGGATGCTCCACCAGATACATCCACCCCTGGACCACAAACTCACAGTAAAGCAAGAGAAGAAGTTAACTTTGCTTTGATAAGTAGAGCAATTGAGCCTAATGAGCCCTCTATAGTCGAGGAAGCCCTACAGTCAAAATCTTGGAAAGATACCGTGGATTCTAAATATCAATCAGTGATGAAAAATAAGACTTGGTAGCTTGTCGATCTTCCACCAGGGAAGAAACCCATTCGATGTAGATGGATATTTAAAACAAAGTACAAAGCAGATGGGACAGTGGAAAATTATAAAGTGAGACTAGTAGCAAAGGGGTATGCACAAAGAGAAGGCATAGAATACGAGGAGACATTTTCTCCCACAACTAAGATCAAAAAAATAAGAATGATCTTTTCTCTAGCTGCACAGTTTGGCTAGAAATTCCACCATATGGATGTAAAAGTACCTTCCTAAATGGAGATTTACAAGAAGAAGTCTACATGACTCAACCTGAGGGATATATAGTAACTGGTCAAGAACTAAAGGTATGTAGACTCAGGAAATATCTGTATGGCCTTAAACAGAAACCCTAGGCATGGTACATCAAGATTGATGAGCATCTTGTAAAACATGGATTTTTTAGAAATCCATATGATCCCAATATCTACGTCAAAGAGTAAGGAGGGGAGATTGTGATTTTTGTTTTCTATGTCGATGATCTAGTCATCACTGGCAGTTCAATGAAGATGATCAATGAAATGAAGAAAGATCTTAACTGATCGTTTGACATGACCGATCTTGGGTTGATACACTATTATCTTAGATTGGAATTATGGAAGAAAGAGAATCACATTGTTTTTTCTCAGATGAAATATACCAAGACAACACTCAAGAAATTCAGGATGATGGATTGCACACCAATTGCTACACCTATGGAGAATAGATTACAGTTATCTCATTCAGATCCATCCCCTGAGGTAAGTGCCACTCTCTATCGACATCTAATTGGGAGTCTCATTTACCTGACCTACACTAGACCAGATATCAGCTTTGGAGTGAGATATTTATCCAGGTTCATGCAAGAACCCAAAGTTTGTCATTGGAAAGCATCAAGGCACATTTTAAGATATCTCAAAGGATTAGTGGATCTTGGTCTAGACTACAAGAAGAATGAAAACTTCTTCTTGATTGGATATTCGGATTTAGATCATGCTGGTAACATTGATGATAAAAAATCCACTTATGGATTTGTATTCTTTATGGGATCTGGGACTAATATCATGAGGAATAAAAGAAACAACACTTCGTTTCTCGCTCTTCCACATAAGATGAGTATCGTTTTGTAGGAGAAGCTTTCTGTGAAGCGATATGGCTACATTGCATACTTGAAAGAGTTGGAATACCACATGACAAATCAACCACCATGTATGTTGATAATGAAGGTGTTCTCAAAATTGTTCGCAATGTAGTGGGTCAAGTAGTTGATGGATGTGACATGGTCTTAGGTTCATTTCATATGCGAGCATCCGTAGGTCTGAAGTCTCATACATCTCAACCTGAATTGTTTGCAACAGTTGAATGAGAAGATATCATTCACGAATTCACTTGCACATGTCAATTTCAGAGTCGTTTAGAGAGTTCCTCCATCCTACCTCCCATGGTCGACAATGCACGATCTAAGGGGGGGCAATGACTAATGTTATCATAATTCTTCATTATAGTAATTAATTATTGAATTAATATTATAACACTTAAATATTGTTGTTACCTAGTCCTAGCTGAACTACTCGTACACACTTTACATCACGCCTCATAGTTTCTACTGATTGTCATACACACCATTATAGGCCCATTCCTAGGACACTTACTACATCTAGATGTAGATCACCACCTCATTTTATTCCATATAGGTGTCCATCACCACCGTGTTTCGCTTCACATAGGTATCCATCACCTATGCATTTTGTAACACCAAGGTTCCCACAGTACACTCATCCATCACATACATATAAATTTCATTCGCTGGCACAACATCTATCTTATATACCACCACTCTTAGAGTATGGTCACATGCCTTCATCACCACCATCATTGGATAGAGGACCCTCATATTTTAATTTTATCGGATAGCCCCCTCATCACCACATACTTGGGGGGAATTATGTTTATTTATTTCACCCCCTAGCATTGACATAGATATACCATTCCCCCCTTACACACCTAAATTTTCGAATACAAACATTCAAACACTTTAGCATCCTCATTTCCCTATAACAAATTCTTGTGCTATGAATATTCACACTTGAATGTTTAAGAGGGAATCCTATACATCATGAACTTTCACACACTCCATAATCAATAATACACATCATATATCTTGACACTAACATCTTACATACAGTACATCCTAGGATAGTCTGTACATCTATAATGTCATTACATAAGCATTTACACATGGTTACCATAGTCTACGCATCTTGCATTTCCTTCTAGTGAAATCCTACAATAGAACACTACACATTTCAAAACACAATCCCATATGTAGATTTCTCATCCCCACAGTCTACTTACAACTATCTACTCTTTCTACACATTGCACTCATTTACATAACATAATTTATTCATATGTTATTGATTGTACATAAACAAAGTTTCAACCTCGACCATGATACATTTCAGATACCCATTGGCTTTTACAAGTGATGGTGAAAATTTCAGATAGGTTCTTAAGGGAAATCACACAGTTTTACTATGAGAGTGCTCCAATTAAGCTCTCCATTAGGTCTGAAACAACTCAGTCGTGGATTCATCTTGTCATACAACATGAAATGACATGAACACCAATGGATTATAATTAGAGGAACTCTCGCAGTCTATACCTATCAAATTTGGGCCAATTTCTAGTTCCATAAACATGCATGATACAACAATTTTCCTCTAATTCAACCCTAGATTCAGGGTTTCTCCCAGCCCTAAGAAGGATAAAAATCAATATCTTGAGCAAATATTGGTTTCACAACCTAAATCCAACTATCTACAACTCTGTATAATCATTCACTAACTTTTTCCTTTAGGTCTTGCTCAGGTGATAATACACAATTTGTCCCCAAGTATAAGCTTTTGTCACGTATCTTCTATCATGCACATAACTCATGTTAATTGAATTTCTAGTTGTGATCATGCAAATATACATTTGTTTCAAAGCAAACAGTGATGCTCAAAACACATTACCTAGTACCAAAGACAGTGGCTCCTGGGGGCATTCATTCTAAGAAGAGAACACAAGAAAAATCTTTATTTTGTCTTACTCAAACACTACTTCAAAGTTTATACACGCTCTTACATAGCTTTTTGGTATTCCTCTAGATGATTCATGAAGTCATTACTTCTATGCCTCTCTATCTCTCTCTCACTCTGCCACACACACTCCCCCTTCTACCTTAATCACACCTTCTATATCCTTTCCATGTACGTATGAATAGTTCTTAATGCTTTTCTTGATAGGTGTGAATGCTATCTTTCCTTAACTGATACACAAACATAGGTTTCTTGATAAGATAGAAGACCTACGTCTTCTCAACATATTTTCCCAACAAAGAATATGCTTGATTTACACCTTCTCAACATAGGATTCTCCTCTTATCAAGATGTTGATGATGTTTGCTACATGTACACGAGGATAAACTTGTTTTTACTATCCACTTGTTTACTATTGACCATTCTACCAAGAAAACCTTTCCCTACATGGCATAGTTTAGTACAATGGTTGGTCCTCTTTTATTGGGCCACATGTTCCTTCAGTGACATATACATGAACCCAAAATTAATATCATGGAAGACATCTGGGTGAATTCCATCAGATCATATTAAGTTACCACACTACACCACACGGTATACTATTTACAATGAGATTTACATAGCCATTATGGGGCTCCTGAACCAGGACTTGGGTCACTTAGATAAACAGATGGCCTGCGAAAATTAGTGACACATTGATAAAAGAGGAGCCAATACAATAGAAAAGGTTTCCCCCAAAGGAATTTGAGTAGGACCTGGTGAGACAAGGGAGGTTGAAGTTATTTGACATTGAGACAAAGGCTTTTAACAATGAAAGGATAGTCTATTTAGCACTCTTAAATTTACACATTGGAAAGGAGTAGTGTAAGAGATGTTCGACATTAACACATTAGGAGGAACAATAACATGCAGTAGAGTGTTTCCCTACAACAGGAAAGTAAAAAAGGAAAATTTGGAGGATGACATCAGAAAGTTTCTCCCTACACTTTTTGTATTACATTGGTAGTGTAGATCACCCAATGAGAAATTACGTGCATCAATATCAGATTTAGGTAGATCTCAATAAATAAGGTGCACTCTTTCCTCATCACAGGAAAGTAGGTGCATAAAAAATGTTACTTTAAAGACACTTTCAACATTTTAACATAAGGCCCACAACCATGATTTTTATATATATACATGAATATTTTACTAAGAAATGAGTCTTCTCTTTTGCAGAGTCCATCCCTATGGGAATCAAGTAGTCACAACATAGAAGAGAAAACATTACGTCACAATTCGACACCAGATAATGACGTATATTTTGTCATCAGTAATGTGTTGGATCACTAATGTTATCCACCCTAACAATGTTTTCATCATATGTTGACACTTTTGTAATCTTTATTCTCCAGGGATTCCATTGGAAATTATTATCAAAAATATTTGAATAAAATAATCTTTGAATAGATTCATAACACTATACATGGTGATCAAAACAAACATTAAAAATACTTTATGTTACATCGAGTATTCTACTCACCAATTTATTAAAGTGGGGTAACAAGTATAGACACAAAATCATGTGCTTTGGGTAATTATATAGTCTCAATTTCATAATACTTTTTATATGATTCCTAAGTAAGAAAAGTACTAATTAAACACATGTCTTTGGACACCTTTCTTTGATTTATGACTTTTGCTTTCAATCTTACACTCTTCACTTTCTCATTCTGTCTTTTCACCTTTTAGAATTTGTCATTTTTAGACATTAGTTGCCTAACCAAGATGCCAACACCAGGTGCCCTTGTCTCCTTTGGGTGCCCTAGTCCTCTTTGTAGTTGGGTCACACTTTCTGGGTCCTTTCTATCCAGTTTGACCAACTTATCTTTGTTGGTAGTTGGCCTTTTTAGGGTTGATTATAAAATTCAAGCAGAAGTAATTATATAAATATAAAGTTATGTGATCATATTAAGGGACCAAACACTAATCATACACTATTTCCACTTAAGGTTGAATCCATTAAAGGAATATATAGCTCCATTTGCATCCATATAGTTCCATCACAAGGGACAAAGGATGGTTCATCTGCATCACACTTCATAGGAGGGGAGTCTATTGTTTCCATGCACACATTTTTTACATTATACATATAGCTACTTACTTGCTACTCATAAAGTGTAACACACCCAAGAGACAACCTAGGGCATAATTCCACACACACACACGCGCGTGCGCACACACACACACACAACTACATTGGGCCTGAGACTGTAGTGCAACACTCAGTGATAAGTCCATCATTTTGGAAGTTGAGGACGGTCTGAACCCATTTATTTGCATCTTTATTTTTTTAGGGTTTGATGTTTTATTTGGGGTTTTGTAGGTGATTCATTCATTCTAGATCTAAAGTTAGACATTCGACGATAATTGCAGTAGACATACACACGACAAAAGGTGAAAAGTAATTGTGAACCTCTAGCGACACCTCAAAAGAGGTTTTCTAAGCATCTACACAGACCAGGGCACTTAGAATCCAGACCAAGGCACCCATGAGCGCCCCTATCCTTCTCCAAAATCCCACATGTTCATTCACACTATGTTTATGATCTAATTGATGAAATTTTCATATCTAAGTCTCTCTCTGATTTTAACGAAACCATTGATAGTCATGAGTCTACTATTCTACATATAGTTGAGTGTGAATCTCCTACTCCATTGTCACCATCTTCTAAGGTTATATCCACCAATATGCATGACTCACCTCTATCTATTAGTTCATCCTCTCCTATCACTCTATCTCATCCATCTCATCCATCACGTCATGTTACTACTTCACATTGGTTTCCACAGCCCTTGGCATTCATACATCCCACTACTGCTCCATATGACATTCAATTTGGCTCATACGCTCATGTTGCTTCCATCCCACATGCTTCCACCGATTCATGTTGCCTTGGTCTCTGGTAGGTGAATATTATCACCTCACTCCCCAATGACACACTCATGTTCTTACGGTTCTTGCATGACTGTTGAGGGATCTAAAAATAATAATAACCTTTCTTCACGTGCTCTATCATTTCATTTAGAAAATTCTATCGAATCATTTCCCAATGACACACTATTGCATTACATGGTTCATTCTTGACTACTGAGGAGTTTTATTTAAATGAACCTCATCATCTATAAGCTAGGGGGCATCACTTATATTCCCCCTATCTTCATCTCACTACCATATGCTTCATTTACTGTAACGACTATATCATACTTTTACATGACGATTGATCATCCATCATAATATCATATTACAACATCATATATTATCATCTACATTATATGATCATCATATTACACATTACTCAACAACTATGCATTACAAATCAATTCAAAAAATATGAATAACACTTAACACAGCATGCATCATCTATAGAAACAATAATCACATACATCATCACCACATCATTAAATCAATGCGTAACGAATATAATCATCATATGTTAATAACTTTGTCCATGTATCAATTAAAGTTACAAAACATCGCATCACTCGGGGGCAACTCCCCTACATCAAATACATATACCTGAATCATATCTCATCATTGTTGTCACTATCTGGTAATAGAAGTGCTCTAGAACTAGAAGCCTCACCACTAACTTGACGCCTCTGATTGTAACCCCTATACCTCTCCACCTTCCTACATAATAGTTTGTTCTCCGTAGAATGCTCCGTAAAGTGACTCTATAACACAAGGAATTGTGCAAACACATCCTGTGCTAAAGGAATGCCACCCGCCACCTCTTTATCTTGACACGTCTCTTTAAATGCCTCGTCTCTCTCAATCAGTAGCATGGTACACCTTATTGCTACTATGGCCACTGGCTCAAAAAAATGGGCATGCTCATCTGTAATTTCTTCCACAAACTCTAACATTCCTCCACCTGTAAGTATGTCAATCGGCACATTCTGTGTCAATGTATGGATAGATGTGCCACAATCAAGATCCAATACATGTCACCTATAACCAATAACATAACACATTAGATAACCATAACCATCACATAAGCAAGTAACCAATCATACACCATAACTACATAGATACTCATGCTCTGATATTATCGCCACTACATTGTTAGGGGCATGTGCTTGCCCCTCCACACCTTCTTCATGTGGTAATCCTGTTGCATCCACAAAAATGGGAACAAAAACACCCATCGATGTGCTATCTACCATGCATGGTATGCCTTCGTACACCCCGCATCATCTGCATCAATTGGCTCTATGGCCGTAGTGGCTTCATTTGGTCCAGGAGGTACTAGTTTCTCTTTTGTGGGTGTTGATCTAGCTCTAACCCTCTTTGGTGCTCTAATATCCCTAACCCACCCCTATGGCTCTAGGGGCACATACTGAGCCATACTAAATTGTCGAGATATATGCTTCGCCTGAAATAACTCGGTCACACCTGGGAACCGATCCTCTAACCATATAGTCCTTTGTATACATTGTAACTCTACTGCATCCTTTGACGATCCTTCATAATCTCAATATTTCCTCTATATCACTACCTATGGCCCTATCTGATCTATCAAGGCTCTATAAGTATTTGTATCCATCTTTCACCCATGCATACTAACCCTCTCTTATACAACGCTATCAACATGGGCATATTATGAGGCACATGCCCCATCCACGTTATGTGCCCGAGGTCGACACGGTCCATAACCTCCCAATCATTATCTAAAACCCAACCCAATTAAATTACTCGGGTGGTAACCACCACAGAACTCCCCTGAATGGATATCCCTCTACACACCACTACAACAAAAAAAGAATTATAACACTATACATATGCAAAAATAACTACTTACAACATCACTGCACATCAAATTTCATGTTTATATCACTAAAGACAAAAATCAGACTTTCCAGACATGGACAACCAGAAGCAAGACTGGGAGGCCCAGGATCAGGACACCAACACCCATGGGTGCTCTTGTCCCAAAGGCCATTAACACCTTCACTACTCTTTTCCAGGTCCCAAACACCAAGAAAATAATAATAATTTCATAAAAATTCACCAAAAACAACTACTACATTTGCATTTTTCGAAAAAAAAGGTACTTACCAACTCCATTGTCATACGCAGTGCCAAGGTGGTCACTACCATCTCAAATCAGCTAGGTCATGGTGCTCTAACTTGTGGCATCCTTACACACTCAGAGCTCACTCTCACACTCATGTAAAAGAAAAATGAGTTGACTAATCACTTTTTCACTTTAATATTCATAGTCACTTTTCATTATTCACTCTATTATGGTCATACTTCACATGCACTACTCAACTAATACATGTTGCGCGATTTTGCTAATATCTTGATAATTTTTAATTTGATTTCTATCTTGTTTGAAACATTCTCTTCAGAAATCCATCTACTATCATATCATACACACGACACACACAATATTTCTCCTCGACGTTATCTTTTACTCGATCTACACACATTTTTTCATACACTGTCTATTATTGGGCTTACTTTCAGCTTAGTGTTCATTCTCATTATTATTTCCCCTTTCACCACAAGGGGGGCATATGATTGGGTTCATCCTATAATTCCCATTTAACCACAATGCAATCATTCAACACTTCTAAATTCATCATTTTTGAACATTTAATAATGCACCATGCGATTTTTTGTCATTTTCTATCGATTCCCCCTAATGACCTAACTTGGGGGCAAAAAGCGTAAAATATATCTATGAGTAAAATAATCAATCAACCAATAAAATATTTTCAAGTCTGTAACAATCAAAATCATACCATTCAATCAATACAAAACATTCGTCCTCCCAAATGACCTAACTTGGGAGTTACATTCGTTACTTTCCCATATGACCTAACATGGGAAGTTATTCTACATTTCACATTGCTTCTAGATGACCTAACTTGGAAGCCATCATATATTTTGTGTTTACTTCTAGATGACCTAATATGGAAGCCACCATACATATCAGTGACACCCTTGGAGTGGGGGCAAAGAGATGTCATTACCTTCGCTATACTGCTCATATATGGGTCAACACGTTTGATTTAAATCTTTGGATCCAAAATCACTGAAAATTTGATCTATGCCCATCTGCAGTGGCTAGATATTTTGAGGATGTAGTTAAATGTTAGAGAATAATGCACCTTTCTCCCTACACTCTTCCTCTAGTGGCAGGACATCCAAATCCTTTATTTTTTCATACACATGCAATTGGGTTGGGAACTGATCACTCCTTACCCCATCACATCACCATCATACAACATTCAAAATAATCAATCATTCAACATTAAAACCATCACTCTCATTTAGTGCACTTCATAGTGGTTTTAACATCTCTCGCTACGTTTCATGGATCAATATGTTGATCCATGGTTTGTCACGCTATATGTTCACATTTGGCATGCTTTTCTACTTTATCTGAACATTCTTCTACAACATGGGAAGCTCTAGATTTCTCTCAGGTACACATCTCTAACTACTTTATGCTACCGATCTTTCACTCACTGACATAAAATGGGGGAAAATGTAGTAAAAAAAACATGCAGTTACTACTATTATTATACCGCCAAGTATGTTGTTTTATATACGGATCTTACATAAGAAAAGTTTTCACTGATGACCTATTCCATAGTCTAGTCATCTATCTTGTTGGTATTTGTCATTGTTTGTCTTGCACATAGTTCACTCACTCAAATAGTTCTATTTAGGTCTTAGAGAGTCTTATCTATTAGTAATCACTTGATGTCATCACTAGTCTTTGACTAGGGCTCCTAGATAGGGATTAGGGTACCTGGGGTGCCCTAGTCCTAATTTTTAGGCACCCTGGTCCCCGTCACACTTGGTTTAGTTTTAGAAATTTGAGGTCGATCTTTATGGTTTTTCTTCTCATCTCCCTAGGTACTAGTAAGCATGTTGGGTCATTAGTGTCAAAATTTGAACAAGAGATCCCTATATAAACACAACATACATATTACCTTATGTGCGGACTATAAATATAACGGGTTGGCTATCTAAATATAGAAAGGGATTGCATTTGGGCACTATTTTTCATCACACACTGCATAGGAAGGGGAGTATTGATTCTATTCCATCCACCATTTAGCATTTTATCTAGCTACTACCCGATATCTCTACGTCATTGGTGCTAGGGCAACCTAGGCACATTATTGTACACACAAGCACATAGAACTATATTAGGTCTGAGATTTAGTGAAACGCTCAGTCACAAGTCCATCCATTTGGCAGTTGAGGGTAGTCTAACCCCTTCGTTTACATCTTTATTTTTTAGGGTTTGATGCTTTGTGTGGGGTTTTGCAGGTGATTCTTCATTGCAGGTTTGTGGTGACATCAATGAAACAAGTGCGACATTCACCTAACCAAAGGTGAATTACCATGAATACTTAGCAACCATATCAAGATCAAATTTTGAGTTATTTCACAAACTAAGGCACACAAATTTCAGACCAGGGTGCCCATAGGCACCCCTATCCCTCTCCAGGTGCCCTAGCCTGACTAGATCTGCCTCTATTGTTATTTTTCGAATATCATTATGACACTTTTCTCTACTATTTCATCACTTTGTTTTGTCCCAGATCATTGCGAGGTAAGTTCAATTTAGGTAAGTACCTTTCCCTTTCAATTTATTTCATTTTAAATTACTAAATAAATTACTTAGAATTTACATTCCAGTATATTTCATTTATTTACATTGTTGTGCTATTAGATTCTTAATAAAATTCAAATTTTATAGAATCATCGGGGTTAATTATGAAATTCAAGCAAAGGAATCATATAAATATAAATTTATGTGATCATAATAATGGATCAAACACTAAGCATCTATTATCTCCACCTAAGGTTACTATTAGTGTGAAATCACAACACCCATAAATGAGTTATGGATCTACTTTTCTAAGGCAGGGTCATTTGGTGTGATTTGCATAACATTGGATCATTCCCCAAGTGTGGGACTTACAAATGAGAATGATCCTCCAGAGAAGGATGGTTCATCTTCCTAAACTACCTACCACAAGATATTCCAGTGTATGAAAGCTAATATAATCCTAATCTAACTTCCAAGGAGACAAGGAGAGAGAGAGAGAGAAAAAAAAAAACTTAAAAAATAGAGCCTACACTAAAACAGTGATACACTAGCAAAGGAAGCGAGATATTCTATTGAGGGAGAAAGAAACAGAGAAAATGGAGATGAGGGAGGTTAGACAGAAGTGACACAAACTATATCTTCAAATTCACCATTAAACTCCATGAAACACAACATCATGCACCTGTAAATGTGAAATACATGCACAAAAAAAAAATCTGGAAGGGAGAGGCACAGAGAAACAACAAAATGATGCAAAGGGTTGAATAACACCACAAAAACATGTTTTCATTGCTCTAGAAGGTGCATAGACCATTACATTTCTGGAATAGGGGCACACATACATTTTCCAGGCATGGGAAAAGGTTCACTACTCAAAAATGGCATCGAGAAACAAATTTGATAGAGTTTCTCTATGCCCAGAATGTCTCTCCCTTTTCAAAATGATAAGTGTTACAATATATAGAAAGAATAAGAGAGAGAGAAGAGGGAAAAAAAATCAAATCCTGCTTCAACCACCCCGAGATATGCATCAAATCCTACTTTGAAAGCTCAACCACTGAATATCAATGCCTTCTACGAATTCACCCACAATATGTCACTTCTGGTTTCCCAGTGGATTGAATCGAATCAGATCTAGTAGTTGAAGAGATTGGATTCTGTTTTATTGGCCTGGAAGAATATTCTTCATTTTTTACCTACCAGGGCCTGAAAAATGATTTTTAATCCTTTCATGGTGTAGAGGATGTCGAGACACTTCCAACGGTGTCAGATTCGCAATATTTTGAGCCCCGAGTCAAAATATATGCCCCTTCAAAGTTTGTATCGGGTCCGTATAGAAGGATGGGAAAATGGCTTGAAAAATGGGTCCCCTTTGATATGGGACATGTGGCATTCATATTAGAGCAAAAATCGGGCCCGCAGGTCCGTAATTTATCCTTTCCCCTTTTCACAAAACATAAAACTCAGAAAACCCCTGCGGCCCCGAAGCTCCACCTTTTGACTTTGCTTGACCATTTTCCCCTACCTCCATTTCATCCTGAGACACGTGGAGATGTGGAACTTGTTTGAGATTCTATTTTTTCTCGCATAGGGCCGTTTAAACTTTCACAAGCCCCGCCATTCCATTGTAGAGTCTCCCTGTAACCTTGTTTGTCATCCTAGAATGTGAGCTCATGGGTTTGAGTCGCTTCCTTCATAATTTCCTTATGTGTAGGAGTTGTCTTTGTTGGTGTCCATTTTGATCCTATGTTATTTTCCACCCCTTCCCCTTTCTTCTATGTGATCAAAAAATGTTTTTCTTCAATTTTGGTGGTCTGTAAGTTTCTCCATCTAGATTGAATGCTTTAAATGGCTCATAAACTTATTATTTTTCCCTAAATTGAAAGAAAAATACATGGAGGCTCTGTTTTATGCCCTAAATTTCCAAATCCACGGGCCTCTATCATTTTTTCCATTTTTTCCTGGCCTGTGGAGCTCGAATTTACTCGTTTTATACTCATTTTCCCTCAAAAAAATCCTTCTACATGGTCAAAAATTGGCTTGAAACCACTTCCCATGTGTTTTTTGTGGTATGAAGGGTGTAAAAAAAATCCCTTTTTATATGGATGGATGTCCCCATGAGAAAAATTGAATTCAAGCGTCCTTAGAAAATTCTGTGTTTTTTGACGATCGTACGAGTGTCATTTGACCATCAAAATTAAGCTCAAAGGACATATCCTACGTGGCCGCTTCTGGATGGCCAAGGATCGGTGGGGTTTCTTTGAAAAACTTGACATTTTTTGGCTTTGGGAAAAAATTCAACATTACCCCCGCAACTTCGTAGGAGGACACATGTCATGTTTTTATGCCAAGGCAGGATGGAAGACGAGCGGGGAACTTAGGAAAATTTTGTCTTTTTTGCGAAGGGGGAAAAAGGTGTGGAAAATCCCGTGGGTCCGCAATGGATCAAGGGGTGGACACGTGGTGGGTGTAGAAGGAAGTGCGGGCCGGTGGGGGCAAAGGAGAAATTGTTCCCTTTTGTAAAAAGACTTAGAGTAAAAGATTAAGCCATGGGTCCGAATGAAGCAGAGGAAGACACATGGCAGGTAGAGCGGGTCGGCAGAGGTAAAAGAGAATTTTCTCCCTTTTGACAAAAATACTTATTATGGAAATTTGAAGCATTGGCCTGTGAATGCAGAGAACTTAGGCATTTTTTTCCTTTTTTGGACAGGGGGACACATGTCAAGGAAAAAATCGGAGGTGCGGGCTAGTGGAGGAAAAGTTGAAAATTTTCCCTTGGCGAAAAAGGGGTTAAAACATGAAATAAGCCCACAGATTTTTAGTGATAGAGAGAATGACACGTGTCAAGGACAGAAGTGGAGGTGTAGGCCCACAGGGATTAAAGTGAAATTTTTCCAAACTCAAAAAAGGGTCAAAATGCGTAGAATTGAGCCGCAATCCCAATGGGACTCACCATATGCCATGTGTCATCACAAAATTTCAAGGGCGGAGGGGCATAGAAAAAGGTCAATTTTTTTCATTTTTTCAAAAATGTTAAAAGGTCAAAAAGTGATCCCGAATTCATTCCCAATCATAGTTTGACACGTGGAGGGCCCAGATTGAAGGAGAAAGAGAAAATCAATGGTAATTGTACATTCTTCAATTTGGCTTCCATTTTTGCTCCAGGAAGTGTGGAAATGTGAATTTTGCATCAATTTTGATCAAATTTTTGGCAAATTCATGTTGTTTGTGCCTATAAGGACCAATACAAGTCATTTTAGGGATTAATTTGTAGATTTGAGGTGTTTTTAAAATAAATTTTTACTCAGGCCCGTGTAAAACATGAAATATCAAATTATAAAGTTGCAGAATCAAATTTTGGAATGATAAGGATGAAATGAAATGGGTCTGCATGCTTGGAGAATGAAAAATGTGCCTCCACAATGGATAATGATGAAGGATTTGTAATGATTCACCATTTTTAAAACACGTAGCAACTTTGGTTGTAAATTTTTTAAATGTCCCTATCTGTAAATCATGTTGCAATTTTGTAACAAACTTGATGCTGGGCATATTCTTTTCTTAGGAAAGAAGGATCAAATGTAATTGAAAGTTATATAATGCATGTTTTGAGACATGCAAAAGGTCGTAGAAACTTAGAAATTCACGGGAAAATCTGGGAAGAATCCCATTCTCTGAGAAACCACCTGAGAACCATTTCTAATTCCTTTTTGCATCAGATTTGTATCATGTTGAGTTGGTTTCAGTTGTAAAGCCATCAACAAGCTCTGATATTGTTCTTATAACATTCCCCTGCTGATAAATTTGGTCACTCTAGATTATTTTTTATTGTCTCTTGGAAAAATTTGCATGCATTTATGTTTCAGAATGTTTTCAATTTGTGTTTCTTGCTCTTGTTGCAGTCTTGTGTTTAAAATCTCTCTTAATCATACATGGTCTCATTTCTTGTCGATAGTTTGGTGGCATCTGCAGTCTCACATTCAGAAGAGATTTCATCTGATAAAGAGATAAACAGATTTAAAATCACTTTACCTTCCTTGAATTTAGAGATTGTTGTAAACCTTTGGGTGCACCCTAGGTCATGATAAAATAGAAATTTCTGGATGCTTTGTTGATTTATCTGCTTCAAGATTTTGTGGTAGGTTATCAAAGATTGTGTGGAAAAGTGCAGATATGGGCCTCCATTTGGTACACATATCTTGGTTGAAGGAGTACCTTAACCCTTTTGAAGCATTCTCTTATTTAGGTGTTACAAATTTCTTGCAAATGTTCTCAAAGAATTTGGTAGATTCTGGTTAGTCTTGTCTAAAATATCCCACCAAAATTCATTCAAACAAACTAATCCTACCCATACTACCCCTGCATTATATTGTGTGTCAAAAAAATAATTCAATCCATTTACAAAAATGCACAAAGCAAATCAGGATCATACCATGTCTCTAGCAGTCTCAGCCTTGTCTTGAAAGCATTTCCATCATTTAGTAGTGACATCTCTGTTGAGTTTGAATAATGGAAAATTGATCATTTTTTCCCAAGGCCATCTCCATAAAATATGCACAGTATAAGGATATCTCCACCTCCTTCACAAAATAGAGGCTGAAATCTAGGTTCTCTTACCTTGGTTGAAAGGCACAACCTAAAATAGTGAGGATTAGATAAAAAAACCTTTCAAAGTGTTATCCATCTCTCCAAAAATCTGAGTGCTAGTTAGATCACATCCCTGGATACAATATGACATACATCAAGATCTATCTTCCTTCAAGCTTCATGCCATATTTCTGATGTTGCTCAGACTGAAAAGGAGAACAAATTTGGGTACCAACACTTTCTGGGGCCATTGCCAGGGACATTATTTAGTATTTCAGTATTTCAGATCCCTAGTAATACTTCTTGTGTGATTTATGTGCAATTACAAATATGAGTATCATCTTCTGATCAGATTTATAAGATTGGAATGAAGAGTAGAGTTCTGAGTTTGATATTCTCTTAGTTCAATCTGATCCATGTGCATACATATTTGAGATATTTGAATGCATATCAAACCCTGGTAAATTCCCTTGCAAATTTTACATGCAAATACATTGTTGAAGCATCATTTTATAATCATACTTGTAAGGATTAAGTGAAGATATAAGTTTTGCCTACAATTTTACCAGTTTCTAGCAGTTGTTGCACTTCATTAGCATTTGTGGTTGATAAATTCAAGAAAAGGAAGGTCTTTTCTATAAAGTGTGGCAATATTTTCAGTGCTGATAGGTATTTGACAGAGTATTTTAGTGCATTTGCACAACTAGGGTGAAAGTCCTTAATGATGACTCCATGTTATTTTGATCTTGATAAATACCAGTGTCTTACCTTTCTGTCATTTATTTTTATGTTGCTAATCTCTGCAAAACTAGAAGGAAGAAGATATCTCTTCCTTAGAGACTTTGCTAAGAAGTTGTTTATAGATTCAAGAAACTCAGAGTTGGAAGGGAGAAGAGTTTGGAAGGTTGTTAAAGGTCAGACATTAGGAAAATATATATCCATTGGTGAGAGAGATCAGCTTTTGGTAGAGGATTATCACTCTTCTTCAAGTGATTTTGATTCAAGCAATCCTCTCATAAATTTTTTTGCCTCAGCTAGTGAAATTACTTATGCTGTATCGGGTAAGTTCCTTCTCCAATCTACACCTCTGTGTTTCAATTCAAATAAAAATTTCCAAGAAAATCAACACTTAGAGAATACCAGTCTTGTGAATCACATTCTTGAGCCCCAAAGACCTTGCACTCCTCATTAGCTTATGTCACCCCCAAGATCACCTCCACCAAACAATATGGCTCAACCTAGACCTTCATTTGTTTTTAACACCTTTGGTCCTATAGACTTTAGAGGAATGGATGGTTTCCCAAATGTTGTCCCACAAGATGTCAGAAATAGGTTGCAAAAATTTCAAGGTAACAATGCAATAACTGGTGATCAGCATCTCAAACTTTTTGTTAACATGATGGAGGATTTTGAAATAGAGTTTGAAGATGTGTATATTAAATTATTCATTCATACACTAGAGGAGGATGCTAGGGATTGGTACAAGGCTCTACCTGATAATTCAATTGATTCTTGGACTGAGATGAAGAATGCATTTAGGTTGCAATATGGTGACAAGACTGATCCTAGATTTCTCTTTTATGAGTTTGAGAATATCAAGAAGAACCCCAATGAATCAGTCCATGACTTTAACACAAGGTTTAACAAAACTTTGAGAAGGCTTCCTGTTAGTCTGAGGACTTGTGATGAGTCTTGTTTAATCAAATATGTAGATGCATTTGATAAAAAGGCAGCCTATTACCTAAGAGACAAGAACCCTACCAATCGAAGACAAGCTTTCACCATGGAACTTCAAATTGAAAAAAATATCAAAGTAATTGGGAAAGCTCTCAAGAGAGATGGAGTAAAGTTGATAAATCCTGAAAAACCTCAAGCTAGCAAGGGTGTTGATTTAGAAGAGGTTGTGAAAACTTTGGCAGGGGTTGTTAAAGAAATCTCATATAAGTTGGAAAGAGCTGAGAAAGGAATTGGGAAAACTTCACAAGGTTAGCCAAGAGCACAAAACCATGAAATATTTTCCAATCATCCTAGAGGTGATCAAAGGGCAGATGTCTACAAATAGACATCCTCAAGCACGTGAAGGAAGAGTGTTACCTAATCCCCTAACTGTTAGGGTTACTGTTGTTGAATAATTTGTTGATATTGATTGGTGTGATAGGTGTTTTCTACCCCATCCTCCATGTGAAGTGGACCAGCAAGAAGGTGAAGCTAATAATGATGATGGTACTGATGATGATATTTGCATGGTGGGTTGTTCTTCAAGCTCACAAGGAGGAGCAACATCTATTGAAGTAATAAGTGCTAGGACAGTTGTAACCTTTTGGGATTGCATCAAACGGGTACAAGTTTTCTTTCCCCCTCATACTCTTAAAGTTGATGTAGTGCAAGCTTTTGAAATTCATAACAATGACTTTGAATACTTAAGAGATTTGATGATTAATAAGTATGATGGCGGTATTCCTTTAGAGGAAGATAGACCATTGTTGATGAATGTTGTTGTAGCTCAAGAGAAATATTATAACACTAGAAGCAAATTTTTTAAAGGAGTTGGGCCTCAAGCCAAACCTAAAACACCCTTTCTCACAAGCATTCCAAAAGAATCTCCTAGGAGAGAAACACTTGCCAAAAGCTCTGTTGTCCCAAGCAAAAATTAATGTCCTCCTCATGCCCAAGCTGCCAAGAATCCCTTTCCATCAAATGAATATTCTTGTCTCCCTTCCAATGTTTCTTTTCCAAAGAGTGTTCCCTATGACATATCCCAAGTATTGAGCCAAATCAAAGTGAGTGTTCCAATCATTGAGTTGCTTAGAATTCCTGAGCATAAGAAGAGAGCATTTGAATACTTGGGGTTGAAAGAAGAGAAGACTACTCCAAGAAGAAATGTAAATGTGGTTGAGATTCCTCCTCAAATCATTGTTGACCTTGAAACACTACTAGTAGTAGAGGATTTTGGAGAGACACCTGAGGTATATTTGGGGACATCTTTGGTTTATTATAAATTGAATGTTGATCTATTCTTCACAACTTTGATCATAAAGGATAGGCTACTTCACAACTGTATGTTTGATTCTGGTGCATCATTTAATGTCATGCCTCTAGAAGTCATGAAAGATTTGGATATCAAAGTGATAGCACCCTATGGAAAGTGTAAGGCCATGGACTCAAGATAAGTGTCGGTTGTTGGTTGTGTGAAGGGTTTGGTGGTGCAGCTTGCATCTTATCCTGGGAGGAATTTAAAATTAGATGTTGTGATTGTTGATTGCCCTGCAAAATGGGGTATGTTATTGTCAAGAAAGTGGGCTGCAACTGTTGAAGGGAGTGTCCAAATGGATATGTCTTTTTCCACCATTCCCATTGAGGGAAGCCTTGCCAAACTCTATGGAGAAAAGAAAATGTTGCATCTAAGTGAGGACCCAAACAATGCTTCTTATGAAGTATTATTTGTTGATGCTGATGCTGATAATTTTATTGGTTTTACTGATGGAAAAGAACACAAAATGGATCAGTCAAAGTGCCTTGAATAGGTATGTTCCTTTTGGACCTTGCTATTTGATGGAGATTGCTCCAAATTTGGAAATGGTGCTGGTGTAATTCTGATTTCTCCTAGCTTGGAAGAATTTGTTTTTTCCTTCAAGGTTAATTTTGAATGTACTAACAACATTTCTGAGTATGAAGCCTTGTTATTGGGTATGAGAATTAATGGAAGTATGGTGTCAAGGACATCATTGTAAAGGGATATTCAGAGCTAGTTGTCAAACAAATAAGAAAATTGTATGCTACAAAAAATCAGCGGATGAAGTAGTATAAGCATGTAGTTTGGGATCTAATTGAGATGTTTGATTCCTTCAATATTGTGCACCATGACAGAAGTTTGAATGATAATGCTAACAAGTTGGAAGTGTTGGGGTTAAGATTTGGAGTTTTCACTATTTCACCTTATTGTGAGTACAATGTTGAAGTGTTAACTAGGCCAGTTGTCCCTGACAACATCAAACATTGGCAAGTGTTTAATGATGATGCTCATGTGCAAAGGTTCTTACAAAATCAAGGTGAGTTTGTATATCAGCATATTGATTGGGAACCAATGGTGTTTGTGACTAAAGGAAGAGAGACTTGTTTGGAAATGATATCATCCAATTGAAAACTAACACCATTCCTAGAGGTCTTGTTGCTCTTGAGCCAAATTTTAACAATGTTGATTACATCATCAATAGAAACATATCTACCTCGAGGGATGTGGAATAGCATGACTTGGGAACAAAGGAAAAACCAAGAAGAGTTTGGTTGGGTAGTAGTTTAAACAAAGAAGAAAAACATTCCTACCTCTAATTGTTGAAACAATATCAAGACTGCCTTGCCTAGTCATATTCAAAGCTGAAAGCATATAGAGAGAAGACATGAGATGTTTGAGAAAAATGCCAAACCATTCAGACAGAAGAAAAGGCTAATTAATCCACTCCTCTCCATGAAAATGCAAGATGAATTGAAGAAATTGAAGGAGGGAGGGATCATTCAGCCCACGAGGTATTCATCTTGGGTTGCAAACCATTGTGCCAATCAGAAAGAAGAATGGAGATATTAGACTTTGTGTAGACTTTAGAAATCTGAATAGAGCTTCATTGAAAGATAATTATCCTTTTCCAAACATGGAGAACATGCTGTAGTTAGTGACTGGATTTGAATTTTTGTCCACCTTGGATGGTTTCTCTTGCTACAATCAGGTTGTTGTCAAGGAGTCGAAAAGATTTAAAACCACCTTTACCACTCCTTAGGGAACATATGTTTATGTGAGAATGCCTTTTGGTCTCTTGAATGTTGGAGCTAATTTCCAAAGAGCAATGGATGTTTCTTTTGCTAGTTATATAAATGACTTCATTGTTGTTTATCAGGATGATGTGACTGTATTTTCAAGGAGCAGAGAAGATCACTTGCAGCATTTGGAAAGAATGTTGATCAGATGTAGAGAATTTGGAATCTCTCTCAATCCAAAGAAGTGTCACTTTGGGGTGTAAAAGGCCAAGCTGCTTGGTCATATTGTTTCAAAGGCTGGTGTCATGATTGACCTGAGAGAATAGAAGTAATCAGCAAGGTGCCAATTCCAAGAATGAAGAAGGGCATCCAATATTTCTTTGGGAAGATCAACTTCATTAGAAGGTTTGTGTCCAATTTTTTTGAGTTGACTCTTCCTATCACATGCATGTTAAAGAAAGATCAAGTTATAAAGTGGGAGGAGGCTATTATTCAAGCTTTTGAAGGAATCAAGGAAGCACTTAAACATGCACCTGTCTTGGTAGCTCCAAATTACAAGAAGCCTTTCCAAATCTTCTCCTTTGCTTCTGAAAATACTATTGCATTTGTTTTGCTCCAAAAGGATGAAGATGGGGCTGAGAGGCCTATTGCCTTCTTTAGCAAGGCTTTACAAGCTGCTGAGTTAAAATATACAATCATGGAAAAAACAAGCATTTTCCTTGGTGAAAGCAACAAAGGTTTTCAGGCCTTATATCTTAAGTTCAAAATTTGTTGCTTATGTTCCCCACACCATGGTAAAAGACATCTTATCAGAGATGGAGATCTCAAGTAAAAGATGTAGATGGGTGAACAAACTACAGGAGTATGATATGGACATCCAAACCAAAAAGTTGGTAAGAGGTTTGGGTCTTGCTAAGCTCATGGCTGAGAGCAACTTACAGACTATGGAAGTGAATGAAGTAGAGGAAGAAAGGGCAGATGTTCTTGGGAAATTGGTAAGTTCTGAATGGTACAAGGATATAATCTTTTACCTCAGACACCTATGTTGTCCTGATCATTTAAATAAAAATAAGAAAAGAGCCCTCAAGCTGGCTTCTCAAAAATACATCATCACTGACTTTGGGCTAGCTTGGAAGAACCCTGAAGGTGTCCTCTTGAAGTGTGTAACTGAAGATGAAGCTCCCAAAGTGATTGTTGATTTCCATGGGGGATTTTGTGGAGGACACTTTGCTGGAAGGGTTACAACACACAAGGTTTTGAGATCTGGTTATTGGTGGCCTACTCTCTTCAAAGATGCAACCATGCTGATTAGAAAATGTGAAAGCTTCCAACATTTCTCTGGAAGAATGAAAGCTTCAGGCTCCCTTCCTTTGTAGCATGTATCAATTGAAGCTCCTTTCAAATAGTGGGGGATGGACTTCATTGGTGAGATTTCAGACCCTTCTAGTGCTAGACATAAATGGATCCTTGTAGCCATAGATTACTTCACCAAGTGGGTAGAGGCAATCCCCACCAAGAAAGCAACACACCAAGTTATTATGGACTTCTTGTTGAATAATATCATATACATATTTGGTGTGCCAGTCAAGATTGTGGCTGATAATGCCATGTGTTTCAGAGCTAAACCTTTGATGGCAATGTGCAAGGAGTATGGAACCAATCTGACTTATTCTTCAAACTATAACCCCCAAGGGAATGGACAAGCTGAGTCCAGCAATAAGAATTTGTTAAAGATCATTAGGAGGACCTTGGAGTTGAACAAGAGAAAATGGGGTGAACAACTGAAATTTGTAGTTTGGGCTGATAGAATCACTGCCAAGAGAGCTACTAGTAAGAGCCCATTTGAGTTGGTGTATGGAACTCAAGCTCTGCTGCCCTTACATCTGACAATTATCTTCATTTCAGTTTGTTCAACAACTTGAGGATCAAGAGGTCAGTCCATATGAAGCAAGGATTAATCAGATTGTGGAGCTAGATGAAGAGAGAAGAGCATCCCACTAGAGGCATGTCAGATTTAGAGAGAAGTTGAAAAGATTGTTTGACAAGAAGGTCACTCCTAGGGCCTTCAATATTGGAGATCTGGTTTTGTTATGGGATAGCAGAAATGAAGATAAGGGAAAACATGGAAAATTTGATGCATTATGGATGGGCCCTTACTCCATTGATATCAGAATTGGTGAGAATACCTTTTTTCTCAAAGATTTAGATGGGGAATTTCTTGAACTACCTATTAATGGCAGGCATCTGAAGCATTTCTTGGATTAATCCCCAAATTTGAGGTATGCACCACTTGTACAGTGTATAGTGTTTGGTTTTTTGCTCTGTTTTTGGTGTTTTGTCAGTTTGTGGTTTGCCTTGGTGTGTGGCAGCCATTTTTGTTGGGTTCTCAGCTAGTTTTTGGTGGTTTTGGCTCATGAATCCTTTTCCCAATGGATTATTTTGGCACTTGGTCTACTTATTATTCTTGTGGCACTCACTGGGAGTGCCCATCCCCGAGTAGGAGCCAATGTTGGTGTCCATTTTGATCCTCTGTTATTTTCCCATCTTTCCCCTTTGTTCTACGTGCTCAAAAAACATTTTTCTTCGAGTTTGGTGGTCTGCAAGTTTCCCCATCCAGATTGAATGCTTTAAATGGCTCATAAACTTATTATTTTGCCCCAACTTGAAAGAAAAATACATGCAGGCTCTGTTTTATGCCCTAAATTTCCAAATCCATGGGCCTCTGTCATTTTTTCCATTTTTCCGGCCTGTGGAGCTCGAATTTACTCATTTTTTACTTATTTTCCCTCAAAAATCCTTCCCCATGGTCAAAAATTTCTTGAAACCACTTCCCATATGTTTTTTGACCATAAGAAAAAATTTGAATTTAGGCGTCCTTAGCAAATTTTGTGTTTTTTACGGTCGTATGGGTGTCATTTGACCATCAAAATTAAGCTCAAAGGACGTCTCCTATGTGGCTGCTTCTGGTTGGACAAGGATCAGTGGGGTTTCTTTGAAAAACTTAGCATTTTTTGGCTTTGGGAAAAAAATCAACATTACCCCCGCAACTCCACAGGAGGACATGTGTCATGTTCTTATGCCAAGGTGGGATGGAAGGCGGGCGGGGAACTTAGGAATTTTTTTGCCTTTTTTGCGAAGGGGGAAAAAAGGTGTGGAAAATCCCACGAGTCCGCAATGGAGCAAGGGGTGGACATGTGGCAGGCGTAGAAGGAAGTGTGGGATGGCGGGGGTAAAGGGGAAATTGTTCCCTTTTGCAAAAAGACTTAGAGCAAAAAATTAAGCCGCGGGTCTGAATGAAGCAGAGGAAGACACGTGGCAGGCAGAGCGGGTCGGCAGGCTGGCGGAGGTAAAAGGGAATTTTCTCCCTTTTGAAAAAAATACTTAGTATGGAAATTTGAAGCACTGGCCCATGAACGAACCACAGGGGGACACGTGTCAAGGACAAAATCGGAGGCACGGGCCAGCGGAGGCAAAGTTGAAAATTTTCCCTTGGCGAAAAAAGGGGTTAAAACATGAAATAAGCCCATGGATTTTTAGCGATAGAGAGGATGACACATGTCAAGGACAGAGGTGGAGGTGTGGGCCCGCGGGGAAAAAAGTGAAATTTTTCAAAATTCCAAAAAAGGGTCAAAATGCGCAGAATTGAGCCACGATGCCAATGGGACCCACCATATGCCACGTGTCATCACCAAAGTTCAAGGGCGGAGGGGTGGAGAAAAAGGTCAATTTTTTCCATTTTTCCAAAAATGTTAAAAGGTCAAAAAGTGAGCCCGAATTCATTCCCAATCATATTTTGACACATGGAGGGCCCATATTGAAGGAGAAAGAGCAAATCAATGGTAACTATACATTCTTCAATTTGGCCGCCATTTTTGCTCCAGGAAGTGTGGAAATGTGAATTTTACATCAATTTTTTGGAAAATTCATGTTGTTTGTGCCTGCAAGGACCAATGCAAGTGGTTTTAGGGATTAATTTTCAGATTTGAGGTGTTTTTGAAATAAATTTTTACTCAGGCCCATGTAAAACATGAAATATCAAATTATAAAGTTGTAGAATCAAATTTTGGAATGATAAGGATGAAATGATGAAATGATGAAATGAAAGGGGTCTACATGCTTGGAGAATGAAAAATGTGCCTCCACAATGGATAATGATGAAGGATTTGTAATGATTCACCATTTTTGAAACACCTGGCAACTTTGGTTGCAAATTTGTTAAATGTCCCTATTTGCAAATCATGTTGGAATTTTGTAACAAACTTGATGCTGGGCATATTCTTTTCTTGGGAAAGAAGGATCAAATGTAATTGAAAGTTATATAATGCATGTTTTGAGACATGCAAAAGGTCAAAGAAACTTATAAATTCACGGGAAAATCTGGGAAGAAGCCCATTCTCTGAGAAACTGCCTGAGAACCATTTCTAATTCCTTTTTGCATCAGATTTGTATCATGTTGAGTTGGTTTCAGTTGTAAAGCCATCAAAAAGCTTTGAGATTGTTCTTATAACATTCCCCTACTGATAAATTTGGTCATTCTAGATTATTTTGTGTTGTCTCTTGGTAAAATTTGCATGCACTTATGTTTCAAAATGTTTTCAATTTGTGTTTCTTGCTCCTGTTGCAGTCTTGTGTTTAAAATATCTCTTGATCATACATGGTCTCATTTCTTGTTGATAGTTTAGTGGCATCTTCAATCTCACATTCAGAAGAGCTTTCATCTGATAAAGAGATAAACAGATTTAAAATCACTTTACCTTCCTTGAATTTAGAGATTGTTTGTAAACCTTTGGGTGCACCTTAGGTCATGATAAAATAGAGATTTCTGGATGCTTTGTTGGTTCATCTGCTTCAAGATTTTGTGGCAGGTTATCAAATATTGTGTGGAAGAGTGCAGATATGGGCCTCCATTTGGTGCACATATCCTGGTTGAAGGAGTACCTTAACCCTTTTGAAGCATTCTGTTGTTTAGGTCTTACAAATTTCTTGCAAAGGTCCTCAAAGAATTTGGTAAATTCTGGTTAGTCTTGTCTAAAATCTCCCACCAAAAATTCATTCAAATAACTAATCCTACCCCATACTACCCCTACATTGCATTGTGTGTCAACAAAAGAATACAATCCATTTACAAAAATGCACAAAGCAAATCAGGATCATACCATGTCTCTAGCAGCCTCAGCCTTGTCTTGAAAGCATTTCCATCATTTAGTAGTGACAGCTCTGTTGAGTTTGAATAATGGAAAATTGATCATGTTTTCCCAAGGCCATCTCCATACAATATGCACAGTATAAGGATATCTCCACCTCCTTCACAAAATAGAGGTTGCAATATAGGTTCTCTTACCTTGGTTGAAAGGCACAACCTAAAATAGTGAGGATTAGATCAAAATCCTTTCAAAGTGCTATCCATCTCTCCACAAATCTGAGTGCCAGTTAGATCACATCCCCAGCTATCAAACAACATACATCAAGATCTATCTACCTTCAAGATTCATGCCATATTTTTTATGCTTCTTAGACTAAAAAGGGGACTTTGTTGACCTCTGGTTCACTTGTAAATCTGCTGAAACTTGAATTTTAACTTCACCAAAAGCCAACTGAATGCACTGTGCAAGAGCAATACAACAACACCAAAAACTGTAAGAGCTGGACCATATTTGTAGAATAAAATGCACGGAATAATAATATATCATTCAATTCATTCTAAATATTTACACAACATACAACTCTCCATATATGTAGGATTTTACATCCTTAGAATCTAGGAAACTGCCTCAACTACCCATCTTAAAAATATCTCACATTTTCCTATATACGTGAGTGGTTAAACTCACATAACAAATAATAGTTATAAAAAAACATATAACTAATAATATGAGTTGCTAACCAACTCATATTATATTACAAATAATATTATGATTAATAATGTTAAACAATAATATTAATCCTAACATTCACCCCCTTAGTGCGAACATTATTAATCACTAATCTTCACCCCCTTAATGTGAACACGGCGAAGAACCATATTCAAAGAAATTGAACTACCTCTTAAAAGCACTTCTTAGACTAGGTATAAACTCCATAGATTATATCTTTACCCTCGTAAAGGCATAGTGTCAAGCCAAATTATGCAAGAATGCTCCCTTCCTCTTTGGGTTCCTGTGGGACTTTCCCTTCCTCCCTGGGCACCTGAATTCTGAATCTCCAAGATCCACAAGCTTCACACTAGCTGGATAACCATCCCTTGAGTCTACCTCGAAATCTTCTCCTACTCCCAAAAATGAGTCTTTTGAAAACATGAAACTTCCCAAAATTATGGAAAGGGGTTTATTTAGCACACAACACAACAAGAACACTGAAAACTGAAACACACACTGAAAAATGCCACCAAATCATCTGTACGGCCCCATCATTGGTGACTGACGAGAGGTCACTAAATGACCTCCATCCTCCTGTGCCTCCTTAGAAGGTTGCTAACTCAGCCAGAGGTGAACATGAAGCACATTTGTTTCCACATTGATCTTATTCTTTTCTTCCCTCCCACAATGTGAAACATGTTATTTTGCCAGACGTCGGGTAACACCGAAAATGCGTCCGTGAGGAATTTTTTTTTAATTTTTTAGACTTTTTACAATTATACAACTCTAACTCTTGACTTTGACAATGACTATTTTAAATCCGACAAGAAGACTCGACTAAAAATTAATAAAATGGGATTACTTTTTATATGACAATGACTTTAACAAAACAACAAGGACTTCATAACATATGATGACTCAACTATCCCAAAAAAAAAAACTTGATTTACAATGACATCACGAGGACAATAGTACTAGAACACAATGGACGATAAAGACTAACACTATTTTTGACTTGAGCAATTACAATGAAGAAGTAATATTTAATTACTTTTCAATTTGACAATAACAAAACTACTCAAAGACTTAAAATCTTTTTACAACAACATGACTCTTTTGAATTTGATGACACTATTACAAATTCAGTTTAACTCTAATGTCTAAGACTATATTGAGTTGTTTTGACATGAATAAAAAATCTAATATCAATTAAACACCAACTACTAAAATGACACAACCGTGTAAGACTTCACAAATAAAATAACTATAAAACTCTTAATTACATAGTCACCAAAAAAAACATTCAACAAATAATATCACAACCTAGACAGTTGTCAAATTCTCTAAACAAATGAAACTACGAAAGACGACTACCTCCACGTAGTCACCTATTCCCGACAATGTTCGGTGATACAAGGGAGATTTGGTAAGAGATGAGCTCTCTGAATGCTTCACTTCTGAATGTCAAATCTGGAAGAATGCAATTTTGTAAGGTGTCTATTGACCAATCAACATGATCAGAAGATAGATACGCATAAACTAACTCCTTCGCTAATGCAACTAGATCTATCGACAGAGATCAATACCTGTTAATATAAAAAAGAATTTTCCAAAGGCAAGTGTTTTCGATGTCTCTGAACTCTCAAATGCACATGTTTTTAGAGGAACTAAAATAGTTCTGTACACATTAATGATCTGGAACTATGATGAGTCGATCCAATAAGAGCCTGAGGAGCATGGGTCTGTTGGAATTATTATTAGATACCAAAAATGCAGGTCTTAAACTTCAAATTATTGGCACAGATTTTCAAAGAGCTTGATTTAAATATAGAACATGATACACAACAGGAGATGTCTTGAATAATTTAGCTCTAACTTGTATGAATATGACCTAAAATAATATGATCATCAATCAAGGGCGATTATAGAAACTATGAGACTGCCCCCCCTTTTTTAATTCTTGCTTATTGAAACTCCATATTCTCCTAGGTATGCTTGCTTTAGTACCAAATGTAAGAGCTAGACCAGATTTGTAGAATAAAATGCACAGAATAATAATATATCATTCAATTCATTCCAAATATTTACACAACATACAACTCTCCATATATGTAGGATTTTACATCCCTAGAATCTAGGAAACTACCTCAACTACCCATCTCACATTTTCCTATATACGTGAGTGGTTAAACTCACATAACAAATAATAGTTATAACAAAACATATAACTAATAATATGAGTTGTTAAATAACTCATATTATATTACAAATAATAATTATGATTAATAATGTTAAACAATAATATTAATCCTAACAAAACTATGTATAAATTGAAAATCATACATGCTCCAAATGGAACATGCAGAGTGTGCAAAAGCACTTCTTCTGCTGAAAAAAAACCTACCTACTCTACTCTAACCAAGATAAAAGGGAACTCAAAGAAAACCTGTAATTGGTAGGGAGAAATAGCTTCCCTTCCTAAAAAATGGCAGCCATGCAACTGATTTGGCACTTAACATGGCTAGTTGGATGAGTGAAAAACTAACTGCATGTTGTTCTTCCACCCAAATCACGAAAGTATCAACTGAAGACAAAACCAATACCTCTTTTAGTTGCTCTACATTTGTATTGAAGAGGTATGATGGCTGATCCTTGGTGCTTTGTAGCTTATCCTCATGCCTTGAAGTAGGCATGACTGGTTTTGGTTTCTCCTTTGGCTCCAATGAAGCCAAATACCTTATTTAGCACAGTCTGATCCTTTGGATGTGGCCATTTCTCTTAAATTCAACTCCAAAAAGGAAGTCTTCTTGTGGACCTTCTTGAGTGGATGGTGTGAGGGAGATGATGACATCCTCCTATCTTTTCTCTTCCTCCTCCTTTGAAGAACATGGAAGATCGAGATCTTATAGCCTTGGTTCCTGTTATCCCGTAAAATTGACAAGGGCAATTTTACCGATAACCATACGGAAAATCCTTAAAAGCCTTTGGCGCATGGTTTTCCATGTTAACACGTCTTTCGGTGCGCCAAAGGATGTTGAATCACTTTTTGGTGCGCCAAAGGGCGCACATAATCTCTATATGCAACACCAAGTTTTGGTGCGCCAAAGGGCGCATATAACTTCATGTCGACAATGCATACGGTGCGCCAAAGGCGCGCTCATTCTTCTGTTGTCAAATACTTCCGTGCGCCAAAGGGCGCACACTTTCCCCTGTCGACAGCAGTTTCATGCGCCATTTCAAAAGTGGTTGGCGCATTAATGACAGTTTTTCTATAAATATCAGTGCGCGCCCATGTCATTTTCATTCCTTTTGTCAAAGCACGTGATTGCTCTGGATTTTGTCAGCTCTGCTCTGTCGTTGTCATCGCCCTGTGGACCCGCTCTCCAATTTTTGATATATATTCGAGGTAAGAGGTTCTCCCTCTTTTCATTGTTTGGTCTTGTGTTCTTGGTCTGGGGTTTCTTGGTCTTTTGTTTTGTTTGCTGGCAATGTTTTAAATGGATATATTTAAGCTAGTTTCCCCCCTGTGCTATTCCTGTTTCCTTTTTTTCTTTCCTCCTCCTCTTCCTCCCTCTTTCCAGATCTGCTGGAAGGGGAGCTGTTTTTGAAATGGCTTGGTCTGCTGAAACCTTTTTGAGAAACCTTACTTGTCCAAGCAGCCTTTTGAAGTGGAGAAAAAAGAAGTAAGAAAATATTTGAGCAGTTAGTGTAGTTCGTGGCGCACTGGCGCGCCTTGTAGCAATAAAAACAGTTGCGCCCCCTTGGCGCATCTACCCGCCATTGTTACAGAGCAAAACCCGCCATGGCGCACCCTTGCAAAGGGCGCACCCTTTCCATCCTGCTGCAGTTTGAATTCATGCGCCCTCAAAGCGCGCCCTTTTTGCATGCTACAAGTATAAATCCCGCGCTTCCTTAAAACCCTTGGCGCACCTTACCTTTCCATGTTACATCCCGCTTTCATGCGCAAAGGGCGCACCCAGCTTTCATGCAACACAAGCCTTATTCGCGCGAGTATAAAGTTAGAAGGCGCGGGCGCACCCTCCATTGCAGTAACATAATGTTGTGTAAAACCTTCATGCGCCGCGCCAAAGCCTTTGGCGCACCATTTGTTAATGTTACACAATCTTCCCATGCGCCAAAAGGCGCACCGAACCCCAATGTAACACGCATTTCCTGTGCGCCCTGCTATAAAATGTAACCTGCTTCATCCATGCGCCATGCGACTTTGGCGCCAGTATAACCTCTGCAACATTCCTTTTCTGTGCGCCTTATCTATTTGGCCTGCCAGTTGCATTTTTCCTGTGCCCTGAGCCTTAAAATCTCTAACTCTTTCTTCTGCTAGCTTTCCAATGGAAGATCAAATGACTAATTCAACCTTTTTGGATTGGGTCTCACTTCTTCTTCGTGCAGATCAGCAACTGAGTTTGAAAGAACACATGTCTACGTCAAGCAAGAAGCCCACCAAACCAAGAGGAAAAGCTAAGCTGATAGAAGAAGAGATGAAATACAAATATCAGAGGGTCAGGATGCCCGAATCACAGGCTGAGTGCAGTATGGATGTCAGAGACTCTGAATTGGGTCACATTGACATGGATGAGTTCTGGGTTAGGACTCAAAAAGTTACAAGAAGTCCATGGATGGACAAGTTAATAGGCAGTGCCCTGCACTTCGCCGGAGGAATCCCCGTCAGCGCTGTAAACAACAAATTGATGATGATGAGTTCTTCTTCTTCTTCTTCTTCTTCTTCTTCTTCTTCTCTCTATTCTCCGACTTTCTTTTCGAAATATCTAAAATGTGTTGGCACAAATGATGACATCATCCATGTTGCATCATGGGATGATGTCATCCACCAAGTTGTCGAATTCAACATGACTTTTAGATATTTTGTAAATATCTTGTAAATAAGTGGTTGGCTCCATTTTGCCTTCTCTCTCCCTCATTTTCTATAAATATGAGAATACTTGTTGTATTCAAGGGTGAACATTTTTAGATAGAAATAGAAGTGAGGAGAGAAAGACTTTGAGTTTTCTTGTAACAGAAAAGAACAAGTAATACAATTATTCAGACTTTGTGCTCAATAGCTGTGTTATACATTAGATCTTTCTTACGTTAGATCTATATGTGTTTAATTCTGTTGGATTCATATCTACTTTCCGTCATTTGTTTATCAGTATTGCTTTGTTTATTTATGCAAGTAGGTTGGCTCTGTTTACTACCAAACTAAAAACATAAATCTTCTGACCTTTCTGCTTTGGAATTCATTTCTTTTCTCCCTTCGGATCTGTTCTTTCTCTTCTCCCTCTTTCATTCCTTTCTTTTCGCAGCCTGGAACACTCTACTGGGATGAGATCCCAACCCCCCGAAGGCAGAATCTGTGAGACTTGCATAGGTTCCTGCTAGTGGAAATAGCAATAAACCAGTTTCGCTTTGCTGTCTCAAAGAGGGGCTAAGCCCTGCACACTGTTGGCTCGTCTATCCATAGATCTGTCCACGCGACAGATTTTCGGACCAACAGTTTTTGGCGACTCCGCTGGGGATACGAATAGATCTGTCAGATCTATGGTGGTGGTATAATATAAAATCAGAAAAATATAAGAAAATCGCTGCCAGTTTGCAATCTGAACTTTTTGTTGAAAAATCCAAAAAATTTGCAAAGTGCCTAAAACTGAAAATTTTCTTCTGAGATCCGTAGATCGGGCCTAGTTACAGATCTTTAGTTCGCTGAGTTTTTATCAAAATTAACATTTTTTCGTAGATCTGAATTTTGACTATTTTCCAAAAAAGTTCAAAACCCCTCTGAAAATTTAAAAATCAGATCTGAAAATCAGCCTACTATTCTTTCCCTGCCATCTTATATCCTCGCTATTATTTGTCATTAACCGCAATCGGTTTTTCGAAGAGGATAGTTTTTAAATATTCAGAAGTGCCTGCTGCTGGTTTTTGACAGAAAAAACCCAGAAAATCAGCAAGTACAACCAAAAATAAATTTTAAATCTGCACCACACAGCGTCTCAGATCTGGAAGGTACGCTGGCAGGTGAGCCATTTACGTGTGGCAGGCGAGCTCGTGGAGAAGTCGATCCTACTTTCGATCGACTTCAAAGGCACAATTTCAGTATAGCACCGACGCGCTTTTTATCACTAAGTTCAGCTGATCGGTCAACTAGAAGCGCCTCACCCCCACGGAAGAGCCGGTTTTCACAAGGAGCTCCACGTCCCTTTGTAGCGCTTTGCTGCTCAGTGGAACACCCTTCCAGCCCGTGTTCTCTTTCCGGCCTTTCAAATGGCGGTACCATGGGGAAATGCTATGGGTCCTCTCGCACTGCCACATCCAGTTCACGCGCTCCCTCACGGAAACCGAAAGAATTTTCCCAAATTCAACGGGAGCAGAAATCAAAGCACAGATTCCCACATATCTGCATTCATCATGTCTTGTAGTATTTTGGATGTGACGCACGAAGATGTGTCGGTTCGCCTTTTTCTGGAAACTCTACAAGGGCCCGCAGCTGAATGGTTTCAACATTTACCGGCTGGATCTATCACCCAGTTGGGCCACCTTGCGGGAGGCTTTTGAAGACAGGTACAAGCCTTCAGAGGATGCATTTGCGTTGTTATCACGGATCACTCATCTGAAGAAAGAGGCCAACGAGACCATGCGCGATTTTATCGCCCGGTTCAATGCACTAATCAACCGTGTCCCTGTTGCCATGCTTCCAACACCGGAGAATCAGAAGTGCTTCTTCGTGAACGCCATGAGCTCAAAAGTTAGCTTCTTGCTCCTTCAAGAGTGAGTAGCTACCTTGCCGCTCGCTCAGGCTGCTGCCATTCGGATAGAAGACAATTTGATAATATCTGGCGAGTTGAAAAAGGAATCATCAAAGTCCAAATCTTCAAATCCCTCGCCTGCTACTTCGTCTGATCCGGCATTCCAAAAGATGGCAAATGATCTGCTCGCATTGAAGAAGCAGTTGGCCCAGGCCTCTCCCAGTTCCTCATACCGGGACATTCCACGAAGGAGTTTCGTTCCCAATAACATTTCACAAAGACCGCGTCTACCTGCAACTGCTCCACGGCTGGCACTTGAAGCTCCTCCGGTCAATGCTTTGGCCGAAATTGAAGAGGAAGAGCAGTACTATGAAGAATCTTCGCCTCAAGACGAAGATGATCAAGATGTCGGTGAGCCGACTGGCGACTCCACTATTGGATACATGGAATTTGATGAGGATGAATCTGATGAAGAGGAGAGTACTCAGGGCTATGCAAGCGGGCAATCCTACGCTGTTTTTACCCGCTCACAAGGAAAAGAAGAAGAAGTTGCTGCCCATGTGCAGAAGGAGAAGGTCGTGTCAAACGTGCCTCCAACCATTGCTAGAAGAGGTAATCCTCTTCCTACTCAATTCCCTGTTAAGTCTTTTGCAAAGAAGTCTTTTCCGCCCATCTCTCCTCCGAATCATCCCCCTCATATTCCTATCAAGATCAGTAACCCTGTTCCACCATCGTGAAGTGAAGGACTCATTCCCTCACCAACGCAACCCTTGGCCGCGTTCGATATAATAGATCATGCAAAAAAACCAAGATCCAAATGTCTGAAGCTGAGTATCTTCAGTCAAATCCCGAACAGCTTGTAAGATTAACTAAATATATTTAGAGTCAAGCTGTTACATCTAAACAGGTTTCCCCAAAAGGAATCCTTTCCACTCCTCCTGAATCCCACATAAATGTTGCTTCAACATCTGCATCAGGCAAGATAGAACCTTTCTATCTCTCTCTCCTAATCAACGGCCATAAGTTGAGCAACTGTATAATTGATTCCGGAGCTTCTGACAACGTTATGCCGGCGAAAGTCACCCATGCTTTGGGCCTCACTCTTACCAAACCTTTCGGCAGATGTTATTCATTGGAAACCAAGCAAGTGCCATTGATTGGCCAAATCAAAGACGCGCAATTTGCGTTTGCAGCATTCCCTGAAAAGAGGGTAAAGATGACTGTTCTCGTCGCTGACATTCCAGCAGCTTATGGAATTTTGCTGGGAAGGAGTTTTTGCAGCGAAGTTGGTGGAGAAATTCACATGGACTGGTCTAAAGCTAGAATTCCAGTCAAGGGCGTAATGCAAACTTTAGAGCCGGAATCCCAAAAGAAGTACTTGGTCACTAGCTCTGAAGATCCCAAAGCTCAAATCCTTTTTGAATCATCAGGGTTGGGGAACTACTTCTTATCTACCAAGACAGGTACAAAGGGCGTTTTTGTTCAAGAAAAGGACCTTAATGAGATCTGGACCTTGCAATTTGATGGCAGTTGCGCGACTAGTGGATGTGGCGCTGGAGTTGTGCTGATATCTCCCGAAGAGGAGGTGATTCCTCTCTCTTTCAAATTGTAGTTTTTTAACACTAACAATACTGCTGAGTATGAGTCTCTCTTACTTGGTATGCAAGCCGCAAAGGAAAGAGGAATAAAAAATCTAAAAGTACAAGGTGATGCCGAGCTAGTTGTAAATCAGGTCAAAAGGATTTACCAAGTGAAAATGAAAGGCTCACGCACTACCGCAACGCAGTATGGGACAGCATCGAAGAATTTGATGCTTTTTCGATAGGAGCAATTCCAAGAGCTCAGAATGACATGGCTGATTCGTTGGCTGTTTCAGCATCTCTCATGCTCCCACACCCGGGTTTGAAAACAGACAAATACACCATTGAGGTGGTTTTCCGCTCGAGCGTACCAGACAACTCTCAGCATTGGCAAGTATTCAACGACGATAATCAACTCATTGCCTTTCTGGAAAAATCAGAAAATTTTGATGAGTTGTATTTTGAAGGATCCACTTCTACATGCCGTGAATCAATCAACAGTCAAAACCACGAAACAAAAGAGAACGATGGCATATGTCAGCTCAAAGGAAATAAAATTCCAAAGGGCCTGGTTTCTCTGGAGCGCCTGTTTGACAGGCATGACCGTTTTATGAAAAAGAAGAGGCGAGATAGTCCCGACTCATCTCCAGAGACAGAACCGGTCAATATAGGTTTTGAGGCACATCTGCAATTTGTAAACATCGGGAAATGTTGTACACCTGAAGAGAAGCGGAAATTTGTCAAGTTGCTGAAGAAATATATAGATGTGTTGGCATGGTCCTATGCCGATCTAAAGTCCTTCAAACCAAAGGACGTTCAGCATGACATACCGCTGAAAGAAGATGTCAAAGCCTTTCGCCAGAAGCAAAGGCACTATAATCCGAAGATTTCGGGCACCATCCAGGCAGAAATTCAGAAGATGTTGGATGCAAGAATCATCTTCCCTATCCATCACAGCACTTGGGTGGCAAATATTGTGCCAGTGCGCAAGAAAAACGGCGAGATACGCATATGCGTAGACTTCCGAAACTTGAATCAAGCTTCGCTGAAAGACAACTACCCTCTTCCGATAATGGATCAAGTTCTGCAAGCAGTAACTGGATCAGAAATGCTGTCTATGCTTGATGGTTTTTCAGGCTACAATCAGATTGAAGTCTCGCCTGAAGATCAATTCAAAATAGCATTCACTACTCCCTGGGGTACATTTGCCTACAGCAGGATGCCTTTTGGCCTGACTAATGCTGGTGCTACTTTTCAACGGGCCATGTACTTCGCATTTAAAGGTATGATGGGAAAAGTCATTGTAGTTTATCTAGATGACTTAACCGTATTCTCTAAACAACGAAGTGATCATTGTGATCACTTGGAGCAAGTACTGGCCAGGTGCCGAGAACATGGAATTTCCCTAAATCCCAAAAAGTCTGTTTTTGGGGTTACGGAAGGGAAATTGCTAGGCCATGTGGTTAGCAAAGAAGGAACGAAGATATATGTTGAAAGGGTTAAAGCTATTCAGAGCCTTACTCTGCCTACAAGCAAGACTGGTGTTCATTCTTTCTTCGGAAAGGTGAACTTTCTCAGGCATTTTGTTCCTGATTTTGCTGAAAAGACCCGCCACATACTGAACATGATGAAAGGATCACCCACTTTCAAATGGAGTGAAGAGGGGAAAAGGTCATTCGAAGAAATAAAAACTTCTGTTGCCCATGCACCGGTCATGGTATGTCCGGATTTCTCCAAGAACTTCATTATGTATAGTTACGCCTCCGAACATACTGTGTCTGCAATCCTAATGCAAAATAACTCGGAGGATATTGAATCTCCAATCGCATTCATGAGTTCTCCTCTCAATCCTCACGAACTGAAAATGACTCAGCTGGAAAAGCATGCCTTTGCCGTTGTCAAAGCGGTGAAGAATTTCAGGTATTACATTCTGAACTCGCATACGGTAGTGCTGGTCCTTGACACGGCGGTGAAATCAATTCTAACTCAGCAGGAGTTAGGAAGCTTGAGAGGGAATTGGATCGCAAAGGTCCAGGAATATGACCTGGATATTAAACCTACTAAGCTGGTAAGGGTTAAAGGCCTGTGTCAGCTAATGGCTGAAAATGAAAATTTAGAAGGTCCTAAAGGAAAAGAAGATTGTACCGACAAAGAGCAAAGCCCTCTAGAGGAGCCTGATTCTCTGCCTCTAGTTCTGTTTGTTGCAACTAGTGATGAGTGGTACTCCGACATCGCTTTCTTCCTTACCTACGGCGAATGCCCAATGCACCTAATTGCGAGGGAGAAGCGCACTATAAAGCTCAGAGTAGCTAAATATGTCATCTGGGAAGACGGTTTATATAAGCGCGGGATAGACGGTGTCTTCCTGCAATGTGTTGACAAGCCCCAGCAAGTAAAACTGCTGGAAAGTTTTCACAATTCAGCCTGTGGAGGCCATTTTTCTTCTTCCGTGACAGCACATAAGATCATTCGAGCCAGGTACTATTGGCCAATGCTCTTTCAAGATGCGGCTGCCTGGGTGGCAAAGTGTGAACCCTGTCAGCAATTTTTCGGCAAGCCCAAATTGGCTGCCCTTCCCCTAAGGCCGGTCATCATCAATGAACCATTCAGGCAATTGGGAATTGATTTTATTGGCGCACTCAATCCTCAATCGAGTGCTGGACATAGCTATGTCCTTACAGTAACAGATTACTTCACCAAGTGGGTGGAAGCCATACCTGTCAAGCATGCCACTTCTGAGGTGGTTTGCAGTTTTATCAAAGAAAATATCATTGTCAAGTTCGGCGTTCCAAACAAAATCGTTGCTGATAATGCTTCTAACTTCTCCTCCCGAGAAGTTATTAGTTTTTGCTATGAATATGGGATAACTTTAGCACATGCCTCGGATTATTACCCCCAGGGAAATGGTCAGGCGGAATCCAGTAATAAGAACTTGGTGACCATCATACGGAAATTAGTAGATGAGAATCAGCGGATGTGGCACAAGTCTTTGTACGACGCTTTGTGGGCGGACCGCATTACCCCCAAGAGATCTCTCGGCATGTCACCTTTTCAAGTGTTATATGGCACTGACGCCGAGCTTCCTATCTCTGCTGAACTTCCTACTCTGCGCTTGGCACGAGCAATCGAAGATGAAACTTTTCAGAGTTCTCTAGAAAAGAGAATCATGTATCTTGCGGAACTTGAAGAAAAGAGTGTAAGAGTGGTCGACAGGATCACTGAACATCAGAATCAAGTAAAGAGGCTTTTTGACAAGAAGGCCAAGCAGAGAAATTTTCAAGTGGGAGATCTTGTCCTCTTATGGGACAAGCGAAGAGAGCCAAAGGGCATGCACGGAAAATTTGATTCCCTATGGAGAGGGCCCTTTAAAATCAAGCAACTCAATGGAGAGAATAGTTTCTATCTCTCGTATCTAGATGGAGCTGAACTCCCGCTTCCCTATAGCGGGCAACATCTCAAGATCTTCAGGAAGTAGAGCTTGCTCTCTTCTTTGTACAGTTTGTTTTTCGTCGTGTGTTTGCTTTCGGTTTGTTTTGTGTTTCTTTTGTTCTCCCTCCGGTCCCCCTTGTTTTTGACTCCTTGCCCAATGGATAGGCACATGAGATCTGGGATTCTCTACCCCCGAGTTTGCTCGGGGATAGTCCCCAAAAAGAGCCAGCTGTTATACCGTAAAATTGACAAGGGCAATTTTACCGATAACCATACGGAAAATTTTGTTTCGATCCCTTGTTAGGGATCCCCCGCGTTCGAAACGTCGTAAAGTCCCTTCCCAGGAAATTTAGTTTTCGAACTTAGTCTTTTTGAGCCTTTTTTGGCTGGGCGCATGGATTTGCCTTGTAACACCAAGTTTTGGTGCGCCCCCTTAAAAGCCTTTGGCGCATGGTTTTCCATGTTAACACTCCTTTTGATGCGCCAAAGGATGTTGAATCACTTTTTGGTGCGCCAAAGGGCGCACATAATCTATATGCAACACCAAGTTTTGGTGCGCCAAAGGGCGCACATAACTTCGTGTCGACAATGCATACGGTGCGCCAAAGGCGCGCTCATTCTTCTGTTGTCGAATACTTCCGTGCGCCAAAGGGTGCACACTTTCCCCTGTCGACAGCAGTTTTCATGCGCCATTTCAAAAGTGGTTGGCGCATTAATGACAGGTTTTTCCTATAAATATCCGTGCGCGCCCATGTCATTTTCATTCCTTTTTGTCAAGGCACGTGATTGCTCTGGATTTGTCAGCTCCGCTCTGTCGTTTTCATCGCCCTGTGGACCCGCTCTCCAATTTTTGATATATATTCGAGGTAAGAGGTTCTCCCTTTTCTTTTTCATTGTGTGCTTGGTCTGTGTTCTTGGTCGGGGTTTTGGTTTGCTGGCCAGTTTTAAATGGAATATGATTAAGCTAGTTTTCCCCCCCTTGTGCTATTCCATCACGTTTTCTTCTTTTCCTCCTCCTCTCCCTCCCTCTTTCCAGATCTGTTGGAAGGGGAGCTGTTTTGAAATGGCTTGGTCTACTGAAACCTTTTTGAGAAACCTTACTTGTCCAAGCAACTTTTGAAGTAGGAGAAAGAAAGAAAAGATTTGAGCAGTTAGTGTAGTTTTGTGGCGCACTGGCGCGTTTTGTTGCAACAAAAACAGTTGCGCCCCTCGGCGCACTTACTCGCCATGTTACATGACCAAAACCCGCGCCAATGGCGCACCCAGCTTTCATGCAACACAAGCCTTATTCGCGCGAGTATAAAGTTAGAAAGGCGCGGGCGCACCCTCCATTGCAGTAACATAATGTTGTGTAAAACCTTCATGCGCCGCGCCAAAGCCTTTGGCGCACCATTTGTTAATGTTACACAATCTTCCCATGTGCCAAAAGGTGCACCGAACCCCAATGTAACACGCATTTCCTATGCGCCCTGCTATAAAATGCAACCTGCTTCATCCATGCGCCATGCGCCTTTGGCGCCAGTATAACCTTTGCAACATTCCTTTTCTGTGCGCCTTATCTATTTGGCCTGCCAGTTGCATTTTTCCTGCGCCCTGAGCCTTAAAATCTCTAACTCTTTCTTCTGCTAGCTTTCCAATGGAAGATCAAATGACTAATTCAACCTTTTTGGATTGGGTCTCACTTCTTCTTCGTGTAGATCAGCAACTGAGTTTGAAAGAACACGTGTCTACGTCAAGCAAGAAGCCCACCAAACCAAGAGGAAAAGCTAAGCTGATAGAAGAAGAGATGAAATACAAATATCAGAGGGTCAGGATGCCCGAATCACAGGCTGAGTGCAGTATGGATGTCAGAGACTCTGAATTGGGTCACATTGACATGGATGAGTTCTGGGTTAGGACTCAAAAAAGTTACAAGAAGTCCATGGATGGACAAGTTAATAGGCAGTGCCCTGCACTTCGCCGGAGGAATCCCCGTCAGCGCTGTAAACAACAAATTGATGATGATGAGTTCTTCTTCTTCTTCTTCTTCTTCTTCTCTCTATTCTCTGACTTTCTTTTCGAAATATCTAAAATGTGTTGGCACAAATGATGACATCATCCATGTTGCATCATGGGATGATGTCATCCACCAAGTTGTCAAAGTCAACATGACTTTTAGATATTTTGTAAATATCTTGTAAATAAGTGGTTGGCTCCATTTTGCCTTCTCTCTCCCTCATTTTCTATAAATATGAGAATACTTGTTGTATTCAAGGGTGAACATTTTTAGATAGAAATAGAAGTGAGGAGAGAAATACTTTGAGTTTTCTTGTAACAGAAAAGAACAAGTAATACAATTATTCAGACTTTGTGCTCAATAGCTATGTTATACATTAGATCTTTCTTACATTAGATTTGTATGTGTTTAATATGTTGGATTCATATCTACTTTTCCGTCATTTGTTTATCAGTATTGCTTTGTTTATTTATGCAAGTAGGTTTGGCTTTGTTTACTACCAAAATAAAAACATAAATCTTCTGTCCTTTCTGCTTTGGAATTCATTTCTTTTCTCCCTTCGGATTTGTTCTTTCTCTTCTCCCTCTTTCATTCCTTTCTTTTCGTAGCCTGGAACACTCTACTGGGATGAGATCCCAACCCCCGAAGGCAGAATCTGTGAGACTTGCATAGGTTCCTGCTAGTGGAAATAGCAATAAACCAGTTTCGCTTTGCTGTCTCAAAGAGGGGCTAAGCCCTGCACACTGTTGGCTCGTCTATCCATAGATCTGTCCACGTGACAGATTTTCGGACCAACAGTTCCATAGGGCTATTTTGAGATGCAGGTTGTTGTCCTTGGATGTTATCCTTCATGGTAGTAGGTTTGTGTACTTGGAAGGTTGAAGATGGAGGAAAAAATGATGTTCTCCTCAGGATTCTCTTCATTAAAGCAATCTTCCAAGTCTGGCAGGCAGTCTACCTCCTTGTTGTCCTATTGCATGTGCTCTACCTCCTCCATGGTGCCTTCCTGATCTGCAACTTGATCTTGAAGGGGATGAAGTGGGAGGAAGAACTGAAGGTTCTTTTGTATCTTGCTCCACACTTGGGGCCTCTGAAACTATATGGTCCTCCTCCTCTGTTGTAAATTCAAACTCATCCACAATTGGCTCTTCAACCTTGACCTCCTCTATTGGCTTGACCATCAAGGGGTTCTTTGTAAACCCAAATTTAGTATCCCAACTCATCAGAGTTTCTGTTATTTCTTTTCTGTTGGGCTCCTCTTCTTGTTGTTCTTGATTGGATTCTTGAGTATCTTCCCAACATGGACTTAGGAAAGTAAGAGGAGTGGTAGGTTGGGGTTCAACCAGCTTTGTAATTGTTTGTGGTGGGGAGGGAGGTGGAACTTCTTATTTGTTTGGAGTGGATGATTGTTTAGAAGGGAAAAGGGCAGAAGAACTGAAATGGGATGGTAGACTAGGGGATGGAGAAATGGATTTCACACTTGGGGCAACATACAATGGGAAGCTTGGAAATTTAAGCTCAAATTGAGATGGTGTTGCTTGAGGTGTGGAGAGAAAATTACCAGATAATGGTGTAGGATTTACCCATTGACAAGGTTGCCTGGCACTAAATTCATAGGCCTAAATCTCCTCAGTCCATTGTGCAAGTTGGGGCAGCATTTCAACCATGAAGTCTAGCTTCTCCTGAGGGTTGTAATGTCTTAGAAAAGGGTCTTCCCAAGGACAAGGTGTCTGACAACCAAGCTCGAATGCCTTCATTCATGCTATGCCCCTTGAATGAAACATGTCAACCTCCATTTTTTGAATCTTCTCCAGTAGACCAGCATCCTCTACATAACTATCGCCATCACATGTGTCCCCTTTTCCTTGATAAGATTCATAGTCAACTGGTTTTGATACTACTCATATGGGTAAGCATAATGGTCCTAGATCTGATTATAATACTGATCTAGAGGAGTTGGGAAATACATTGGAGGTGGACTGTATTGCTGTAAGTGTGAGTTCCATGAAGGGAATGAAGTAATGATTGCACAACCTCATAGAATGCGAGAAAATGAAAGAGATGGAAGAAGAAAATGGATGAAATGAGTGGAAATGGATGGAAAAGGTCTACAACTCAGAGAATGGATTTTTGACCAGATGGAGTCGCCACATGTGCCTAAAAGTGCCTCCAAAGGCTGAAATCTTCACTAAGAGCACATCAAACCTAATGAAGTGAAGTGGTAAGGTGCTTCAGACCTGTCCCACTGGGTGTGCCAAAACTATTAGTGTGAAATCACAACACCCCCTAATGAGTTATGGATCTGCTTTCCGAAGGCAAGGTCATTTGGTGTGATTTGCATAACATTGGATCATTCCCCAAGATGTGGGACTTGCAAATGGAAATGATCCTCTAGAGAATTTCGGTTCCTCTTCCTAAACTACTTGCCACAAGCTAATCCAGTGTAGGCAAGCTAATTTAATCCTAATCTAACTTCCAAGGAGATAAGGAGAGAGAGAAAACTAAAAAACAGAGCCTACACTAAAACGGTGATACACCAGCAAAGGAAGTGAGATATTTTGTTGAGGGAGAAAGAAACAGAGAAAATGAAGATGAGGGAGGTCAGACAGAAGTGACACGACCTAGATCTTCAAATTCACCATTAAACTCCATGAAACACAAAATCTTGCACCTGTAAACATGAAATACATGCATAGAAAAAAAAATCTGGAAGGGAGAGGCACAGAGAAACAACAAAATGATGCAAAGGGTTGAAGAACACCACAAAAAAATGTTTTTATCACTCTAGAAGGTGCATAGACCATTACATTTCTGGAATAGAAGCACAAATACATTTTTCAGGCATGGGAGAAGGTTCTCTACTCAAAAATGGCATCAAGAAACAAATTTGACAGAGTTTCTTTATGCCCAGAATGTCTTTGCCTTTTTCAAAATGATAAGTGTTACAATATATAGAAAGAATAAGAGAGAGACAGAGAAGAGGGAAAAAAATTGAATCCTACTTCAACCACCCCAAGATATGCATCGAAACCCACTTTGAAAGCTCAAACATTGACTATCAATGCCTTCTGCAAATTCACCCACAATATGTCACTTCTGGTTTCACAACGGATTGAATCGAATCAGATCTGGTAGTTGAAGAGATTGGATTCTGTGTTAATGGCCTAGAAGACTCTTCTTCATTTTTTACCTACCAGGGCCTAAAAAATGATTTTTAATCCTTTCATTGCATAGATGTTAGAAGTTACAATATAATATGAGAAATAAACACCAAATAATATAATATGCAAATTAAATTCATCCGGGATTTTGTATTCATCTAGAGATAGCTTCTTATACAAATTATTGATCCTATAATCTAGGAGTCAAGCCTTATCACTTAGTCTTCCTCATATCTCTCTCCATGAATCTCTCAAGCTTATCCCTAGGATCACTCACACTCCAGAATAGCTATGTGAGTTGTTTATCACAACACACTCACACTAACTATATTATTAATATGAGTTATATAAACTCATTATTAGTAATATTACAATATATTAATAATGTTACACAATGTATTTGTAACATTCACTCCCCTATTGTTAACATTATTAATTCCCAATATACACTCCCCTAATGTTGACAAGGTAGAAAAAATAATCACACTTCCTTCTATAGCTTGTCACCTATGCGTGCTCATGATCTGAATGGTTTTGTAGAACAGCCAACAACCTGCAAGGATGGTTTTACAAGGACATCCAACAACCTCAACAAGGATGGTTTTACAGGACAACCAACAACCCAAATATCATGTTGCTACTTTTCCTTTGTGCTTTCATCTGTTCACTATGTCTTTCCTTCAAGGAATATGTAGGAACCACTACTCACTGAATACAAACTAAATAGAGGGAAAATTGAACATTGAGACCATGTTCCAGTTCCCCCCCTCAATGTGAACATTTCACTTATTCAAATAGGAACACTGAAATCATACCCCACACAACTGAAATAAACTAAAAATCTAAAATAAAACACACATACACACACACTTCCACCACAGCTTCATACAGCCCCATCGTTAGTGACTGACAAGAGTTCATTGATTGATCTCTAACCTCTGTTGCCTCCATCCTCCATATAAATCACATTGCTTACTCAGAAAATTGGATGTTCAAGCTCAAAGTTACACCACCTTTTGTCGATGCATCTTCCCCACAAATATTCACTTTGGTTCTTAAATTCCAAAGTGGGGATCTAGGGGTGGCAACACCCAATGGGGTCAAGGGCTAGCGCCCCTTGCAGGGTCCCGGGGCAGCGCCCTGGGTGCGCTCCTTGTCACAGTATAGGGTGGGGTCGAGGGGCGGAGCCCCTGAAGCCAGGCACATTTCCTTTTTTTGTGTCATCAAAAATATCATCAGAACTGCAATATTATTCATGTGATTCTCCCAGAAATTGGATGTCGGGTAACACCGAAAATGCATCCGTGAGGCAATTTTTTTTTTACAATATTTGACTAAAGATGACATATGAGTAACGAATCAATTTGACAAAAAAGAATTGACTTGACAAGCTTGACAAATGATTTGACAACTTTTACAACTCAAATAGACTACAGTGACAGACATATAAATGACTCTTTTTTTCGTAAAAACAATGCGATAAAGACAAAGACTCAATAAAAACAAGACTTGATAACACTTTTAGGATAATAGACACTCAAAATTAAATGATATTTGACAAAATGATCACATTAAATTATAAGAATTAAAACCAATAAACATAAAATAGATCAAAATATTAAAACTCAAAACACTAATGTAGAGGTACATATATGTAGACTTACAGACTGTATGCAAAAAATGACCTATCACAAATACATCCTGAATAGATATGATACGCATGGACTGAGGTGATGAATTTTTTAGCTTTGATCAACAATACAATCTGACACGATGCATACATGGAAGCCAGTAAGAAATCTTATTTTATGGCTACCGTATATAGATTGTTAAGGAGAACTTTATCCTGATTCAATTTGCAGATGTAGATTCGATGCTCTTGTCATAGAAGGCCTATTATAGAATTTATGAAATACACAATTGTTAATACTATCAAGTGAAATTTGAGTTGGCTGCTTTGTGATGAACACATCAGAAGATGGATCTGATGGTGATGCGAATAAACACAATCTGATAGCACAATGTCAACTCTCTTGACAAGTCTGTATGTTGACAAATTTATGTATTTTCTTACACCTTTCTATGATCTTCGATGGAATATCCAAATTCATGAACTCACCATCTAATGTATTAACTGATATGTAGTAGAGGATCTGCACAAATTCTTCTACGCAATTCAGTTATAAATCCAATAGGATAAATATCTCAATGGCATTCTAGATTATTATGGTTGGGTAGATCAGAATGCTGGAAGAAAACTTTGAAAATATTCTTGAACAAAACACTACAAAATTGTTATGGTTGATGAGGCCACATATTGGCATGTTTTGGCCCCATCTAAATCCTTTTTGAAGCCTCTTACACATACAGTTTTAAGACTTTGATCTCTTCTTGATGGTTGATATGAGATAAAGTTATGATTTTGCATATATTTAGTTTTGTATGTTCACTAAGATCTAATATACTTATTTACTTTGGTGAATCTTGTCTTTTGTGCAAACTAATGTTTCTAATGTCTCCATGAACAAATTACAATATGCCATAAGCTTTTGAAGTAGTAGGCCCTAGCCCGTAGCACTCTGGTTGTGCTCCTACAACAACCCGTAGCCACTGGCTGGGCAATGATAAGAGAGAATCATGACATCCAACAACAATGAGGCATCATGAAGTATATGAAGCTGAGCATTTGAAGCTGAAAAATGAGTTAAGAAAGTGACAACATTGTTTGGACAAGTCTGAGAAGTCTTTGGGTGATTTATCTTACCCATAGCAAGCTCTAGACCTACCCGTAGCATCTTCTAGAACTACCTGCAGCAACATAGCAGTATGTACCTCCAACTACCCGTAGCTAAAGAGAACTTATCCAGCTCACACTGCAGTATAAGACAAAAAGTACCAGCTATCCTAACACATCATATGTAATGTTATGGTTACTTTGTTAATTAGTTTTGTAATCAGTTCTTATCATGTAAATAAGAAAGGAATTAGTTGTCTTCACTCAACAAATATGAAACAGGACAACTATAATTTGTTTGAGTGGTTTTTGATCATATTCCTAGCATAGAATAAGTTAGTGATCTATATGTATACATACATACATACATACATACATACATACATACATACATACATACATACATACATACATACATACATACATACATACATACATACATACATACATACATACATACATACATACATACATACATATATATATATATATATATATATATATATATATATATATATATATATATTCAGATAGAAATGTAAGAGATATAGATTAATAGATTAAGGAATAAAGTAATAGTTGTATGAGAGAAGAAGAATTGTGAATGTGTGAAGACATAATATATTAATGTGAGTTTGTGCTCTTAAGTTCATTCTAATCTCTTTGTTTTAGTAATCTTTAATTGCTATAGGTTAATAGATGAATCGTTTATCTTATTGAGCAGTTCTGTGAGTTTCTAGGGTAGGATCGGAGCTCACTTTTGCATGAGGAAGGCCCCCCTTGAAAGGAATTGTAGGGAAGATCCTATTCCTCCATTTCCTATTTATTTTGTGTGGATTGATTATCAGTTATTCATTTCATTTCTAAAATCTAATGAGTGCATAGTGTGTTGATTTTTAGATCTGCAGATCAGCAACATCCATAGTTTACTTTCTAATTTACACAAGCATCACTTTATACTCTTTGATGATTCTAGCCTACAAAGACCTCACTCCAAAGTACTGTAGCATATATTTTGCATGCCCTTTGAAAATCTTACACCCCTGGGTTGACATTTAATGAACAGCAGAGTATGAGACCTAATATCATTGGTTGATTATTCTGCACATCATTTTAGCGCCGTTGTTAGGGAAGGTGTCCAGACAGTACCATAGAAGTGATTTAATTTCCCACTTTCAGTCAATTTACGATTTCATTTCCCACTTTCTAGAATAACCATTCATGCTTTCTAGAATAGTCATCCGGCTTTTTAGATTAGCTTTCCTTCCTGTTATTTCAAAAGCTTTCTAGGAGATATAATTCCTTCTTTCTAGGGTAAATTTTTCATTACCGCATTACTCAATTTCTATAAATAGCATTAAGAACCAACCCCCTCATATATTTTTTTAAAAAAAGAAAAAAAGAAAAAAAAAAGAAAAAAAGGAAAATATACAGGAAAAAGCAAGAGAGAGAGCTAGAAAATTTATGCATATAGAAGGAGACTCGTTCGAAAGATTTTTTCCAAAGCAAAAACAAACTACTGCAGCAGAGGAGCTACTTATCTCCCAAGACATAGAGCATACTTCCACACAAAGAAGAAGAGTGGCAGAGGAGCTGCAATGTATTCAAGAAGAAGAATAAGAAGTAGAGAAGACCTTGGCCATGCTAGTGAAAGAAAGACAAGAGGAGGATTTGAACAAACCCATACTCCACAAGGAGAAAGAACACCAGAATACCTACTCAATTCAGCAAGTTCTGTTACAACTACGGTTTCCCACTGTATAACACCTCAAGTATTTGTACATTATCTTACCGAGGGGGAGGTTGATCGGGAATTCGAGGACATTATTTTGAAATCCCTTGGGATCCGTATAACAAGGAAATATGCCATGGATCGAGCATCAAGAAATGAATTCGAAGGTAGAGGACATGCTACCTCCACTTTTGAATTCCCAATTGCAGAAACCATAGAAGATACTCCTATGAATAATATTTCACCCTCATCCCTCCCACACTTCAGGGGGACATTCAATGAGGATCCAGATACATTCCTATTTGAGTATGATGTGTTATGTTGAAGCTACGACTACCGAATGGATGAACAAAATCTCAAGCTCTTTCCAGCCACCCTGAAGGATGCATCACCAAGATGGTTCATAGGACTAGGGGGAACACAGTCAGTAGTTGGGACGAGATGAAGAAAAATTTTCTGGCCAAATATCAGGAATATGGCAAAGGCAGAAACTTCAGAAGAAATGACATATTTCGCATGATTCAAGACGAGGATGAATCTTTGTAAGACTACACATAGAGGTTCACCTTCACTCTACAGAAGCATAAGTAAACTAATGTCAGCCCAGACATGCTCAAGCCTGAAAGGAATATGAGATGACTGCTTGGAAGCCTTTGTTAGGAAATAAGAGATAAAATATGCGGAATAATCCCTTACAGAATCGTAACAGTAGAAACTAATATGCAAAAAATATTATAGATCTCAAATAAAAGTGTAGAATAAATAACACAACACAGAGAGACAAGATTTAACATGGTTCACCAAATTTGGGCTACATCCACCAAGAATCATTTGCTCAAATTTTATTACAAGCCTCCACTCTCTCAATATAATACTCAGATTCGTTTGGAGCTATGCTCAACAAACTCTACAGAATTCACACCCGAATTCAAAGCACATTTGCAATACATTTGCTTGTCTATGTATCATATGCATAAGACCATATAAATAGACAATTGCTTAAGCAGTTTGATACAAAACCGTGGGTATCAAAACCATGGGCAAAAACTGTGGGTATCAAAACCATGGGCAAAAAACCGTGGGTATCAAAACAATGGGTACCGAAAAACCATGGGCCCAAAAACAGCCCATAACAGTTACCCATTACCCATGGGTTAATAAACCACCCATGAAAATTTGCTTCGGGGGCTTCGCCCCCAAACCCCCTGACCCACTCACCGGCGAGCGGGACCACCGTAAAAATACCTGAGTGTAACACATAGAAGGTGTACCACACTCTAACATGAAAATAGGCTCCACAAACATAACAATCTCCCACTTGGAGACTGATTTCCATTGAGCAAGCTTCTCAACCCTTCACTGTCATCCGTAAAGGCCAACCAAAGCTGAACATAGCTTTAGTTTATCCCTTGTGACCACCTTGGTCATCATGTCTATAGGATTCTGACTGGTATGAATCTTCTCCAACTTCAACTTATCTTCCTCCAAAGTTGTCCTGATGAAGTGATATCTCAACTGTATATGCTTCATCCTGGAGTGGAAAGCCGAGTTCTTAGCTAGGTGTATATCACTCTGACTATCACTATGCAGCTTACATTCCTCCTGCTTATGCCCCAACTCCTCAAGCAATTGTTGTAACCAAATCATCTCTTTGCTTTCCTCTCAGTGGTAGCAACATACTCAGCTTCCATGGTTGACAAAGCCACCAGCTTCTATAGTCGTGAAATCCAGCTCACTATTGTCCCACCTACAGTGTAAATATAACTTGTTGTGCTCCTCCTACTGTCTACATCTCTAGCCATGTCTGAATCTACATAACCACGTAAAGTGGTGTCTGATCCACTGTAGCACAAAATTTTCCCCATGGTCCCTCTCAAATACTGAAGGATCCACTTTACTGCTTGCTAATGCTCTTTACCTGGATCACTCATAAATCTACTCACAACTCCCACTGCATGGGCAATATCAGGCCTAGTGCACACCATAGCATACATCAAACTACCAACTGCTGATGAGTAAGGTACCTTGGACATCTGGTTTCTTTCCTGCTCTGTCTTGGGACACTGCTCCTTTGATAACTTAAAATGGCCTACCAAAGGAGTCCCAACCGATTTAGCATCCTGCATGTTAAACCTATCCAATACCTTCTTAATGTACTCTTCCTGAGATAAAGTCAGCTTCTGTTCCTTCCTATCCCGAGTTATCCTCATGCCAAGGATTTGTCTGGCTACCCCCAAATCCTTCATATCAAAGGATTCACTTAGTTGTTTCTTGAGTACTTTTATTTCCTGCATGTTTTTACCTGCAACCAACATGTCATCAACATACAAACACAGGATAATATAACTTCCATCCTCAAATTTCTTTGTATACATGCAATGGTCAGAATGACATCTAATATAACCTTGCTCCATCATGAAGCTATCAAACTTCTTATACCATTGACGTGGAGCTTGTTTCAAGCCATACAAGCTCTTCTTCAGTTTACACACCATCTCCTCTTTACCTTTGACCTCATAGCCCTTTGGTTGCTGCATATATAGTTCCTCCTCCAAATCACCATGGAGAAATGTAGTCTTTACATCTAACTGTTCTAAGTGCAAGTCTTCTGCTGCCACTATTCCAAGAACAGTTCTAATAGAAGTCATTTTTACTACAGGAGAAAAGATCTCATCAAAATCTATACCTTGTTTCTGTGTAAACCCCTTGACCACCAAACGGGCCTTATATCTTTTCTTTCCTCCTTCTTCATCTTTAACTCTGTACACCCACTTGTTCTGCAATGCTCTTTTTCCTTCTGGTAGCTTCATCAAATCCCAAGTCTGGTTCTCCATGAGAGACTTATGCTCCTCATCAATGGCTTGCTCCCACTTCTTACTGGCATTTACCTGCATTGCTTCATCAAAGCTCTCTGGCTCTCCACTATCAGTGAGTAATAAATAATAAAGAGAAGGAGAAAAACATTCAAGGTTCTTTTCTTACCCTAGAAGACTTCCTCGCTGTTGGAGTTTGGGGTTCCTGTTGAGTCAGTTCCTGAACTGATTCATGGGTCACTGTCCCATCCAGAAGATCCTCTACCACTGCATATTCTTTCTTGGATTCTTCCCTATTTTCCTGCAACTGTTGCTTATACATGAATTTCTCATTAAAGACCACATCCCTAGACCGAATGATTTTCTTGTCCTTAATACTCCAACATTTAAATCCAAAGTCATCACCACCATAACCAATGAAAGCACATTTTTCTGATTTAGCCTCTAGCTTGGTCCTATCATCCTTGTCTATATGAACAAACACCTCACATCCAAAGACTCTAAGAAATGAATAATCAAATTTCTTACCACACCAAGCCTCCTCAGCTATGCCTCCATCCAAGGCACTTGAGGGTCCTTTGTTTATCAACTACACGGTTGTGCTCACCACTTCTGCACAAAAAGAAAGAGGCAGTCCTGCATGTAACCTCATGCTCCTATCACGTTCCATTATTGTTCTATTCATCCTTTCTGATACCCCATTCTCTTGCGGAGTTCCTAGAACCATTTTTTGTCTACGGATTCCATTCTTAGAACAGTAATCATTAAATTCATTGTTGCAATACTCCCCTCCATTATCTGATCTGAGACATTTTATCTTAAGCCTTGTTTCATTCTCTACCAAGGCTTTCCATTTAACACAAGTGTCAAATACATCAGATTTGTTTCTAATACAATAAACCCAAACTTTCCTTGTTGCATCATCAATAAAAGTAACATAATAACTCGAACCCCCAAGAGATGATACCTGAGCTGGCCCCCACACATCAGAATGCACCAACTCTAACTTACTCTCTTTCTTTGTAGGTCCAACCTTGAGAAACCTTACTCACTTCTTTTTCCCATATATGCAGTCCTCACAGAACTCCAAACCTATTTTTGTATATCCAGGAAAATTCTTCTTTATGATGTCCATGCCCTTATGGCTCATATGACCAAGCCTATAGTGCCATAATGTTGTATCTGCATCTGAAGCCACAAGATTACAATCATTAGTACTATCAGTGGATAAATAAAAGGTTCCAACCTTCTTACCTCTTGCCACCACAAGAGCACCCTTGGTAACCTTCCAAGAGTCAGCTGTAAATATCACAATACAACCATCACTTCCCAATTGCCCCACTGATATCAAATTTCTCCTTAATGTAGGCACATGTCTGACATCCTTCAATAGCCATGTATTCCCATTCTGCATCTTAACTTGAACAGAACCTTTTCCAACTATACTGCAAGGCTCATCATCACCAAGAAAAACATGCCCAAAATCCCCTTGAACATAATCAACAAAATAATGCCTATGTGGAGTATCATGAAAAGAAGCCCCTGAATCTAAAACCCAAGATTCATTAATATTATGTAAAGAAAGAATCAAAGCATCTTGGCATATATTACCCGATGCCACATTTGCCTCCTTGTTTTCTTCCTGTTGTTTCTTCTTGTCCCAAATCTAACAACAGTCCTTCTTTGCATGCCCAGACTTTCCACAGTTCCAACATACAATCTTGCTCTTGGATTTTGACCTTGCCTGATCTTTCGATTTTCCACGGTTTCCTCTATTCTTCTGTCTCCCTCTAGTTTCCAATCTCAAAGCATTCCCTGAAGTAGAAGATTCCCCAGAGCTTTTTCTTCACATATCCTCACTTAGAATCACCCCTACAACATCCTTAAACTTCAACTTCGAGTTAGCTGGAACCGAGTTGCTTACCGCCATTACCAGGCTATTCCAACTCTCAGGTAAAGAGCATAGAATTAATAAAGCCCTAACTTCTTCATCAAATTCTATTGTAACTGAAGCTAGCATATTCACAACCATATTGAAATCATTTAAATGATCTGCTACTAAACTATTCTCAGACATCTTCATATTAAACAACTTTTTCATTAAAAATATCTTATTAGAGGTAGAGGGTTTTTCATACAACTTCCCTAATGCATCCATCAGTTCTTTTGTAGTCTTTTCCTTTGAAACATCAAATAATATTGAAGATGTAAGACACAGCAGAATCATTCCAAGTACCTTCTGATCCAAAAAATCCCATTTTTCATCTTTCATACTTGAGGGTTTGTTCACCTTCTTAGATAGCGGAGTATAAAGATCCTTTTGATAAAGGTAATCTTCCATCTGCATCTAGCAAAGACTGAAATTCTGCCTGTTGAATTTATCAACCCTAGATCTTCCATCATCTACCATAGCTCCCACTCAAGATAAAAATTTCCCTGCTATTCAACACTTCAGCAAACCAAACCAGGCTCTGATACCAATTGTTAGGAAATAAGAGATAAAATATGTGGAAAAATCCCTTACAGAATCGCAACAGTAGAAACTAATGTGCAGAAAATATTATAGATCTCAAATAAAAGTGTAGAATAAATAAAACAACATAGAGAGATAATATTTAACATGGTTCACCCAATTTGGGCTACGTCCACCAAGAATCACTTGCTCAAATTTTATTACAAGCCTCCACTCTCTCAATACAATACCCAGATCCATTTGGAGCTATGCTCAACAAACTCTACAGAATTCACACTCGAATTCAAAACACATCTGCAATACATTTGCTTGTCTATGTATCATATGCATAAGACCATATAAATAGACAATTGCTTAAGCAGTTTGATACAAAACCGTGGGTATCAAAACCATGGGAAAAAACTGTGAGTATCAAAACCATGGGAAAAAAACCGTGGGTATCAAAAACAATGGGTACGGAAAAACCATGGGCCCAAAAACAGCCCATAACGGTTACCCATTACCCATGGGTTAATAAACCACCCATGAAAATTTTCTTTGGGGGCTTTTCCCCCGAACCCCCTGACCCGCTCACCGGCGAGTAGGACTGCCATAAAAATACCCGAGTGTAACACATATAAGGTGTACCACACTCTAACATGAAAATAGGCTCCACAAACATAACAGCCTTAGACCTCATGAGTGGAGGAGATACATCTTAGCTAACCTTTGAGGAGATCCAACAACTGGGGTAGAATTATTCAAGATCAACATTGGGTAAACTTCAGAATAACAAAATTCTGCCAACATCAGCCAATGGGATCTTAAAAGATGATGTAAGTAATCTGCTATGGGACATGAAGATGGATATAATCAGCCACATGGCCACATAGCTGGATACGCTGCACACTAGATAGAAACAGTAAGCAATGGACCAAGCCCTTATGGTCTACTGCCCAGATTGTCAGAAGAAGCAAGCTGATTGCAAGTGTTAAGTTATAAAGACAAAGGTAGCAAGCATTACATTTGAAGAACTAGATTCCATAGTGTTGCATGCCATAGGAGGAGATTAATACCAAGTGTTCTACGTGGCACAAAGGAAACCTTGGTAGCCAAGGACAAACTATCCAGGTATGGGATCGAATTCATCCTTTTCACAATCATCATTTTTCAATCAAAATGCAAATAACATGCCTAGTTGGAGTAATCCCTGGATGCCCCTAGCCCCTCCCAACCCACATTGGCCTATGCAACAACCATATAATCCCAATCAATGGTTGCATTATCCTACTCCACCCTGGAAAAATCAGCCATGGCAGCCCCCACTCAATTAATGGCAAAACCAACCAACCCAAGGTCCACAAAATCTTGCAAACCCATGGTAACAACCATGGAGAGGGCAGAAACCTTGTGGAAATTAGCAAGGTGGGTTCCCACAACAATCACAACATCCTGCAATAATGCCAAACACACAACCACCAAGACTGGCTCAAATACCTGCTCAACCTATGCCAAATCCTGCCAATAAGTTGGCTCAACCAACATGTACTATTGAAATAACACAGTACCCCGCATATACAATGGACATCAATCAATTCCACCTGCGTTCAGGAAGAACTCTACCACCTCCAAGTCCACCCATAATGAAAAACCCCACAATATCTATTCAATAATCTACACCACAACCACAAGAGGATCCTGAACTAGACAATAAAGAGAATGCAAAAACAATATCACCACCCTTCCCAAAATGTCTGAACCTTCAACACACTCCTGTTGAAGCTGAGTTTGATATCCTAGGGCAGTTGAAGAATGTTTATGTAAATATCCCTTTGTTTCAGGCCATTAAAGATGTCCCCATTTATTCCAAGGCAGTCAGAGATTTATGCCTTCAGAAACCTAGAAGGAAGAAGAAGGATCCTAACACCGTCCATGTCATTAGACAATTGGAAGAAATAATGCTGGGAAGAATGCTACCACAGAAATATGCAGGCCCAAGCTGTCCAATTGTCAATATTCAGATCAATGGACAATAAGTCCATAATACCTTGATTGATCTAGGAGTTGCCATCAATGTCATAACAATGGAAACAATGCATAAATTAGACCTGCAATATATTCGTCCCACATCTACAATGCTACAAATGGTAGACAGATCCATAGTATGACCGGAAGGAGTCATAGAAGATCTAGTCATATCAGTAGATTCATGGTAGTACCCTGCATATTTTATTGTATTGCAACCAAAAACAAAACTTGGAGGATATCCTCTGATCCTAGGAAGGCCATGGTTGGCCACTACAAATGCATTAATCAGCTGTAGATCTGGCAACATGCAGATTTCAAATGGGAACATCACCAAGCAACTGGTTTTGTACCCACTGGCACAGGTATCACAAGACAAGGACCAACCTATCTAGATTGAAGAGGAAGAAGAGGTATCCCTCTACCCTACTTTAACAATATATCATGCATGCACACTGGTAGATCTAGAAGAGGATACCATCATCTCCAACATACTGCAAAACAACTATCAAGTAGAACAATCCACTCCTGAAGAATTGCCTTGTATTCATTGTCCTTTTTCTAATCTATGGTCAAAATAACAACCAGCTGAAAGTGATAAAAGGATCTTCCATCAGCTGCTACCACACAACTGCAACCACATATGATCAATCAGTAGCATAGAGAAAATGACAGAAGCCACAAAAGCCATAGAAATAATGCCAGGCAAGACACTCCACATAAATAACAAATTAAGTGTAGAAGAAGAAAGAAAATTGACAACCATATTGCATGCAAACAAAGGAGCCTTTGCATGGGACTATGAAGACATGCAAGGCATCATCCCAGAAAAATGTACACACCACATTTACATCAAAGAGGAATGAAAACCCATACGCCAACCACAAAGGCAGATGAACCCAACTGTGAAAGAAATAGTCAAGGTTGAAATACAGAAACTCTTAGATGCAGGATTCATTTATCCAATCTCTAACAGCCATTGGATTTCTCTACTAGTCATTATACCCAAGAAAGGAGGCGAGTGGCATATATGTATAGACTACATAGAATTGAATGCAGCTATAAGGAAGGACCATTTCCCACTTCCATTTATTGATCAAGTGCTAGATACACTTGCAGGGAAGAAATACTTTGCATTCTTAGATGGTTTCAATGGATACAATCAGATCCACATTGCTCCTGAGGATCAAGAAAAGACCACGTTCACATGCCCATGGGGAACATTCGTATATGTTGTCCTACCATTTGGATTATGTAATGCACCTGCCACATTTCAGCGGGCAATCCTTAGCATATTTTCAGATCTCTCACATGACTGTGTAGGGATATATATGGATGACTTCACCATCTATGGAGACACATTTGAGGTATGTCTGAATAACTTGGAAAAATTATTAATACGTTGTCAAGAAAATCATCTATCCCTAAGTCATAAGAAATGTTTCAAGCTCATAAAGGAAGGGATAGTGCTAGGACACCATGTCTCTGAAAAGGGGATTAGAGTGGACCCAACCAATATTGCTATCATCAAGGACCTGTCGGTACCACTAAAACAAAAATATGTACATAGCTTCTTGGGTCATGCTAGTTACTATCAGAGGTTCATCAACCATTTCAGCAAAATGGCAGCCCCATTGTTCACATTACTAAACAAAGATGTTGAGTTTGTATGGACTCCCGCCTGTAATGAAGCATTCAATCTACTAAATCAGTTACTCATATCAACCCCCATATTATGTGGACCAGGCTAGGCATTTCCTTTACACATACATACAGATGCCTCTGATACTACCCTAGGTGCAGTACTAGGACAAAAAGAAGGCCATCTCAGCTATGTTATTTACTTTGTAAGCAAAAATATGCAAGCAATGGAGCTGAACTACACGGTGACGAAGAAATAATTCTTGGTAGTTGTCTATACAATCAACAAGTTCAAACAATACATCACATGTTATCAAAATTTCATACACAGAGATCATGTTGTCATAAGGTACCTCATGAATAAACCATCAGTATCTGGAAGAGTGGTAATATGGCTTCTCTTTTTGCAAGAATTTGACATTACCATACTAGATAAACCAGGGAAGGACAACGTTGTAGCTGAATTCCTTTCAAGATTACAAAGCAATCAAGAGGATGGCATATTGGATGACTCATTTCCTGATGAGCACCTCTTCGTCCTCGCTATCTCTACACCCTAGTTTGCTGATGTAGTAAACTACCTCATTTCCGGACAACAGCCACATCACTTTTCCTCAAAAGAGAATCATGCCTTGATATGGAAAAGTGGTAAGTGCTCTTGGATTTATGGTTTTATCTTTTATACTGGACCTGATTGTGTAATATGAAGATGTCTATGAGAAGATGAAGTAGTTGACATTCTCAAATCATGCCATGAAGAGCCATGTGAAGGACACTTTACAGCCAAAAGAATAGTAGTCAAAATCTTGACTGTAGGATACTACTGGCCTACGTTGCTTAAGGATGCAAACAGATATACATTCCACTGTGATAAATGCCAATGTATGGGGAGGCCTACAAGGTCATATGAGATGCCATTACAGCCTCAGCTACAACTGGAACCTTTTGAAAAATGGGGGCTAGACTTTATTGGGCCCATAGACCCCAAATCAAACAACAAAGAGTACATCCTTGTATGTACAAATTATGTCACCAAATGGGCTGAAGTAAAAGCAATGACACATGATCGAGATGAGAAAGTAGTAGCCTTCTTATATGAAGAGATATTCACAAGATATTGTGTATCAAGGGAAATAGTTACAGATTAAGGGCCTCAGTTTACTGTTGATCTCATTGCTGACCTATTGGAAGAATATATGATAAGAAACAAGAAGTCCACACCATACCATCCACAGTCCAATGGCCAGGTCGAAGTCACGAACAAAGAATTAGAAAATATCTTAACCAAAAAAATCAATCTATCAAGAAAGTATTGGGAGTCCAGACTCCACGAGGCTGTATGGGCATACAGAATCACATGGAAAACAACTACTGGCTTCACACCATATGAGATGGTGTGAGGGAAGAAACCAATGCTACCAATAGAATTTGAACATAAAAATATGACTGTAGTATAGCTAGGAATTGATATTTCCAAAGCACACAAGCAAAGATTGATGCAGCTCAATGCTTTGGATGAATACAGAAAACAAGCACTTCAGAACACAGAATTGATACAACAGTAGCTAATAGGATGGCATGACAGATACATCAAGCCTAGGCAGTTCACACATGGAGATTGGGCCCTACTATTTGATTCAAAATACAAAGACCACAAAGGAAAATTGCAAACAAGATGGCTTGGGCCATACGAGATCAAACATGTCTATGATAATGGTGTAGTCTAACTATGAACAATTGATCCAATAAGATTCAAACTCCTGGTTAATGGTCACAGACTCAAAGTATACAAGAAACCTTTATCAAAGGAGCAATTTTCACAGCAAGTGCAACAATCCATGTAGACAAACCCTCATATTGACCCACCAAGTTCAAAGGAAAAGGAGATTGATGAGGAAGGAAGGGAGGATGATCTCTAACTCCCATGGGAAGAAGATTGAAATGTTGTATATGGACCTTAATAGGGCCATAATAAACATTCTGCTACAGGTAGTAGCATGATCAAAAAAAAAAACCAACAATGAAAACCCTTTTTGGGCATTGTTGGTAGATTCTGGGTAGAAAACCAGCCTGCTGGCTACTCAGAACTATGAAAAAGGGCCTAAATGGAAAACCAACTTGCTAGCCATTCAGGGGCAAAAACTGAAAAATAAAACAAGGAAAGGAGAAGAAAAAATGGGTATTTTTCAAGAAGGATGGAAAGAAAAACACCTCAGCCAAACCTACTTAACACATTACTTTTGCCACTTCCGGTTGCTACATGTAACCTTCCAGTTGTTGTGGGATCCTCAAACAGTTGCTACGGTAACCTTCCAGTTGTTACGAGCTCCTCAAATAGTTACTACGGGCACTTTCTAAAAGTGCTACGGGTAGATTTTTGGACAACCACAGACATATTCAGAAGAAGGAAAGGCAAAAGTTGAATAACAAACAATTGCACAAAGTAGAATTCATGCTACAGGTACTCTTTCCATTCCTGCAAAAATTCCTTGCTTGCTACGGATAACCCCTTAGATAACCTCATGGTCACTACGAGCATAATTTCAAAGTGCTGCAGTAAAGCAGTGCTACGGGTATCCAAGAAAAGAGATGCAAAAATCCACTCATGAACTTTCCCAGGTATCATACAAAAGGTAAGAAGAATTAATTTCTAAAAATCCACAATCAATCATGCAAGGATTATCAATTTTTGTAGTTCACATGTTGGAGAGCACAAAGAGAAACAGGACCCTTCCAAGCCGAGTCCAAGAGGAACCGCATGTTGTCTACCTAAGCTAAAAATTACTAAACATTTAGAAGAGCCATCATTTTCAGATGATCCTCGCGATCAAATTAACTCCTGGGAAAAGTGCTACAACACACAAACAACAAACGCCAAACTGACAAAGCATATTTCTCATAAAAAGTGTCACGTGAAGGACAAATAGGTGTCACTAAGGTAAAAAGGTAATATCTACAAGTAGAAGTATCTATTTCCTTGAAAAGACATGTTACATTAAATATATGCCTTAACTCATTTACTTTTTTCAAAATCACATCATGAGGGGACATTCATAAGTCCTTCAGCAATAATTTGAAGGACAAATGGCAATCATGAATATGTTTGTTTTTTTTTTTTCCAACGATCGGGATGAGTGGCATCTGTCTAGAGGAGGAAGCAAGATTGGATCTCGCTATGGGTATATTTAATTGGCTGTAGCATGAGGACCTAGGGAATGATGACGCATGCCTCAATTACAAGGGACAATTAAATATTTCCCCTGAGATGCTATTAAGCAAAAAAAAAAGGGAGAAAATCAAGAAAAGAAGAGAAATGAAAAAATATATACTTCCATGTAGAGAGGGAAAAAAAACCCTGTCTGTAGAAGCTATGGGAGGAACATTTGTTTGGC